>PVKZ01000455.1:0-386043 GCA_004027375.1 Macroglossus sobrinus | reverse complement strand
TCTGAACCTAAATCTATATTTGCATATAATGAACATCTGTACAACCTGCTTCTCTGGCCCTTTTTTGGGATCTATGTAGGGAACTGGTTCATTGCATGTTCTTGTATTTGTGTTAATGAATTTAGCATAATATACACGTCCTCTCCCAACACATGGTTTTGAATGTTGTATACTTTTTCCAGGTTCTTTTTCATGTGTCAGTTCTTCTTTTTTTTCAGCATCTTCTATTTTATGCTGTCTGAAAAACAGAATTAAATAGTACATACACTATACCAGCATCTTCTATTTTATGCTGTCTGAAAAACAGAATTAAATAGTGAATCATTTAGCCCAGTGAGTATTTTAGTACTGAATCCTAATTACATAAAATAAGATTTAAATATATTTCAAGTATCAGTCAAGACAATTTTCATTTTATTAATAGTTACAAGGGGCCTGTGCTATTAATCTTTGGAAAGATATCTTCTCACTCTAAATTATATAAGAGATAAAGGGATTTGTGTTAATAATTATTCATTATAATATACAGTGCACTGTACAGACTCTCATTTGCTTGCAGTAAAGAGGTAGTGATTTAATCATGCTTAGAAATCATGTTTACTGTATTTTATTTATGTGGCTAAATTACACGCTAATCTTAACAACTCATTTTTAAAAGTTAGTTCCCTAGTAAATTTAGCCATCTCAACAAGGACAACTATTTAATTTTAAAAGCTTACCTAGCAAACTTACAAAAGCTACTAAATGACCACTACTAATTATCTTTTTTAAAAAAGACCGCTGTGCAGGTATCAGAACAGGTAATTCAGTTTCAAATCATTATCTGTTTCTAGTAACTACACAGGCACAAAAAATAAGGTATTGAATTTTTTAAAACAAAAGAATGTTTAGAAAGAGTTTATAGAATTTTTCTTTTATATAAGGAATAAAATACATTATAAAAGGTATTAATTTAAATGCCATATACTTGAAAAATAAATGTAAGAACGAAATATATGAGTTTGAATACTTGTAGATAGCTTTTACAAATCAAAGCCCTGACCCATGGAAGGTGAGTGAATGAGTCCAATTTTATAGAGAAAGTGAATAATTCTGTTTAGCCTTTTATATGGCCCTTAAAATATAACCTTTACCTTACTTCAAACCAAAACCAGGTGCATCTCTTTTATTGTGTAATTTTTCAATTAAAACCTCAAATGGATTTCCATTGCATTTACAATAAAGTACTGTCTCTTTATCATAGCTCTGAGGTCCTGTGTGACCCCTACTCCGGCTGGCTAATCTCTTCAGTTGCACTCAAGCCTCTCTCCCCTCACTTCGCCAGCCAGTCTGCCTTCTTTGAGTTCCTGGAACAGAGCAGTCTCTTTTCCCCTCAGGTATTTGCACAGTCTTCCCTCTTCCTGGACTGGCTCTTCACCAACTCCCTGCAGAGCTGGCTCATTATCATTTAGGTATCAGCTTAAAAATCAACTTGGAAGTTTTTCCTAGATCTCCTCCTTATCCCATGTAGTCTCTATTTTAGTACTTTGTTCATTTCTTTCATAACACTTAGCACAATTTATAACTTATGTATCAAGTTTTTTTGGTAAGCACTACAAATGTCCTTTAGTAATCAATAAGTAAATAGCCATTACTAATCATGAAGGTGAAGATTGTGTTGTATTCCTGATTACGTGCCCACCATCTGGACCATTATATACTTACATCCAGAGGCATTATATTTACATATTTCCTTCCAGTTAATCTGCTGGAATTGTTTTACTCTGGCTTTGTTTTAGCTGTACGCTCCCAAATCTTACTCCAATATATACACAAACAACATTCAGTACCCACAGATGGATTCTAGTACTCTGAATCCCAACAAAAATTTATCTCTATAAAGGATTTGTAAAAACTGATTACTGGTTAAGTGTAAATACTTTCTAAGGCTTTTTCTATTCTTTCCAGAGATACACATATTTATTTAAAGGTTGTCATTAGTTTATCATTGCAGACTTCCGACATCAGTTTTTTCCATCTGCTTCTCATAGTCGTAACCCAGCAATATGCTTATACTAGAATCAGGTCCTTTGAGGAAAAGACTCTGGCTATTTGCTTGCATATTTAAGCATTCATCCAATTAAGTACTTGTAGTATGAGTGGCTATAGATTGATACATGAATGTGAAACATGATTCTGCAGTAATGTCTTCCTAGAAGGAAAACACAGGTAAAAACACTAATGGATTCCAAGTAAATCAGACTTGGGTTGGATTCCCAGCTCTACCATTTACTCCTGAGCCTTGGTTTCCTCATTTGCAGGATAAGGGCAATAATATCTATTGTGAGAGGTATGAGAATAACATTGAATAATTTATTCCTTCAACAAATATTTATTATGTGCCTGGCGCTGTTTGAGACACTGAAAATACAGGAGAGACAAAACAAAAATTCTTGTCCTCACAGAGCTTATATTCCTGTGGGGTAAGGCAGATAAGAAATAAAATAATAATTTAAATATATACAGGCATACCTCAGAGATATTATGGGTTTGGTTCCAGACCGCCGCAATAAAGCAAGTATCACAATAAAATGATGTAATCTTTTTTCTGGTAGAAGGTCTTGCCTTCAATTTGTAAGAAATATAGTAATCTAAGGAGCGCAATAAAGCAAACTACAATAAAACAAGGCATGCCTGTATTGTTAGATGATGTTAAATACTGAGGACAATAATAAAGCAGGAATGAAGAAAAGGAATGCATGTTATAGGAGATAGGTACCATTTTTAGATAGGGTAGAGGCTGCACCATGAAGGTGGCAATTGAAAAAAATGGAAGAGGGAGGTAAATGAGCTAAGTGGATATCTGAGGGGAAGAGCATTGTAGCAGAGTGAACCGTAATTGCCAAAGTGCTTCAGCAGAAGTGTACCTGTCCTTAGAATGGTGTTTCTCAAAGTGTGGTCCTGGAGTGGCAACACTGGCATCAATTTTCAGCTTGTTAGAAATAGAAATCACACACCTCATCCCTACTAAACCATAATCTCTGGGGCAGGCTCCCAGGAAACTGTTTTAACCAACTCTCTAGACGATTCTTATATATGTTGAAGTTTGAGAACTACTTTTGTAGTGACAAAATACAGATGTTGAAGCAGATATTCATGGCTCCATGTCATAACAAGCTGTAACACCTCGATTCAATAGTTTTGCCTTGCCTCAAAGTTTCTGATTCGGTATGTCTGTGGTGGGGAGCTTGGAAAATTGCACTTCTAATAAGTAATGTTGGTCTGGGGACCACACCTGAAGAATCACTCTAGATGACAGCAAGGATGCCTGTGTGCTAGAGCAGAGTTGAGTCAGAGGGCAAATAGTAGATAAGGCCATGTAAGGGAAAAAGAGCATATTTTTCAAGCCTCATAAGCCATCCTTAGAGCCTTAGCTTTTTACTCTGCAGTGGCCAGTGGAGAATAGTGACCTAATTTGTTTTGTAAAAAGACCACTCCGAATGTTGTATTGAGGCTGCAGATGGACAAGAGCAGCAAAGACCATTACAGAACCTAGGAGAGATACGCTGGTATTTGGCCCAGGGTGGGGATGATAGTGGCAGTGGATTTAGGCCTTCAGAATTTGCTAATAAATTAGATGAGGGATGTTAGAAGAAGTAAATGATTCCATATGGCTTCAAGAATTTTAAGCCGGACAATTCATGTAAAATGGCGGACACACAGTAGGTGCCTACTGTAAACAATGCATTTAAAAAAGTATTGCTGCAAGCATTCAACTACTAGAAATGAGAGAGAAGAAGGGGATTGGAAGAGAAAAAGACCCCTTGGGCATCACTTAACCTTACCCCAAGGAGGAAAATATTTTTTGGAAGGAGAAATAGAAAACCAAACCCCACCACTTACTGCTGCTTATTCTCCTTTCCCTCCATGGATTCCTAAGGCTTGACAGGAGGCAGTGAGGAGCCACACGGGAAGGTCAGGGACTAAGCCCCGCCAAGAAAGTGGCGCGTGGATAGCCACGACTGTGACTCGCACGTTGCTAAGCGACCGTGGCCTCCGGGAAGCGCAAGCGCAGTAACCTTGATTGGCTCCAAGGGTGGCAAGCACGTCTGTGCTGTGCAGCGTAGTTGACGGGGGCAGATCGCCAGATCTCTCAGCACCCTTTCTAGACCTTCCCCGGGCGGGGCACCCTGCATTTGAATTTGGCATTCCCGCTCTCTGGTGGAGAGGAGTATTGATCAGGACCCGCCCCATCCTTGGAGATCAGGAAGGAGTTGGTACAGAACCTCCCCCATGGCCCTCGGGTCTTATGCCTGGGGTGGCGCTGCTCCTATTTCGCATAGTAGCGCCCACCTTCCGAAGTCTGCAGTACGTCACCCCGGAGCTGCACGCAGCTGCTGGAGCTGGCTCTAATAGTGCCAGCCAGCAGGAGAGAAACTTGTTTTCCCGTAAACCATTAAATTATTGCAAGTCATGATTCACTGTTCCTGGTCTGCCTAGTCTTTGCATGAGAAAGCTTGGCTCTCGCTGTTATGATTTCTGACAAATTCGTCTTACCAGGCCGTGAGGCAAGCGTTGAAATAGAGCAAGGGAACACTCAAGCCCTGCAAACGAGACTCCCCACGGTGTGTGCATCTGCTCCAGCCTGAGCGGGCTTCAGAATCTGGCCCAGGGGACTGTAGGCCCTGGCAGCAGATTAGAGTTTGTACGTGTAGCTTTTATCCGAAAGAGCAAGTTCCTGCGAAAAGCAGTTGATGACTTGAGTCCACCTGGCCCCAAAATTTCTTACCTCATTTTACCATTGCCTCTTAATTTCCACTACCAGAGCCAAATGTCTTTGGCATCTGTTCTGGTAACTCATGCATTTTCCTGGATAATGGGAAAAGAAAAATCCTTATTGAGTTGAATTCAGCTATGTATCACTCTATGTATATGCATGTGTTTTGTAACCCAGAGTTCTTATTAGTATGTGTTTATGTTTACCTTGGGGAAATGTGGGAGAGCGGAGGATGGTCCTAGGACTCATAGTACATATATGAGTTTAAGTCCTATGAGGAAGAAGAGTGTATGAATAGAAGTTCAATACCTAGTTTTCGAGACAAGTGTGGACTTTGTTGGTAAAAAGAATGGAACGTGTGTGAATGTAGTCAAGTGTATATGTGTTTGGGGAGTAGGGAGTGGGTGGGTTTATACATAAGAAGACTGTCTTAAACACCACTGCCACATGTCACCTCTCAGTTTCCCAGAGGGATTGGTTTCAGGATGCTGGCAGATACCATAATCTGAGGATACTCTAGTCCCTTATATAAAATGGCATAGTATTTGCCCATAACCTCACATATCCTCTCAGATACTTTAAATCATCTCTAGATTACTTATAATACCTAATAAAATGTAAATACTATGCAAATAGTTGTTACACTGTATTATTTAGTGAATTCTAACAAGAAAAAAATGTTTGAACATGTTTAGTACAGATGCAATCATCATGGCCTAACTACATAGTACATATCAGCAAAAATGTAATTTTTTTTCAAATATTTTTGGTCTGCAGTTGGTTGAATTTCAAATACAAAACCCAAGGATACAGAAGGCTGACTCTGCTTATCTGGTTTTATCCTAACCATCATACTAGGATCAGAGGTGTATGCCTTAGGAACAGTCAGTGTTTGCATCCAGCCTCCACCACTTAGTTTCTGGTTTACTTGGGCGAGTAATCTAACCACTATGAGCCTCTATTTCTTCATCCACAAAATGGGAAAAAATACCTGAGGTAGTTGAGTAGATGATTTAATACAGGCAGAGTGCTGAGAGGAGTGCCAGACACTCCTTGGGCATTATTAGCTACTATTTTTATTGAGCAATTTGATCAGCACATTTTACCACATTTTGAGGCTTAGTCAACAGTCTCATCAGTCCCTCTAATTTCTATTCTAATCTTCACCAATCTCTTCAAGCTCCTAAAACCACTAACAATCAGGAACAGTCTCAACTGCTTAATAAGAAATGAGTACTTTTCTCGACTTAAACCTTTCTGCTATAGATTCTCATTTGTAGAAATATGTAGCCAAATTAGATCATCTTTATGATTTCTTCCAGCTGTAAAATACAGTGATTCTATTGGAAAACTTATGTCTGAAAAGTAAACACACTAGCCTAAATAATACATGTAATTTTTTCATTTGTGTTAGGTAGTTTGGATACTTGTCAGCAAAGAATAATTCAAAATACTTTACTAATATCATACAAGTTAAAAATATGAGTGCTATTTGAGCTAGAACACTGTATGTGAGGAAACACAAGGATAGGAATGGCTCATTCAAAATGTTATAAATACAGAAAATTATGAACACTTTTTTTTTAACCACAGAAGAATGCCAAAAATAATGAGTGGTATGGCAGGAAAGCTGGGGCCCAAGGAGATTCAGCTTCTGCATAGTCCTCAGTGAAGTACTTCTGATATAGGTGACAATTTCAGTAATATGGCATAAACCAAAGCTATTTCTAATTTCTATTTTTAAAAAAGATAGTTTGTTTGCATGATATACATGTGTTATAAGAATTAAATGAGAAAATATATGTAGAAAATTTACCCTGTCGCATAGTAAACATTAAGAGTCGGTTGTTTGTATTCTTCCTATTATAGTTAGTATAGTAGAAAGCTCATCAGGTACATATATTACATTGTCTTTGATTAATTACCTTAGATTATAAAATGTTATCAAACTAAAATATGTATTAGAGGGCAATGATAATGAGACATGTTAATGCTAGATTTACCTATCTTTGAAGATGGATAGATTAAAATGAATTACAGGTATGAAAGTGACCCTGAGTTTTCTTCTGGTATAAATTCAAAGCTGATTCATTTATATCACACTTTTGAGAGAAAGATTATAAAACAAATAAGCATGAGGTATTACAGTTCCTAAATGGTAAAAATCTCTGGTACAAATCATATTGATCATTTTTGATAGCAATGATTCTGGATATATATGCCTGGCAATGTTTACATATATTTATATAGATGTATAAATAAAAATCTTTAATATTTTATGAAATTTCTTGAAATAACTAATACAGTTACAATGAGCCTGGGTTACTCCAAAATCATTGTGAGAAACTCTAGTTTAGAAATTCACCTGAATAATGGAAGAAGCCTATACTTTATGAATTTGGAGGATTCTAGCCACTTCTGTAATTTCATAATTCAAGGTTCATTTTGAAATAATCCAGTTATGATTACCTATATAGAAGCTATATAACCAAAGGAGGAATGAAAAGTTTTAGGTAGTGAGAACAGTGAAGGACATTTTGATAATCTAGTGGAGTCTTAAATAGAGTAAAGTAATAAAATCATGTAGTAAAGATTGGTCAAATGGGCATATAGCTTCTTGAGGAAGAAACATTGCACCTTGTCCTTGTTGGCTTATTCTCACTGGACCATGAGATTTTAGTATATTAATTTGAGATCCTCAGCACCTAGAAAAGTACCTTGTAAACAGTAGATGCTATTAGTGAGATTGACCTAGAAAAATTCTTCCTATATCCTACAAAATACATACTACTATTTTAATTGTTTTTTTTTATGGACACAGATAATTGTTCAACGAACTCTTTAGAGAATCTCCATATTTAAAAAATGGTAATTAAAACTTCCTTTTAAGCTAAGCAATTAAGTCTTCAACTTCTGCCCATAAAATCTACCTTTGATCCCTTTGATGGTACAAATTGCCACTTCCATACTTGCCCTAAGGCAGGAGAACTAATAGTTATTGAATTTGTAAGTTAGACCTGAGTTTAAATCCTAGTTCTGTTATTAAAGCCCTGAGACTCTGGGCAAGTTATTTAAATTCTTTGAGCTTTAGATTTTTAATATATCTCTTGTTAATCTTTAAAAGATAAATAGGACCCCAAAAGAGTAGGAATAAAAGAACTTATCTTGAAGATATGCATAAAGTACCTGGCACAAAATAGGCACTCAATAAGTATTATTTCTCATCATGCTCCCCCACCCTTACCCATTGTCAAAGGTCACCCAGCTAGAATGTGATACAGTTAGGACTTGTTTTAGATCAATCTCTCTTTTTTTTTACACCTCTACATCTAGTTTCTTTGCCTCTTGTTTTAAACCATGTAATAAACATTGAATGTAAAATTTTAAATAAGGTCCTTCTAATGACAACTAGACTGGAAAGATCAGAAATACTATATAATACGAGAGTGGGTGAAAATGACCAAGAGGGAAATTGGCCCAAGTTATGAGTCCATGGTGAACAAAAGTCTTCCAAACAGGAAGATTGCTATGGGATGTGTGTGTGAACATGATAACCAGTCATGGGGTGGGGAGTGTGTGAAAAGTGAAATTCTGCACCACCATCTGCTTATAAAATACCATACATGATGCATTCTGACAAATGTGCAGCAGTTAGAGCTGATGTTTGGGTTCCATGGTCAGTAAAACAAAAATGATAGCAATCAAGAATAAGCATACATTCAGAAATCACCACCACTCAGACTCATGACCTTACATGGTGCCACAATTTGGGATTGTGCCGGGGAACTGGTAATCAATGGTAATTCTTTTGATATAAACGTGTAAATCTATGATAAATTTAATAATGCCTTCTTTCTGAAACAAAAGTAAAGAGTTAGGAGATAATTTTGACTTTCATTTAAAGAAAAGGGAAGATTTTGGCCTAAAAGTTAAGATATCCCTACAAGTTAGGATATACCTAAAAAGAAATCACAGTCATGCTTTTAGAGAGAAAAATTAAACACTTTTAATTAATAAGGGTTCATTTAGTTTACCTCAAATACCTCCTTAGATGTATGTCATTCTTTTAAAAATGTTATGACAAATAAACATTCAACAAGTCATCACTTTTAAACTATTATTCTAACCTATCCTTTTTATCTAATGTAATTATAATGGCATTATCTGCTTCAAGTTATAGTTAATTATTTTGGTGTTTATAAGCTTATCAAGAGTTTGGAAACTTACTCATGTTTTTTATCCTCTTATCATAAGCCTGGGAGCAAACTATTTACTTGGTTTGTTTCCTTTTTTTCCCCCCTTGTTTCCTCTGCCAACTTTTGGGGCTTTAATTATGGGTTATAAGATTTTTTTATATTTTAAGAGAAGGTGGGCAGCATTAGAAAGAAATATGGCCCTTCTGCAGTGTTTTTTGTTTGTTGTTTTTTGTTTTTGCCATGTAGAGAATAAATATGGGAAATATCACAGTCCTTACTTGATCCAGATCATGGCTAGTCAGCCTCATGGAGACTGTGGGGAAGCCTTATGAGCCATGGCTGTTGCAGGTAATGAGTACCACAGTGAACATGAGCCCCGGCTCCCCTGTTGGAAACCTAGATTGGGCAAGCCCGATCTCTCTGAGCCTCTGTCTGTGTACATTGAGATAGTAACATCTATCCTACCTGCTTCAGCAAGGCAAAAAGAGCAGTTACACATGATAGAGCTTTCTCAAACTGCCCTTTATTAAATCATCAGCTGGGCCATGCTAGTGTCCTAACATCACCCTTTTGGGGTAGTTTCACAGTGCAAAGCAACTCTCTGTGTAAAGTATGGTTTGCATCAGCATTCGCTTTGGTAACAGCCTCTCTTGCAAACCTTTTAATTGCTTTTGCCTTTTGTTTATATATTTACATTCTGTTTGTTGAGCTTGTTATTAATCCTTATTTTAATTCATATAACAATATCAGGCTGAGAAGCTCATTCACAAGATAATCTGCTCCAAGCTCATTTCTCTCTCTAAAAGTAGGTGTGAATAGTGTAGAAAATAGCACCAAATAATTAACTTTAGACTTTTCCTTTAACTGGAATATGGTTTGATTAGATAGGATGAGAACAAAATATCTCACTAACAGGAAAACTAGTGATTCTAAGTATGTTATTTCCCTAATGAGGTTACCTAAAATAAAATATATAGAAACCATGTATTTTTATTTTGGGTATACCTCATGGTGTTATATCCTGAATTTATTTTTTCTATCATTTTATATTCATATCTAGTAATGTGAGACATGATTTTTTTCCTTGTGATTACTGCTCTTTAACTTTCTTTTACCTTCTCTAAGAAAAATTTTTACATATTTTTACTTAGATCTAATATGGTCTTCTTTCTGAACTGAATACTAAATAGATAGAACTGAAATTTTACTTTCTATTTTTAATATTCTCTTTTCTTCTCATTTATAGTTGAAAGAATATAGCGTAAGGGCATAAACTATGCCCTGGAGTTGAAACTACTTCTAAGCAACATGATTTTGAGGAAATTTTATCTTTCTGAACCCTAATTTTTTTCACCTGTAAAGTGGTAATAATGATTGTGCTTGCCTTCCTCAGAGTATGTTTGTGAGGCTAAGATGGTCCATAATATACTCCATGGCATGTGGTAGGTACTCAGCCACTTGTTATCTATCAGCATTATCATCAGAATGTGTCTTAAAAGTTGAGATTCTCTTATATTCATTCCTCTCTGTGGGCCATGTCCCAGGTACAGTGCTTAGCAAGTGGCAGATTCTCAGTAGATGTTTCTGAATGAATGGCAAAAAACATCCAGTAAGTTTTATACAGTCTCTGCTCATTCTCTGACAGTCCACTGGTTTTTTCCTGTTTCTGGAACTTTTCATTGAGTTCTGGATACCAGAGATTGGACTTACAAGTGTCCTGAGACCTTAATGTTTAGGCAAGAAAGACTCCATCTTTTTCATCAGACTGCATATTTTTTTCTCAGGTAGTTTCTCTGTCCTCTCTGGTTTGGATGTCACACTCTCAAAAGATATAAATCTCTGTCTTAACATTGGCCCATTGGTCTCACAGCTTCACAATTTGGCTCCTCTGATACAAACAGTCTGTTCATTCTCATTTTTGCTTTACTGTGTTTGTGGATTTAGTTATACTTATCTAGACTGATTTCTATCCTGTTTGGAGAAAGGAACTTATTTCTGCCTTAGTTCATGGGTTAGAAGGAAACCAGCTCCATTTCTGATACCCCTCTCTCCACCCAGTTTCAATGCAATGTAGAGCAAACTTGTTCAGCTGACTGTCAGAATTGGACATTGATTGGGACCATTTTAGTGGAGGGTGAGTTTATTGTATTAAAGCAGGACTCAAAGATGTGCACACTCTTGCCTTCTCTTGTACTTCTGGTCTGCAAGAGTGGACAAACCCAAAAGGGTCTATCTGAGCTGACCTGGCCATCTCAACCCTCTCAGTTCTACCTGCAGCTGGATGGAGCTAATGGATCAGTCATCTGTGATCCATTATCACATCTGTGATCCACAGTTATTTGGAAAAAGGGTTTACAATTTAAGGGAAAAGGCATAGGAAGTAAGAGGGCTCACGTTGACCTCCTAAGCCAATTTTTGTAATCTAGCTTTTACTTGAGTTCTCTATTGTTGAACTGGGTCTTTGTCTGGTTAATAAAATCAATACTTTGCTATTTGGCTATCATTTCTTGTCTGTATGCTACTTCAGCAGAGATTCCTAGAAACCTTAATACCATTCTTAATCCAGGCCAATCTGCTTCAGAAAACCTTTATAGACAGCCGCTGTAAGGTTTTTTTCTAAAACTGGACCTTTTATAGTGTTAAGAGAAATAGCCTATTCTAATCACCTCCTATTCACCCCATTGATAAGGAAGATTCCTGCCCTAAGGTTATAGGAATGGCTGAACACACGGTGCCTGACACTGGACAGATGAGACTGGCAGTAGTTTATTTGCCATTTTTACTCCCAGCCAAGGGAGGAGGATAACATGCCATGCAAAGCCACATGGGGGTCACACTTGAGAACAGAATAAACAACCAAAGACTGTGGGAAGCAGGCTTCATATTGTCAAGAGGATGAGGTCACTTCTGGTTTCTAATGAAGGATGTGATTGGCTTGTTTGAATAATTTTGCAAGCTGGCTGGAAACTGAAACTTGCTACTCAGGAATAAGCAGGAAGTACATCTGGTCCCTTTTAAAAAGGGTTGTTTGGCTAGGAGGTCTTTTCCATGGGAGCAGAGTAGGGAGACAATGGGCTATTTGAGGCTCTCCCATATTATCAGATGTCAAAGCAGTATACACAGTATCAGGCCTGAATTTTAGGACTAAGACTGTAGTACTATAACATCATTTGTTTATTACCTTAGAATTTTACTATAGATTTATGTTTGTGAATGTCTTGTTTCCTAGTCAAATTCTGGGCCACTCTGGGATAGCCAGCACTTAAAAAACAATGCATGTATGGTTTGGAAAAATAGGATTTTCATTAAAACTATCTATTGTGTCATACCTCAGAGTGGTATTTTCAAATTTAATAATAAAAATAACATTTAATACACCCAAGTTTGTCTTTGGATAATGTTAATTTTTTAAATTTAGCAAAACTTTTAGTGCTAAAGGATGTGCTAGTAGAATTTATACTTGGTAAGGAGTTTGAATTCATGGCTGGCACTGATGCCTACGTATACACATACTGCTGAATTAAAGCCCTGTGATGTACTGTAGATTGATGGCTCTAAACATTTAGAGTTACCCACATTTGCTGACATTCGGAAACAGCTGTGTTTTTTTCACCATTTTGTTTTTAAACAATGGGTGAAACAATAAAATGAATGGGACGTTGGCATTCTTGTTAAAATCAGAGTTAAGCTACAGCCTAAATACCAGAATGCTGATGTCTCAAATGTATTATTCAGACTGCATATTGTAGGCACTAATGGGGCCCATTAAAAGGTCTTATTGTTGCTCAATTGAGGCAAATTGATATAAAGAAGGAATAGTGAGGAGGTCATAGACAGATTGGAAGAATTTACAGTATATTCTTTCAATTTTCTAAAAATCTAATATTAAATATTTTATTCATCTCAGTTTAGGTCCATTAAACTTTTTATTTTCTACTTTATTAAAATATGTGTTAAATTGTAAGCAACAATAAATGCAAAGCTTTCTCTCTTTTAAAATTATATACAATCAGACAAATGACTGAAAGTTTCAATATTTAATTAATATTTATGTTTTCAGAGTAATCCATAATGTTTCTGATTTAGAATGTCTTTCCTTGTATTTCTTACAAGTGACCCTATCTTGGTCCAGTTCAGACAAAATGTTATTGTTGCAAAGAAATGTTGGTTTCATTTTAACATGAGAATTTAAAGCTGATTTTCTTATATTAAAATGAGGTTTCCACTGCCATACTCCTTGTTAGCACAGACATTTCTACCCAGAGAACACCACTTTTAAGGATTAAGTGCTAATTTAGTTTCTATACTATTGGATTTTAATTCTAAAAATTCCGTGGTGAAATTACCACTTACCATTTCAAATTAGATATTAGAAATTTGATATATACATTTTTTCAATTTTTAAATATTATAATAAGAATACATGCTTATTTAGGAAATATTTGGTGGACATAGATAGAATAAAGCAAAAATTCACCAGCTAGTACAGATTACCACTGTTCAATTTCAGTGACTTTGTTTTCATTTTCCACCCATGAACCTGGAGCTGTGTTGTCCAATATGGTGGGCACTAGCCAGTGTAACTTAGCCTCCTTAAACTCCGTTCTCCATCTCTTCTCTTCAGCAAGGTCTCCAGACACTGTTTGAATTCCCCTTTCCAGCTCCTGCAGTCTGAAAATTGCGATTAGCAGAGAAATGTGGCAGTTGTAGAGCCAACTTCATTTCTTTCCTTTCCTCAGAAATCAGGGTCCTGCACTGCCTATTGTCCAATGTCTGAAAACAGTTGTTTCATATATTTTGTCCAGTGTTCTAGCTCTTTCTTAGGTGAGGAAAATCCAGTGCTTATCACTGTATCATGGATAGTGCTTATAACTGTATCATGGATGACGTTTTGTCACCTTATTTTATGTGCATCTTATAATCAGTGTATGCTTAAATTATGTGAGGAAATTTTTAGGGAAGTTTAAAGCATTTTTTATATATTATGTATATGTAGCCTTCTATCATCTTAGTTTATGCCCTTGAAGGAATATTTCTTTTTCTATAATAAATTCAACAGATATTATTAAGCACTTACCTTCACCATGCACTATTCTAGGTTCTACAGACATAGAAAGGTACAAACTTATATAAATTCCTGCCTTAATATAGCTTAAATTGGGATGAGAGACAATAGGTAAGTCAGTAAAATATAGAATATTAGATGGTGATAAACACCTTTTAGAAAGGAGAAAAGTAGATAGGGAGTTTGGGAGTGAATGACAATTGAAATAGGGTAACCAGGGAAGGACTCACTGTAGGGTAATATTTGCCCAAAGTCCAGAAGGAGTGAGGAAATGATAGCTGTGGATGTCTGGGAGAATAGCATGTAAGTGAGATAAAATAGTAAGTGGAAAGGCCTGGGTGCAGAGGATGCTTGGGACATTCAAGGAAGAGCAACGAGTTCCATGAGACTGGAGCAGGGTGAGCAAGGGGAAAGAAGTAGGAGATGAGGTCAAAGACCTAAGGGGAGGCCAGATTGTATAGGGCCCAGTGGGCTACTATAATGATTTTGGCTTTTATTTAGAGTAAAATAGAGTGAAATCAGAAGGTTTCAAGCCAAGGAGTGACATGATCTGATGTGTTGAAAATAGACTGAGGAAGGACAAAGGCAGAAGCCGGGAGTTCAGTTAGGAGGCTATTAGTTATGTTGATCAAGATCAGGGTGTCAGCATGGAGTTGTTGAGAAGTGGTTGGAGTTGAACATACATTTTTAAACATATTGTTATGGAAAATATAAACAAAAGCATAGTAAATGGTCCAATGAACACCTATGTACCCATTTTAGTAGTTGTCAAGGCATGTTTAATCTTGTTTTATCTATACTTCCATCCACTTTCTACCCCTTCTTTCCTCCCACTGGATTATTTTAAAGCAAATTCTGGACATTTGAAGGTAGACAACAGGGGTGTGAACACTAGAGAAAAGTCAAAGGTGACTTTTTCTTTACTCTGTTTTTACCCTAAGCATCTCAAAATGTGGTGTTGCCATCAGTGTAGGTGGAAAAGTCCATAGGAGAAGCCATCAGCTGAGGTGGCAGAAGTCTGTGGGAAGATTACGTTTGGGTCATGCAGCACAGGAACTCAATTTGAGACATTAAAGTTTGAGAGGCTTAATAGTTTGATTGAAAATGTTGAGTCAGCTGTTGGTTATATGAATTGAGTCAAGGGTATAAGTGTGGGGTGGGGTGGAGGGATGTAAATTTTGGAGTTGTCCACATGTACATAATATTTAAAGTTGTGAAGTTGCATAATACAGCCAAAGGGATTAATATAGATTAAGCAGAGAATATCCAGGGGCTGAGCTCTGGGACCCTCTAATGTTACAAGGAGGAGAAGTCATCACAGGAGACTGAAAAGGTGTAAATAATGAGGTAAGAGGAAACACAGGAGTGAGATGTCCAGAAAGCCAAGTGACAAAAGTGCTGATTAGCTGCAGTAAGAGGAGGACAGAGAATTGACCAGTGGAGTTAGTGGCAATAAAAATGAAATCATTTAGGAATAAAAAGAGGAGTGTTGGTAGATAGGTTGGGGAGCAATAGTATGATGAAAACAGATTTAACAAGAATGGAGGGCTTGGATTACAGCAAGTATAGACAACTTTTTTTGAAGTTTATCTGTAAAAGGAAGACATACATGGTAGTAGCTGGAGGGGTCAAGAGAGGGAGAAATTAATAGCATATTTGTAGACTGATGGGAAGAATTCAATTCATTCAATAGGAAACAAAAACTGATGATGCAAGAGTAAGAACTGCAGGAGCAGTATCCTTGAGGATATGGGATCAAGGCATTGCCTTAATTGATATCATAGATAGTACTTTCTTCTAAAGTAATAGGAAGGAAGGTAGAGGAAGTACTTGGGCACAGATGTAGGTAGGTGGGTAGATGCAGTGGTAAGAGTTTGTGGAAGTTCTGATGGCAATAGGAAGCAAAATCCTGGCTAAGGAATAAGTATGAAGTGGTGGCCTAGGAGAGTGGGGGATTAGAGACACAGAAGTGTTGCTGAGCAGCAATTCACCTCTTCTTGAGGTGAATTCTAGAGGGTTTTTGTTTATCTTGATAATTTACTGATTTTTTAGCCAGGCTTTTTTTTCAGTAATTTTTCCTTCAACTAAAATCCTTCCTATTGGCATAACTAAATACTTTATAATTTATAGCTATATCCTTTAACTCAGAAAGTGTTTCTCTATAACTGATTTTTCATTTTGTTTCAATTATTCTGACTCCCCCATCATAAATATCTATTATTAATTTATTGATAGGTTAGATATGTGCTCTCATTCCCCTAAATTAACCACTTCTCACATTTCATTTCTTTGTTCTTCTACTTTGATAAACTTTCAGATTTATTTTCTATCCCAGTGTTTCCTGAGCCTTCCACGTTGCCAAAATCACCTGGGAATATTTTTAAACATTCTGATTCAGGGACAAAAGCCATGCAAGATTCAGATTTATTAAGTCTGGGGTTGGGCCTAGTAATAAGTGTATTTAAAATGCTCCCTAGGTAATTCTGATAAATATCTGGCTTTGGTAATCACAGCTATCATTAATGAAATTTGCCAATCACTATTTCTGATTATGATTGCAATTTTCCAGTTCCCTTTCAGGTTTCCTGTAATCTGTCCATAGTTAAGTGTGTGATTGTATGTGTGTATTGCCTGCTCTTCAGAATGATTTTTTGTATACCAGTTTATTCTCCTTAATTCATATATTTTATTTTAATCTGTACATATTCTTGCCAGTGGCTCCTTGCTCTTCTTTCAAAAATCAACTTTCATTACATGCTATTGGGGACATAAGCATTTGTTTCCAGAAATTTTATATTTTCTTACAGTAACTTTTAGAGATATGTAATACCCTAATTCTAAAGGATAATGTGCCATTCACTTTGGCTATAGTTCTCTTTAAAATTTTAAGGCTGTTTTTTTTCCCTGTTTATTCATCTTTTAATGAGTTTGATTATATACTGATATTTGCCAACAGAGGATATCCATCTCAGGTCTAAAACCTTAGAATGTTTGATCTGTCCTAATCTAGTATTTCATTGCCATTTTGCAATGAGATTTCTAGGAGTCTTAAATTTTTTTAATTATAAAATACATTATACATATAAAAGAATATAGAAAATAATTTATAAAGTATAAATATTGTAAAACAAACACTTTCGAAGCTACTTGCCTCGACTTCCATGCTTTGAAGTAATGGGACTACCCAATAAGCCACTACCTGTGTTCTCTTTCCTGTGTGCTGCGATTTAGGAGTTATGTTATCCCTATCAATGGAGAAAGAGTGGCAGTTGGGATCAGAGAAAAGAAAGAAGGGTTGATTTGTCTTTTGCTACCTCAAAATAGTACCTGTGGAGTAGAAGATTTTGTTCTTTTTTTTTTGGTTGATGTAGATTCTGCATCTCAGAAATAATGGTACATAGTATCTACACTTTATGCCAATTACCTGGTTAAGCATTGCAGGCATGTTCTTAATCCAGATTAATCTGCCCTGAATTCAGTAGAAATTCTGCTTTGATGTTTGTAAATGAACAAATAACTGCTTGTAATCCTCACTTTTTAGAATTGTTTTGAAATAGAAACTCCATTCCAATACAATGAATCTCCTGAATCTTCTCTTTCTTTATTGTGCCTCGTCTAGTATTTGTAAAGTGAGAAAGGAGAGGGAAAAAAAGAAGCTATCTTGGAAGCTTGTATCCATAATTACTTGTAGCATCCATTGTGCCAACATAAAAAATAAAACTAATACAGGAAAAATGTAGTTCAAGGATAAAAGAAGTATCTGTCATATAACCAAGAGTGTATACTAACTTTCCAGCAGAGGAGAAAGCACAAATCATGCTCTCTAAAAGAGAAAAAAAACCCTTTTTTAGAAAAACCTGCTAATGAGATCATACAGTAGACTTTAATTCTTAATTTTAAAATTCTTAATCAGACTTATTTTATTCAAAATTACTTGAAACAGTTAAGAAAAAATGAAAATTATCTCTTACACATAATTCTAAATGTTAAGTTAAAATCTGTAAGATGTGCTTACAAAACACCTTTTAATTAAGCCACTAATTATGTGTATGTATATGTCTATGTACATAGGAACAAAAGACAACAAAAAATTTAAGAAATATTTTAGCTACCACAGACCTTTATGAAGACCACTATGAAAAATAAGAATTTATTTCCAATAGTTTTCATAAAGTATGCATGTTTCAATGGAAATGACTAAAGGTAAAGTGTACATACCACACTGGTTTGACAAAAGTAATCAAGAGAATAGGACATGCATTTGCATTAAGCATTTATAGAAATGTAGAAAAGACCCCAGACACTAAACTCAGTGTCTTTGTTGTTTGCTTTTGTTTGTTTCTCTGAGGCAGAATTCTTCTCAAGGGATATCTTATGGAGAATCCTAACATCTGAAAGAGATGAGAGTAGGGCTGCTCTGATTGGAGCAGGTTTGGGGGCCCTCATCTGTCTATTTTTCTCATGGTCCTTCAGCAGTTTTCCTGGCATCACCTCCTGGGAGGCCTCTGACTTACTGCAATCCTGTGAAAAGTTCCAATATAGTCCGAATTCTTGACCCTGCAATTGAGGGCAACTAGGCACACAGCTAATTAACAAATAGGCTGGGCCCAGGATGCAGGTGTTCTGATTCCTAGATTTGAACATTCTCCACCACACCATGCTGCTTCTTTTCAGTTCCTATAGCTATTTCCAGATATGAAAACTTTTTCCTTCTAGCCAACTAGTGAACATTCTTTGATATCTATATTAATGGAGGTCAGAGAAAGCTACTATATAAAATATATTTGTGCATTATGTACTTCTAAATTCAAGTTAATTTTCCAAAGTGGATTGTTTTGTTGTTGTCTCTATGAATGTAGAAATATGTGCTTCTGAAAAATTTCTTCAGTAGATGTTAAAAATATTTAGTTGTAAAAATGGTGACCAGATTCAAGCAAAGTCAACCTCTCTATTTCCTACCTACCTGTAACTGTTCTCTCCTTCACTGTCATAGATTAATTGACCCAATATGCATAGGTTTATTTCTAGGCTCTATTCTGTTCCATTGATATATGTAGTGTGTTTTTATGCCAGAAAAAAAAAAAAAAGCTACTATGAACATTTATGGAGACCACTATGAAAAGTAAGAATTTATTTCCAATAGATTTCATAAAGTATGTATGTTGCAATGCAAATGACTAAAGGTAAAGTATACATGCCACACTGGCTTGACAGAAGTAATCAAGAGAATAGGAAATGCCTGCTTTTACAAATCATATCTGCATAATTCGATATGTTGGTTCCAGAGGAGGGTGTGGACATGTGGAGTGTAGAGATTTCTGGTTGATAGTCACTGAACTAGTTTTTGCTTTATTTTTTCTTGGTTTTTAATGTCTAATTCTGACAAAACTAAACCTATCAAGGTTACTTAAAATAAGATACATAAATTAAAAATTCCCTGTGTAAGTTTCAGGTGAAATTTGACCTATTAAGTTTAATGTTAAGATGTATTTCGTCTCTTAACACATTTTTAAAATTGTTTTACCTTTTTTTTTCTCTTGCCTTCTACCCATTCATAAACAACTACTTTTGATCATTGTCTACATTTTTAATCTAGTAATAGAATTTAGTTATGTATTAATCATTAAGCAACCTTGACTAATGTGATTTACTTGGGCAGTTAGACGATCGTGCCAGTAAAGTATGATTTCTTTATGAAGAGAGCTGGGAATTATCAGAGGATATCAGGGTAATAAAAAGTGACATATTGGTGTCACATCTGAGATATTTTTCAAAAACTACTTAGCCTTTCTATATGTAAAGAGAGAGAGATCTTTTTCAAATTTGTATGTCTATTTTCCCTCAATCAAGTGGATCCTTCTTCAATCTCCATCCTCTCTAGGAAGTAGGAAATTAAATCTTAGGTATCTCAAAAGGGCCATGTAAAGGCTCTATGCAGAGAGAACATTCAGAAAGGACTTTCTGGTCTCCAGTTACCCTGATTGCTGTCCTTGTTGTCAGCACTTCTGGGGACAGGAATCTTGCTAGGGCTGGGATCCAGATTCTCTGGATGTACCACAACAGCTGCTCCCTTCTCAGGATAAAACATCCCCCAGAGGTGCCACTGGGGAGAATGGTGCAGGTCTCCATCTCTTGAGAAATTCACAGCTTTGGTCCCTTTCCAAAGTCTTGGGCAATTTCCTTGTCTCTTTGGCTCTTGTCACTTCTCCATCTCTTACTTGCTAAAGGCCTAGTGTCTGTCTTTCTCCTCAATTCAACAAAATGCCCTCTTTAAAATGAAGCCTTGGAAGGAAAGTTGTCTTCAGGGGATCTGGCACCAAAAACCTCCCTGAAGTAAGAGAACACAAAATCTTGTCTACCTTCCTTGAACCAGAAGTGGGGAAATACAAGGAGCACAGAACTCAAACGAGTACCACAATAGATTCTCCTGTATAATATTTGACACATATCATACTTAACATGATGATGGTATTAAAATAGGAAAGTTCTTCATTCCTTTAAGTATTAAAAAATATCTTTCATATTCTCTAATGTATTGTCATATATATTTGGTATCAATACCATCATCATCCATAAAGTTAACCTTTCAAGTGAACACAGCCCACCCTTCATCTCCTTCTCTCAGATTTTCATCTTGCAGCAGGTAGAGGAAAAAGGCTTGTATTCTTTCTCCATGCCATGGAGTGTAGCTATAGAGATTTGTTCCATAGATAGAATGGTGGTTTCTACCTGTATTCCTAAGGGACTTGAAATTGTTTAAGGAGGACAAGATGCAAAAGGAAAAGTGAGACCAAGTGTGCAGGGTTCCAGGGAAACCTATTCCCATTTCAGTCATACTGGTTGTGTCTTTTCACTTGCTTTATGTATTACATTCTATGTAAAATTTTATTAATGAAGGATTCCATTGTTTTGAAAATTCTGAAATTACTGAAGGCTATATGCTAGTATATATGTACAACATTTGAAATTTCCCAGTATTTTAAGTTAAAGGTCTCTTTTTTCAATAGTGTAATTCTGTGGTATAGAAATGAACTTTCCCCTTAAAATATTGTTGCTTAATTATCATTTACATGTGAAAATTATGAAACAATAGGTCAAGTTTGGGGGACAGTATATTTAGACTCTCAGTTCCTTTTCTAGTTAATAGGATATCCATCATGAATTGTTGCTAATAAAAAAAGTTGCTACTTGCTCTACTGAAATTGTGGATACTTATCAGTTACCATCACTTACCTGTTCACTATACAGAACAGTATAATTCATAGAAAGCATTAAATAGCTCCAACCCAAGTACTGAATTATGTTTTCATTTAACCAGAACTTTAAAAATTAACTCTTTATTGATATTTCATGGTGATACTGAATATAGATTTATTTCCAACTACTGGTTCTTTTTGTTGTTATTAAACAAGTTATTCAACTTTAGTAAATTATTTGGAAGGTTAGAGGATTCAATTCAGACAACAGTACCTAAAAATAATTTTAAATGGTTAACTTTATTATGTCTAGCCAAATAACATGTATGTTATAATATTCATTAGAATAATATTCCATGAGACAAATTTAAATTAAATATTCATATTAAATATTTCTTAATAATTTTTGTTAGGATACTTAACTTTTGCTTGTTAAAAACATAGTTGAGTAAAACTAGCCAGATGTATACTATATTTATTAGAATTAAAGTTTTCATGAGACAATTTTAAATTAAATAGTTATATTAAATATTTTATAATGACTTTTTTATTTTCAGATACTAACATTTTGCTTGTTAAAAACAGTTTAGTAAAACTATTTCAGTATTACATTTTTAATAATATATATGTTATAGCTTTCAGAACAGAGTTCTTTTTTTACCCTACTCTGCTACTATTATCCTAGTTTATAGACTTAATATAGTGTCTACTGTGCTGTATAAACAATTTATTTCTGTTAGTATCGAATACTAAAATTAGAATATTCAAGTTTAGAGATGGTTTTTTCATTAGAAAAGTTTGTGCGGTCTATGCGAGAACTAGGACTTCCGACCTTGCTCAGCCAGGACTTCCTGGAAAAAAACACAAATAAACAAAAATCAGTATGTAAACTATATACAGACTACTTCTAGCTAAAATGATTTCACAATAGGTAACAATGGGAGTTTACTTTTACTAAGTAACTTTTGCACATAATGTGAAATATGAGGTTTTTACATTGTGTATATATCATGCATCAGAATAAAAGTCTAATATGTAATTAAATATGGACATAAAAAAGCTAATAACAAATCAATCATAGTCAACTACTGATTTCATATTGGAATCATGTCACCCCTCTTAAAACATCCAAGTCCTCTTATAGACAAAAGGATTAAAATATTTTACAAAGAGGTAAGCAATAAAATAATTTACCTTTGTTTTTACCCAGCACATGGTAGATGAAATCAGATGAACATATTTTCTTATTCAAACACCATATTACCAGATATATTAGCAAAGTAGCTGAATTAAAGGGACAAGTTAAATGATCTGACACTATTTTTCTGCTTCTATAGAGCAATTCACAGTTTTTCTTATTAGCAATATCCATGTGTCTAATTTATGCATTTGGGTACTTCCTGAGATACTTCCTATATAATTCAGGCTTACTGTAATATAAGCTCATATAATACTGTTAAGGATTTTCCAGAATCTTTCTACTTATTAAAAATTGAGATGACAGATTAAGTAGGACTAGATGTTAATAATGAGCCCATTTTATACAAGTGATGGCAGTTTCCCCAGCTTTTGTCAGAAACATTCTATGACTTGCTTCATATTCCCAAAGTCTTTTCAGGTTCTGAAGCTAGTGCTGTGTACAGCTGTACATTATCATGTATAACTATTGCATATAACCTTGAATTAAAAATATTTTCTAGGCTAAAGTCTGATTAGCTGAAAATTACTTCTAGGCTAGAGAATTCTAATGATTCAAATTGCCATTGTGCTATGTAATACTTCCTTTGGTTCTCGAACAGTTTTATTGGGAAATGTAAATTTTTTTTCTTTTTCAGAAGCTAAGCCATGAGCACAGTAGCACATTTTAACTCATTTAGTTGAAATCTTAAAAATGGAAATTGCATGTGTTGAAGAATAAAATTTAGTTATTATAAAAAGGAGCTGATGGCTTCAATTTTACAAGTCAAATCTCTTTGAAGTCTTCTAAAAGGCCAGATATAATAGAGACTAACTTTATTATGCACTGTTTACTCAGGACTGTGCTAAGTTCTTTACATATACTATTTCCTTTAGTCCACACATAAACCCTATAAGCTGTAGTCCATAATTAACTCTTAAATTATTGATAAGGAGAGAGACACAGAAGAGTTAAGTAACTTGCCCAGGGTCATAGCAGTGGTGGTGGTGACAAGTGATCAGATTCTGGATATATTTTGAAAGGATAGACAAAAGGTTGAATGCTGACAGATTGAATGCAGGTGTGAGAAAGAGAGCAAGGACTACAGGATGACTGTAGGGTTATTGGTTTGAAAAAAATACTTGGATAGTGTTGTCATTTACTGAGATAAGACATAAGAATAACAGCTTTTGGGAGAAAGATTAGAAGTTCAATTTTGGAATGTTAAATTTGAGCTGTTTGTCAGACAGCTAAATGAGACGTTGAATATGCAGTTGGATCTATGAGTCTGGCTGGAGGAGATAAAATTTGGACTTTGTCTACAGATAGTATCGAAAGCCCTAAGAATGGATAGGATCACCAAGAAAATGACACGATGCTCTCCCAGTATTTCTACTACCTCACTGGATGCTTTCTTCTCTGCTGCTGCTTCCTCTGCTTCTTGAGCTCTTAACACTGGGGTTCCTTAAGGTACAGTCCTTGGACATCTTCCCTTTACTATCTATGTGTTTAACTGCATTGTGTTCTTCTGTTCCTATACAGTCAGGCAGTCACTGACTGTATTGGTCTCCTCAGGGTTTCCACAGCATTCTAATTCTTTGATGCAAATGGCACACATTTAGTTATCAAGTACAGTAAGTGCCATTCATTTATGGCCCTGGCAGCCAGAAAGAGGCCAGCTGTGGCCTTCTAAAATGCACTTGGGTTTCTGCCCTCCCAGAGGTCCTTCTTAAATTGCCCATCTATCTAAAAATGGCCCTACTCTCAACCTGTTGTATGCATCATAGGAATTATCACATTCTATAACTGCTATGTTTATGTAATTGCTTATGTATTCACTATGTGCCTACTCCACATTAGAATACAAATTCTAAGGAAGGAAGGGGTGGTGTCTTATTCATTACTGTATCCCTAACATCTAGCACTATGTCAGTGATAGTGGACACTCAATAAATATATACTAAATGAATAAGTCTTTGATGTTACCTGCCTGTCTTCTTCCAGTCTATAGCTTCCAGGCATGGAAGGAGGGAGCATTTCTAGGGTCCCACACAGAACATGACTTTTTATCTCTGATTTTACCTCATGTGAAACAAAACCATTCTATTTTTTTTTCAGTCTTTGCAAAGGTAAAGAAATAGTTGCTCTTAATATATAAAATAAAATATTTTACTCACAACAGTCCCCTAAGAAATAGCACAAGTAATGACTATATTCATCCTCTTAAAGGAAGTTGGAGGCTTACAGATCTGACCTAATAATTTGAATATAAGCACATGAACCAAGTATATTTGTGGAATTGGCTCATGCTTGTATAAACAAGCATGGTAACTGACTTCAGTGAGCATTATGACATCAGTCACACGACATGCTACCAGCTCAGTCAAGTTCAGTGCACAGTTGGTTGTATATGCTCAAATGTATTGTAATTATTGAATAAAAATCTGTAGACACTTTTCTTACTATCTCAAAGATATACAAATACCTAATATATTTGTTGTATTAACTGAGGATTTTAAAGCTTTTTAAAGAGAACAATCCTTTCTTCCAACATAATCTTGCACAAAAGCTTAATGTTTATGGTGGAAGTTAAGTGCTTCTCTGAAGCAAGGGAATGGTTGGGGGTGGGGCACAGAATCTCTCCCAACTGCACTTCAAGCACCTCTGGGAAACCCCAACGGCTCTGAAGGGCTCAGTTGGAAAACTGCCCTATTAACCTATCACTGAGCAAGGATATCAGGGAGTGCAATACATGGAGAATCCAACATATGTAGACATGGAAATCAACACAGGACTGTCTTTTCAAGTCAGTGTTTCCTACAAAAGATACTAAGCTCCAGAAGTGATATAAAAATTCCATTTAACTAATATCCTTCTCTGAAACAAAGAGGTGAAATTAAAATACTAGAAAGCCAATATTATTAATAATTCATAGCAGTTCTATTTCCTGGGACTAAAGTGGAGCAGCATAATCCTTTTGGGTATCTGTGTAACACCAGTATAAAATGTAGATCATAGCAAGAAAGCAGACAGTAGGAAAAGACAGCTAATGAATTAAAAGCTAGTGTGGTGCATACTGGAAAATACTGAGTTGCCTTCACATTTCAGACTTTCAAATTAGCATTAATAATGGAAGGACAGTATATAATATTTTTGCTGTTCTCCTTTCTTTAGTAAGTTTCCTTATTGTGAACAAATAATACCATATACTTCTTTATTATCAAGATAAGCATTTTTAGATACATCTCAGTTCCAAAGACAAATACAGACTCAAAGTATAAGGGTGGAAAATGATATTTCAAGCAAATGGCATTCAGAGAAAAGTGGGAGTAGTGGTACTAATATTGGACAAAATAGACTTCAAAATAAAAAAAGGTAAAGAAAATACTGAGGGATCTTTCATAATGATAAAGGGAATTATATGCCAAGAAGACAAAATACTTATTAATATCTATGCTCGCAATCAAGGAACCCCGGAATATATAAAGCAATTACTAACATAACTAAATGGAAAAACAGACCAAAAACAGAAAATCAGTAAGGAAATAACATTCTTAAATGACACAGTAGACCAACTAGATGTAATTCATATTTACAGAGCCTTTCATCCCAAAACAGATGCTTAAATATTCTTCTCTAGTGCACATGGAATATACTCAAGGATTGACCACATACTAGGACAAAAAAAAAAGCCTCAACAAGAGGACTGAAATCATACCAACCATATTCTCTGATTATAATGCTTTGAAACTAGAGATCAACTGCAGAAAGAAATCAGAAAGACACACAAATACATGGAGATTAAACAACGTACTACTGAAGAATAACTGGGTCAGAGAAGAAATAAAGAGAGAGATCAAGAAATACATAGAAACAAATGATAATTATAGTACAACATATCAAAAACTTTTTGGACACAGCAGCAGCGGTCATAAGAGGAAAGCTCATATCATCACAGGCCTATGTAAAAAAATAAGAATGAGCCCAAAAAACCTAACACTTTATCTTAAAGAACTGGAAAAAGAAGAGCAAACAAAATCTAAAATCAGCGTATGAAAGGAAATAATCAAAATTAGATAATTAAATGAAACTGAGAACAAAAAAGAATTAATGCAACAAAGAACTGGTTCTTTGAGAAGATTAATAAAATTGACAACCCCATGTCTAGATCCACTAAAAAAAAAGAGAAAGGACACAAACAAAATCAGGGATGAAAGAGATGTTATGACAGATACTACAGAAATACAAAGGATCAAACAAGAATACTATGAGAAAGTATATAACACCAAATTTAATAACCTAGAAGAACTGGACAAGTTCTTAGAAATATACAACCTTCCTAGACTAAATCAAGAAGAACTAGAAAATAGACCAATCAGAAGTAATCATCAAAAACCTACCAAAAAGTCCAGGACAAGATGGCTTCATCAGTAAATTCTACTAAACAGTCAAAGAAGACTTAATACCTATTCTCAAACTCTTCCAGAAAATTGAAGATGAGGCAATACTCCATAACTCATAAGGCCAAAATAACCATGATACAAAAACCTGGTAAAAATAACACACAAAAAAAGAAAACTACAGACCAATATCTCATGAACACAGATGTAAAAATCTTAAAGAAGATACTAGTAAACCAAATACAACAACATATTAAAAGAATTATACACCACAATCAAGTGGGCTTCATCCCAGGGGCACAAGAATGGCTTAACATAAGCAAATCAACTAATATGATACACCACATAAAATATAAGAATCATATGATATCAACAGATGCAGAAAAAGCCTTTGACAAGATACAGCATCCATTTAGGATCAAAATACTTAATAAGTATAGAAGGAAAGTACCTCAACATAATTAAGGCCATATAGGACAAATCTTCAGCTAACATTATACTTAATGGTAAAAAACTAAAAACCTTTCCTTTAAGATCAAAAACAAGACAAAGCTGTCCACTATCAATATAACATTGGAGGTTCTAGTGAGTGCAGTCAAGCAAAAGAAATAAATAAAAGGCATTTAAATAGGAAATAAAGAAGTCAAATTGTCACTATTTGTGGATGACATAATTCTCTATATTGGAAACCCTAAAGACTCCATAAGGACACTACTGGAAATAATAAACAAATACAGTAAAGTTTCAGGAGATAAAATCAATGTTCAAAAGTCTATAGCATTCTTATACTCTAATAATGAATTGTCATTATTAAAAATGAAAAATTCATTTTGCAATTGCAACAAGAATAAAATACCTAGGAATAAACCTAATGAAGGACCTATATAATGAAAACTATAAGGTATTATTAAAAGAAATTGAAGACGACACAAAAAAATGGAAAGATATTCATGTTCTTGGATTGGAAGAATCAATACAGTTAAAATGACATTATTACCTGAAGTATTATACAAATTTAATGCAATCCCCATCAAAATCCCATCAGCACTTTTTAAAGAAATAGAACAAAAAATAATCAGACTAAGAATTGTATGGAAGCACAAAAGACCCCAAATTGCCAAAGTCATCCTGAGAAAAAGAATAAGGCTGGAGGTATTGTTCTGCCTGACTTCAAATTATACTTTAAAGCAACAGTAATGATATTGGCAGAAAATAAACACACAGACCAGTGAAACAGAACTGAGAGTCCAGAAATAAACTCCCACTTTAATGACAAATAATTTTTCACAAAGGAACTAAAAATATACAATGAGAAAGGAAAGCCTCTTCAATAAATGGTGCTGGGAAAACTGGAAAGCCACCTGCAAAAGAATGAAACTAGACTGTTGTCTATCACTATACGCCAAAATTAATTCAAAATGGATTAAGGACCTGAACATAAGACCTAAAACAATAAATCGCATAGAAGAAATCATAGGAGCTAAACTCATGGACCTTGTACTTGAAGAGGATTTTATGAATTGGACCTCAAAGGCAAGGGAAGTAAAAGCTAAAATAAATGAATGGGACTATATTAAACTAAAAGGCTCCTGCACAGCAAAAAAAAGAAAAAAAAATCAACAAAGCAAAGAGACAACCATCTGAGTGGGAAAATATATTTGCAAGCAACGCCTCCAATAAGGGACTAATATTCAAAATATACAAAGTATTCATATATCTAAATAACAACAACAACAACAACAACAACAACAACAACAACAAAACAACCCCAAATCCAATTAAGAAATGGGCAGAGGATCTGAACAGGCACTTCTCCCTAGAGGACATACAAATGGCCAACATATGAAAGGATGTTCAAAATCACTAGCTCTTAGGAAATGCAAATCAAAACCAATGAGATACCATCTCATACCTGTTAGAATGGCTATTATAAACAGGACAAGTAACAAGTGTTGGAGAGGACATGGAGAAAAAGGAACCCTTATACACTGCTGGTGGGACTTCAAGTTAGTAGGACTACTATGGGAAACGGTATGAAGGTTTCTCCAAAAACTAAGAATTGATCTACCATATGATTCAGCAATCCCTCTACTAGGTCTTTACTGAAAAGACTTGAAAATTCATATCTAAAAAGATATTTGTACATCGATGTTCACAGCATATGTGTGTGTGTGTGTGTGTGTGTGTGTGTGTGTGTAAAATATGTGGTGACAGAGGGTTTAAATATCTGGTGACAGAAAGAAATCAGACTATGGGTGGTGAACACACAAAGCAATATATGTATGTGTGGGGTCTGTGTGTGTGTGTGTGTGTACACAAACATATATATCTATATCTATCTACACACACACACACACACACACACACACCCCTTATTGTTGAATTGTACACTTGAAACTTAACTTTTATTAATGTCACCATAATAAATTTTAAAAATTATTTTTTAAAAAGCATTTTTATGATATTGGGATGCAATGTCTAAAATTTCTGTCAGATAGGTAGCCCATTATTAGTGAAGGGTTCAGTGATTATCAAGAGAATCCCAGGGCATCCATAATTAACCTGAGATCAGACCCCGCATCTTTAAAAATGGATTAAAGAGAATGTATATAAATTGCCTAATGCACATTGATACACAGTAGGCCCTTAATAGCAGTTATCACAGTGCAGTTGTTCTCTGCTTTCGACAAAGTTGGTGGGCAGCCCGTTTTGCAAGTTCTATGACCCTTAAAGTCACACACTTGTAGTGCATTACTACTAATAAAATCTCTTGGTCTTGGTGGAGCTACTTCACAGTTGCAGTGGCAAATAGCACGTCACTTAAGCTCCTCAGTTGGGAGAGAGTCTGGAAGAGCTGATTAGGAATGAGCTATGCCCAGGACTGAGACCACGCCAACTGAATCAAAGGGCCTGGAAGCAGAGAAGGCCAAAGAAGTGAAGGAAAGCATGACTGAAACCTCTAGCTTTTCTGCCATGCAACAGTCTCCAGATAAACAAAGTGACAGATACATTCTTTATGCTTTACTTAGTGGAAGGAAATTAGATGCTAGCACAGTGGAAATGGAAGTGAACTTTGGGATCATTCTGCTTGGGTGTGAATCTAGTTACCACTTCCTAACTGGTCATCTCAGGCAAGTCTCTTACACTCTCAGTGCCTCATCTATAGAATGGAGAGTATGTTGCCTACCTCAGAGTTGTTACGAAGATTAAATGTGTAAAGTGTTTAACACTGTATCTAGAAATAGTAAACAATAATTTATAGCTATTGTATCAGTCAGGGTGCATTAGCAGGTAATGAAAAACATCCCAGCTATTTCAGAATGGAATTTAATTTAGGGAATTAGGTCTTTTCAAAATCACTGGAAAGGACAGAAGAACAGATTTATACTGGGCCTTATATTGGCTTCTAAAGTATAAAATATTAAAACTGTGATCTCATGCAAATTCGACATGTTATAAGATTTCTATTCAATGCATGGATGAGGAAACCTAGAACATGTTACATCTGGTTCAAAGGGTAATTTAGACATACACACGTGTTTATATACTTACATATATATACAATCAGGAAAGTGAACTAGCTTTCTAATAGGTGGAGAAAATCTGTACAGAATCAGAAAATTCCTAACCATTCTACGAGACAATACCCAGAATACCCCTGAAAGACACTGCCTAATCTCTATTTCCAAGCCTTGGAAAATTTTTTCTGGTATGTCCATTAGGGGAAACTGCTGGGAATCAGAGTCTGCCACTCAAATCACTGCATTTATGAACACATGATCCTAACTGCAGTCCAGGCATCAGGAAGCCCCCACCAGAATTGATGGCTCCAGAGCCATGTAATGTTTGCGAGATCCTCACGCCAGCTGAATGGATGACTCAGGCACTGCTGTTTCTCTCCTTGCTTCAGTTCCAAATTCAAATTTCACAGGAAGACTTTTGATTGATGAAACTTAAATTACATTTGAAACTCTAGCTGCAAAGGAAATGGTTCCCAGCTCTCCAGAGTCTGCAGTAAGGGCAAGGCACCAGAAAGAGCTTGGAGTAGAGGGTGAGCAAGGCAATATACCATATCTACCACTGCTATTATCCACGTAACAAGAATTTCTTGAAATTCTACACTATGGGATGCAGAAGATTAGAAACTTTTTTTTTTTTTTTTTTTTGCTGGTCTGTATCATAAAAACACTTTTGTGGACTCTGTCAGATCTGGAGTTCTCCTTAGCACTAGAACAGAAATCACAAGGAACATTGAAGGGTCAGGTCAAAAAGAGAAACAGACAGAAGACAGGTGGAAAGAAAGACCAAGGAACAGGGAGATAAACATGAAGTGTGGAGTCAGGGAAACTAAGAGCGCAGGGTATTGTGAGGCGAGAGCAGTCAGCTTCCAAATGCTGCTGAGGCCCAAGTAAAATATGAACTGGAAAGTGCTTTGGGGACCTAGCAGGATCAACTGCAGTGAAGTGGTGGGGGTGGAAGCCAGATTAGAATGGTTTTACGAGTGAGGGGGAAGTGAACAAATGGAGACAGCAAGTATAGATCAATCTTTTTAGCTGTCTGACCGTGAAAGAGAGGAGACACACTAATCAGCTTGGTTCATCGTTAAGGTTCTGTTCTTGGCAAGTCAAGCCTGCCTTGATCTGATTCAGATGTTATGAGCACCTTGTCTCAGAATAACAATATTTGAGAAAGATTGCTTTAAGGACACACAGTCTAAGACATTTTCTATTCTAGATATATTAAAATCTGCTCCTACATGAAGCCAAATGAAAAGGAGTTGGCCAGACTCCCCTGTGTTTTCTGCCCCTCACCCTGACCTCTCTCCCTCCTCCCAAAATGCTTACAAGCAAATTGAGTTTTTAGGGTGATTTCATTAGCTGATAGAGGGCTACCAAATAGTTTAGAGCCAAAGTGTAACCCACCCAGAGCAGAGGTCATTATTTCAGACTCTTTTAAAAGCCCTGTTCTTGGCTCTATTTTATGTCCCCACCCTTGTTTATCTAATTTCACTTTTAAATATATGCTCTCTTGCTACAGTTTGATATATCCTTGCAAATCACTTTTAAATCTTGTTGGCAACAGAGAAGTACAAACACATAAAGTTGTGCTTATTTTTTTCTTCTTGCTGATACTGTTTTATTTTGTAATGGAAATTATTGGGAGGAGGGGTGGATATTTATGGAGTTTTGCTTTACAACCAACTTTGCTAGATACTTTTTCAATTAAAGTGAAGTATGCATCATTCTGAGGTCATAAAAACATGTATCTTCAGGGCCGCCATCCTGTCTATGGCCTTGAACTTTGGAAATAAAAGCTCTCAGCTGTGGCCTCTGGGCAAGGGTTGCTTTAGGCTGGACCACTCAGGTCAGCAGTGCTGCTGGCTCTAGCTACCAGAGTGTAGGGAGGGCCCCACACAGCTCTTTCCTGAGGTTGCTGGTGGAGAAGAAGCCCAGTTGCCAGGCTAGCCTTGTGGAAGAACTGCAGAGAGGTGCATGCACAAAAGCTGTAAAGAGAAATTCATGAAGCATCTCTGTCAATCACTTTGAAAATAAGTTGTGTGGAATTAAATCAAAAGAATAGTTTGAAGGCAGAATGGAGAGACAGCCAATGACACAAGAATTGCTAGAAAAAAAAAAAGATTCACTAGGTGGAGAATTTGAAACAAAAGTTAAATTTTAATGTATAAAAGACTGCTGGGCTATGTTTTAAAGGGATTGTCTGTAACAGAGCATATTACACTACATGTTGTTAACCTTGAGGGTGGGAGCTTTCAGTATGCCTTTAAATATTTGACAAGAAATAAAAATAGTGAAACTCTCTCTTTCATGGGTGTGTTTCATAGTTAGGGAAATGGCTTATCTTTTTAACTTTCCAGGGTTTTAAAAAATTATCTTTTTAGATTCTCATTTTTCCCTAGGAAGGGTGTTTTATCTTTGATTCCACCTACGTGACTCAGTTCATAGGGATGCTCATGACAGGAGGTAAGAATGCCATTGTAATGTCTCAGTTCACAAGTGGTCCCTGCAACTGGTACTTGAATATTAATTATACTCTGAATATTTTTTCAGTACTAATGTGTTAAATGCTCATACATTTTGATCTGTGACATAGAGATTCAGAAAAATTAGCCACTTCTCATCAAAATGTTATCCTTTTCATACTCATAAAAATGCATGCCAGCTTATTTTCCTTTTATAAAAAATAAAGAAAATAGAAGGTGAAAAAAGGTATGTATCTTCCTAATATTAATGATTTTTCAGGTGGTTAAAGTCATTGTTAAACTCCAGTAAACATGTTTCAGTCTAAACTTTGAAAACTAAAATTGAGTATACTGTGTCACCCTAATAATAAAAAATTTAAATAGTGTATGCTTGTTGAATGACTTAAAGCTTGTTGTTTTTCATAAAGAACTCTAATAGCTTGATGAAACTCAAATAAAAAGACATCATCCATCCATGCCTATCTAGTGGAAGGTGACAACATGAAAAAAGGAAAGATCAGAAGCTAAAATGAGAGAAAAAAAGATTTAATGGAAGAGGTTGAGAGACATGTTATGAACTCCTTCTAAGATAAAATTCTTCATAATTTTAATATTGCATTCTAAGATGTGCTCAATTTCTCTGACACCATTAATAAAATGATCAAAGAATGTCTAGTCACCAGAATCAAAATGCAATTTAATTAATTATATCCTCTTCTTTTGAATTGAAAGGTTCTTATACAATAGATACATAGCTGTCATGTTTAGTTTTCCAAATGACTTTTAGATGAGGTTGCACAAACTAGGCAAATGAACCCAAATCAACAGAGTGATATGCTTGCATTTGAATAAAATTAAAAGTCTCAGGTCTCATGCCTGTCTCAGTCACTACTATAACACTTTGTTACTTGCTTATTCACCTTAATTCCACAAAAATTACAGAGGACAATTCTGAAAATATAATTGACTCAAGTTGGTTAAATTCTAAATGTTCTCTCCACCATTTCCAGATGGAGATAAGCTCATTATTCTGGAGGCAGGGGGAGGGTCATCTATTGATTAGCTAACCCTCTCCTCTAAATCCACAAAAGCTTTAGGGAAGTTGTACATAGGCACATAGGTACCTGAAAGAAGATATATTAATCAATGACAAGTTTTTTATGCATTGGTGCAAAAAGATTAATAGTGTGGTTCAGGCACTGGGAATATAGTAGCGAAGAGAGACATTGGTTTCCCCTCACAGGGCTTACATTCTGGTGGAGGAGATGGACAATAAACTAGTAAACAATTATAGAGCATAGTCTGTGCTATTAGAAAAAAAGTCTGAGGTCTCAGAAGTTACAGTCATGAAGTTAAAGCCAGAAGATGGGTCCTACTGTGGAAGAAACTGGGTTCTCTGACATTGGGTATGGAAAGTGCTGTTTGGACCTGACAATCATCTAGATGAGGACTAATGTTTGGGAGCCTCTTCTAATTACACACCATTTCCTGCTACATCTAAACCTGCATCAAAGAAAGAAACTAGTTAGCAGCTTCCTGTAGGAACCAATGAAGCATCATTACATTGGTGGAGATGCCAATGGTCTTCAGTGGTCTAGGAAATTGATCTTAAAAACTTTCTCTGAAATGACCAAGTTTAGAGGAACAAGTGCATGCTAATCAAATTCATAGAGATCAACATAAAATAGAATACCATGTATTCATTTATACTTGGCAATGTACTTGTCAAATATATCATTCATTTGGATAAGAATTCCAACTGAGGAAGCACACTAAGATGGAATTACATTAGATTGCTCTTTCTTCAATCTATGTATATTTGGCCTAGAAAATATATAGTGACAGTAATATTTCCCTCAGAAAACACTGAAGAAGTGGTAATATGGATTGCCTCTTTACAAACTCTACACCACTCACTGCTTTTTGCTTACTACATCACTGCCTCAGACAGGTTACTAAGGCTAATCCACATTTTCTGTACAGTTGCTTTGTTCCTGTCCTGAGGATATTCTCTAGTCACCTGGATTATACTGACACACATTACAGTTTGTTCTTGTTTCTAAAGACATATAAAAACCTATCGCTTATTGTGCCATATTATAAACCACATCTTATGGCAATTTTCCTTGAAAAAGGTGATTTTGTTTTAATTTTGGAAGGAAACATTTCTGATATTTTCCCTAGATTTGGAAAAGGTGAAGGACCTTAAGCCCTTTCTAAGCAGAGGCCACAGGAGTAGTAGGTGACTGCAAGAATGCCCCCTTCAAAATGGCAGAGCAGGTAAACACTGTGCTCACCTCCTCCCATGACCACATCAAAATTACAACTAAATTACAGAACAACCAGCACTGAGAACCACCTGAAGACTAGCTGAATGGAAGTCCTATAACTAAGGATATAAAGAAGAAGCCATGTTCAGACTGGCAGGAGGGGTGGAGATGCTGAACAGGTAGGTTCCCATGGTTTGGTGAGTAAGAATCAGGAGGGACATCTTGGCTGTGGATAGTGAGGGGTCCCAGAAATCACCTGGCTCCCCAGCTCAGGGCTGAGAAGAGTCCCCATAACATCTGGCTGTGAAAACTAGCAGGAATTGTACCTGAGTGAGACAGAAGGTTGATGGATACCTAGACATCCTCTTGAGGAGCCTGTGCACGAACCTGCTCACTCACTAACATTGCCATAAACTCCAGTGAAAACAACAGCTCAAAAGTGCAAGGGATATATGTGGAGGAACTAAATGGAGTAAATTCAGGACAAGAGCTGGAGGGAGAAGGGGTTGGGACAGCTCTTTCCAGACATCATTGTTCCTTTGCTGAGCTCTTCCCCAACACAGCTGGACACCAAATCTGTGCTGTTCACCTCACCTGACACTATTCACCTCACCTGACTCACTCTACTTGCCCAAACTCTTCTAACAGCTGTTGTACACCAGTGACCTGCTTCGGTTTGCACTGCAGACCTTCCTAAAATCTCTCAAAGGCCCACAAATCCCAAATAAGCATCACCTGGCCTTGTTGTGCCTTGTATCTCTTGCTAAGTGGCCCCAAGTTTGACATAAACAGCAACTGATCTCAACTTGCATTATAACTCCCATCAGGTAGGCCCCAAGCCTGCAAATGTGATGGCCAATCTTGGCATGGAATGTAGCTTCAACTAAGCAGCCACAGCCCCACACAAGTGGCAGCTGGCCTCAGCTCACATCGTGGTACCCAATGAAGGGTCCCAAGCATAGCACTAGTGGTAGCCAGCCTTGGTTCACATCATAGCCTCTCTCAAGTGCCTCCGAGCCCAGCACAAGTGGCAACCAACTGCAGATCAATCTATAGCTCCTATCAAGAGGCCCTAAGCTGGGCACAAAACAGCATAGTATTGGCATAAAAACATACATAAATTAGTGGAACAAAATCGCCCAGAAATAAACCCATGCCTATTGGGTCAATCTATGACAAAGGAAGCAAGAATATACAATGGGTAAAGACAGTCTCTTCAATAAATGGTGTTGGACAGACACATGCAAAAAAAAAAAAATGAAATTGGATCACTTTCTTAGACCAAATACAATAAGCTCAAAATATATCAAAGTTTAAATTTAAGACCCCAAACAATAAAACTTCTAGAAAAAAAACATATGCAGTAAACTCTTTGAGATCGCTCTTAGTAATATTTTTTTGGATATGTCTCTTTGGGCAAGGGAAACCAAAGAAAAAGAAATGGGACTACATCAAACTAAAGAGATTTTGCACAGCAAAAGAAACCATCATGAAAAAAACAAACCTGAATGGAAAAAGATACTCACCAATGATACATTCAATAAGGAGTTAATATCCAAAATATATAAGGAACTCATACAAGTTAACACCAAAACAACAAACAATCCAATAAAAAACAAGCAGAGGGCCTGAATGGACATTTCTACAAAGAGGACATACAGAAGGCCAACAGACATATAAAAAGATCCTCAACATCACTAACCATCAGGGAAATGCAAATTAAAACCACAATAAAATATTACCTTACACCTGTTGGAATGGCTGTCATCAGTAAATCATCAAACAGCAAGTATTGGTGAGAATGTAGAGAAAAGGGAATTCTAGTGCTCTATTGGTAGGACTGTAAATTTGTGCAGCCACTATCAAGAACAGTATGGAGTTTCCTCAAAAAGTTAAAAATAGAACTACCATATGACCCAGCATTCCACTTTTGCATATTTATCTGAAAATATCTAAAACACTAATTCAAAAAGACATATGTACTCCTATGTTCATTGCAGCATTATTTATAATGCCAAGATATGGAAGCATCATACATATCTACCGATGACAAATAAAGAAGATGTGGTATATACATAAGATGGAATATTATTCAGCCATAAAAAAAATGAAATCTTGCCATTTGTGACAACATGGATGCACCTAGAGAGTATTATGCTAAGTGAAGTAAGTCAGAGAAAGACAAATACCATATGATTTCACTTATATGTGGAATCTAAAAAGCAAAATAAATGAACAAACAAAATAGAAATAAACTCAGATTCAGGAAACAAACTGATGGCTGACAATGGGAGTGGGGTTGGGGAATAGATGAAAAAAAGTGAACGAATTAAGGAGCACAAATTGTCAGTTATTAAAATATTCACACGGATGTAAAGTACAGCATAGGGGATATAGTCAATAATATTGTAATAAGTAATAACTATGTATGGTGTCAGATGGGTATTAGACTTATTGGTTAATCATTTCTTAAGTTATGTAAATGTCTAACTACCATGTTGTACACCTGAAACTAATATAATATTGTATGTCAACTATAATTAAAAAGAATTAAGTTATGAAAAAAATAAAAGATTGTCACCAGTCTGGTTTTCTTATCCACTAAATGATTGTTTCCAGTGGTGTCACTGAGACTGACTAGCTCAGTATAGTTAATCACTTAAAAGCAAGTTAAATGTTTGGTCTGGTAATAGGAAGTAAATATTCATTACTTTTTATTAAACATTCATAGGAATATATGGGGGGAAACAGGTGACCTGAACTAAGACCAAATCAGGCAGAATTGTGCTGTAGCCCAGAATTAATTTTTTGACAGTTGACCACTAAAATGGTAATCTGCTTTCAGTAGAACAAAAAAAAAAGGCTTGAATAGGCAGAGGGCAATTACAAATTTAAGAGGGTAGATCTCAAGTTAAGTGTTCTTACTACAATAAAAAAAAAATGTTATCTGTCATTCAGAGCATCAGAATATATTCAGTTGTCAGGAAAAGGGACTTGGGCCCAGATTTCATAGGCTGCAATGACAAGGCTAATCATAACTAGATTCAAATACTAAGCCAGCGAGACTGAGATTAATTGGGTATTGAATCAAGGTAATAAACTGAAGTTGATAATATAGGGAATAATTTATTTTTGTATAGTGCTTTGCTATTTTTGAAATGTTTTTAACTATATTATTTAATTTAAACCTCCAACATCTCTCTGAGGAAGGTATTATTTCCATTGACAAATGAAGAGACTCAGCTCATAGAGATAAATTCCTTTTCTTGGTGATGTCTCTCCTTTTCCACTTGACTTTTTATATAGTTTCCCTCTATGATCCTGACACTGGGTAAATTCCCTTCAAATAATTCATAAATCAAGGATGCTAGCCATGCAGTGGAATATAAACCTACTTTCCAGTTACCTTCTCATTTCCTTTTCTCTCAGTTTAAGCTTCTTAGGAGTAAAATCTACCCAATATCTCTTTTCTACCTCTCATTAACTCTTCAACACATCGAATTTGGCTTCTAAGCCCACCCCTCCACTAAGACTGCACTGAGGAAGGTTGTTATCACAGACCTCCAAATCACTAAATCCAAAGCATCATAGATTCTTGCCCTCATTTTCTCTTGCCCTAGGCTTTTGGGACACCACCCTTCTGTCTGCCTCTTCCATCTCTAGGTAATACTTCTCAGTGACAGTTCCTCTAACAGTACTCTCCTCTTATTGATTTTGCTTTCCATGGTTTCAGTTACTCACAGTCAGCTGTGGTCCAAAACTATTAAATGGACAACTTCAGAAATAAACAATTTTAAGTTTTAAATTGCACGCTGTTCTAAGTAGTGTGATAAATCTTGCACCGTCCCACTCTGTCCTACCCAGGATGTGAATCATCCCTTTGTTCAGCATATCCTCCTGGTAGTCACTTCGTAGCCATCTAGGTTATGAGAGAAAGTGAGAGCAAATATTCGTATAACTTTTATTACAGTATATTGTTATAATTGTTCTGTAAATCTATTTCATTATACTGTAAATCTCTTACTGTGCCTAATTTATAAATTAAACTTTACCATATGTATGTATAAGGAAGAAATCATTATACATAGGGTTTGGTACTGTCTGCATTATCAGGCATCCACTGGGGGTCTTGGGATGTACCCCCTGCAGATAAGGGAGGGACTACTGCACTTTGTTCATTTCTGACTTTTAGTGATCTCTAAGCTTCTGTTCTTAATCTCCTCCTCTCTTTATTCTTTTGGTGATTCCATTTAAACCCATATTTAGCTTGATGGCTCCAGATTCATATACTCCACTGCTTACTGAGTCTCCCCATTTGACTGTACCATATCCATCTCTACCCACCCTCTGTACCCACTACCCACTCACACCTCCCTCATCCAATGTGCTCTTCCTCCAACATTCTGAAATTTGACAGAATCTGGGAAGTCATAGATCCCCATATCCCTGTACAGGCAATCAATCAGAATGTCCTGTTGATTCTAACAATCCTTCATCTCTTCTTTACCATCCTTATTACCCTTGACATATAGCAGGCTCTTGTCTGTCAGAAATACAGGTCAAGATTGGCTCTGAGGCTTGGGACCATAACTTAGCAGGTACTGTGAGAAATTTTGAGCTCTGTTATCCTCCACTTAGAGTGTTTGCCTTTGGACATCTCTTATTGCTGGGTCGTGGTGGGGGGTCTTGGTCAGAAAAATTATAAACCACAACATTCGTATTTTATCTTCATGATAATTGAAGTTTATCTTAAAATAGCCACAGAAGATGAGGTGGCAAAGGCAAACCACTGAACAAACAGTTATTAGAAATCTATTCTGTAATCTATGTTAGGCAGCTGGCTTGACAGATATAGCATGGTTCCTGTCCCCAGTGAACTCACCGTCTAGAGGGAAAAGCAAATAATTACAATTCAGCATGATAAATGCAATGATGAAGGAATGTATAAATGTTATATGAGTACAGGAAAGAGTTTTCGTAATGTTCTCACTGCAGTAAGCATGTAAGGTAGTGGAGGAGGAAGTGATACCTTTCCCGAGAGGGTAGGACTTCCAAAAGACGTGAAAATGCTATCTTACAGAAACCTTAAGGGATCGTAGCTCTAGATCCCAACATTGGGGATTTAGGGGATTTTGCCAGCTGTTCTCTCAAATTACACAACCTTTGTGTTTCCTAATTTCCATATCTCTGGAATGAAAAGTTTGGTTTAAATCAAAGGTTGGCAAACTTTTTCTCTAAAGGGCCAGACGGTAAATGTTTTAAGCTTTGTGGTTCATAAAGTCTGTCATAACTGCTCGACTCTGCTGTTTAATGCATACGCAGCCATAAACAATATATAAATAGATGGACCTGGCTGTATTCCAATACAACTTTATTTATAAAAACAGGCAGTTGGTTGGATTTGGCCCATGGGATGTAGTTTACCAACCCTTAGTCTAAATGGTCTCCAAAATGCCTTCCAGATTTATCATTCCATTAGGTCATGAAACAGCAGTTCTTGAATTCTTGATATACTTTATGTTGGTTTTTTAAAATAGACTTTTGTTGAGGCTGGTTAGCTCTGGAAGTTTAAATGTGACATTAAAATGATAAGATTTGGGGTTTGATTTGTTGTGGGCCAGTGAGCATATCTGTTCTACAACCACAAACAACACTACAGACTTCAACAAATTAATGGTCCTGCTTGGAGCCATGTAGAGTTGTGTGACTGGACAAATGCCATCCTCTTCGGCTTCTAAGAACACAGTCCCCACACATACCCCCCTAATGATGTTGCAGCAACCTCTTTACATATGTACCAACATCATTCATTCAGTTCATTTCAATATAATAGCAGGCATTGAGAATCTATAGATAGAGATGTCTCATTATCATTTAATAAACCAAATTGGTTTTTATGGCTACTAAGCAAACAGTATAAAAACATACTGTTGTGCATATAAGCAAAAGCAGAATCATCAAACTATGCAGCATGGATGTCAGCAATCTTCCCTCCTCTTCCTATGGTAGATATTGCTAATCAATCCTATCATTTTTCCCCATTGGAGCCTAGATGTGTTCTCATAATTCTTTCAAACACTGAACCAGGAGTGACACCGAAGTGACATATAATAATGGATGCAGCAGCTATAAAATTCAACAATATAAAAATGAAGACAGTGTAAATCTCATACATTGCAGACAGGAGTATAAATCAGTAAAAAACTTTCATAGAGAAAAACTTGGCATTATTTATTAAAAGACTTAAAATGTGTATACTAGTTGGGTACTTGGAACGTCATTATATTATTCTCGCTACTTTTCAGCATATTTAAAACTTTCTACAGTAAAAAGTTTTAGTTGATAAGTAATTTATTATATAAAAGATCTAAATTCGTAACATAGAACTGAAATAACTGAAAGTTGGCTATAGTAGAAAGTTTTGTGCCTGTGATTACAAAATAACTATCACTCTTGGAACTAATTTACTAATTTCTTAATATGCATTCTAAAAGATTTGTATGTGTAAGCTTATAAATGCATGAAATAGTTCTGGAAAAATAAATGAAAACTACTAAAAGTAGCTGCTTCCCAAAAGTGAGAACAAATATCTGAAAGAAAGGAAAGAAAGGAGTTTTTTCACAGAATATCCTATTGATCCTTTTGAATTTTTTTTCATTTGTTCATTGATGCCTAATTAGATAAGTATAATGTGACTCCGTAATTCTGCTAAAATTTTATCCTAAGGTAATAATTGAGGATGTAGGTAAAAGATTTTGCTTCAAGGATGTTCATTGTATGTAACAGGAAGTATAAAATAATTCAGATTTGGTTAAATAAATTACTATATTTCCACTTAAAGGGGTAATAACCATTAAAATTATTAAGATGATTTTTTACTAACATATAAAGATATTTGTAATATAATATTAAATTTTTAAAAAACAAATGACAAAACAAGATGTATGGTCTGACTCCACTTTCATAAGAAAATATCGACAAGAATATTTAAAAGCTGAATATCAGAGTGATAACAGTGGTTATCTCCTGAAATATGGGTAGTTTTCATTCTTTTCCTTTTTCTTTGCTTATTTTCAAATTCCTCCAATAAATATGTATCAATATTAGGTTTTGTGTAAAAGATTATAAAATTGAGAAAATGCCTAAAGGAATAAAAACAATTTTTTTTTGTTTTTTTTGTTTGAAAGAACCATCTGAATACAGAGAGAAATATATAATTTGGCTTTTATGACCAAAGTCAAGGTCATTACAACAAATGACAAAATTTCATTAATGTCTTTTGCCAAGAGGTAATGGCATCCAGAGATAGACACTATCTACTATTTTACCAATGGTATCAAGTCTTTTCAGTGGGTTTAGTAACTCCAACATGGTAATGCAAGGAGTGATATTTTTCCCTGTGTATGTTTTTTATAATATTAAAAACTGTTAGATTAACTTATGATATATAATTAACAGAGGACAATGATGACTGAAATGCCTGAATTAACAACAGAGATACAAGACATTTTGAGGGAGAGACTCCTACAGATTTTAATAGCTTATTAGGGCTGGATGGTGAAAAATTCTGTACAGCTTGCTAAGGATTTGAACTTTTTCTGCAAAGACAAAGACCAAGTTGTATTTCAGAATGAAAATTCTAGGTGCCCATAGTGGATAGATTAGAGGGAATAAAAATTAAAAACAGAGTACACTTGGGGCATTTATAATTGTAATTTCCCTAAAGGAATTTTTCCTAACAAGGAAGAAAGGATGAACACATAAGCTATTTAGGTTTCAGCTACAATTTTTTTCCTAAAAAGGATATAAGATAGGATAAATATAAAACCCATATAGCAACTACTATATAAACTACTATAATTAGGGATATGCTTAATGTTGCATCGTATTGTTTGACTAAAGATTAATAAGAAATGATATTAAATCGGAACTTATTTTGTCCTTATCAAATACTCTATTAGGTAAATCAAGCAGGGTTTAGACGTTCATTATAAAACAATACATGCTGGCATCCCGAATTCACCTAAATAGAGATCACTTAATATGTCAGATTCTATAAATCTGTTTAATCATTTGTCAGAGTTTGGTATTCCTGAGAAAGGAAACTGTTAAATATAAGGCTGATCCTCACTCTGAGAGCTATCAGTTTCTCTCTGCGAGAGCATGGAGAAGCACTTTCCTGGGGCTGCAGAAATAAAGCACTAGATTTCCCTACTCCTATCCTATTCCAGAATTTTAGGGAAAATGTTAAAAAATGGTTTTCTTCCCTGATCTAATACCAGAAGTTAGAAATAATAAAGAGGGACTAGTTTCCTTTCAAAATTAAAAACTACTGAAAAGATACTTATGAGATTTTCACCTCTGTCAAACAGTCCCACAGAGGTAGTCCTATTTCTCGTGGCTGGAGTGACAGTGAGATCCACCACAGACAATGAGATCCAAGTAGCCAGATGTTACTGAAAAGTGTACTTACATTAGTTCACATTGGTCTGGCCCTCTTTTAGAGAGTACAGTTGAACTCATACAATATAAGGGCTTATATAAATTTAACTTGAATAAATAAAGTAGAGCAGCCCAGTATAATCATCTAGTAAAGCTGGATCGTTTTAACTCAGGGTCAAAATAAACTTTATTGGAGTACTTACTAAGACGCAGGTTATTTAGGTGAGGAGGATTTTTCCTTCTCTTTCATACCTTATCTTGCACAGAACTTCGAAATAATATTGAGAGGCCTGAAACTTGGTCTGGAGAATTCAGGACCACCTCAGTTCAGGCTGCCATGGCATTTTCTGTAACTGAACCCTGTGCCTTCCATCGCAAACTAAAATAACATAGACAATGTAAAAATAATCCACATTATGAATAAGCTGTTACCAAAATTTAATTAACATGATGTTTTCCTGTTTTGGGACAATAAAGCTAAACATCATCATAAAGTGGTAAAAAAAAAGTTTTGAAAGTAAAGACATTTTATGACTTTATTGACTGTTTCTCTGGTTGAAACTGAATGCAGGTATTCGGTTTAGTTAAAGGATATGGAATTTGGTGATCTTTACAGTGGCAGCACAGCCTGCTGCTGCGGTTACACCATCTCCTTCGTTAGAGAAAATATTTTTTATTTTATGTAATATTTTCTTTACCTGCAAATACTGTGGCTCATAAAAACAGTTTGATTCCTATGCCTTCCCGTATCCAAGCTACTTTTTTATATAAAAAGTTTAAAAAATTTGACATTCTAAGTTTAAATAATTTAAAAAAATGTTTAACTTCTCCAGATTTATCTTTTAGTTTCAGAGAACAATAATTTTATAGTCTTAATATGATGCTGGTCTTTGTGAAGCACAAGAGACAAAACCAGACTTTTGTTCATGCTATAAATTCCTGTTTTTGTTCCAAAAATAACCTTTGTAACTATTGGTAGTTCGGGTCTTCCTTCCCTGCCTACTTTGGCAGAGATGGCAGAGGGGACAGGAAGGTTGTTGGGATATCTGCTCAGAAGTTTTCAGACATAAAGGTTAACTAATGACTTCAATGAGATTTTAAGTTTAAAATCAGTAATTACAAAATCCACAGATTCTATGCCTCCTAAGGACTGTGTACTTTAGATTTGGGGAGGGGGTAGCATAAAAAGAGAACACTCAAATAATGTACAAGTAATTGTATTAAATTTTCTAAGGGTTCATTTAAAACATTGTGTTTAAATTATAGACAGGAACGTTAAGATTTAGTAGTTCTCTATTGATTACCCAAATAGAGATGTTAAGGCATGCTCTCCACAGTTTGGCATTTATTCAATATTGAGTTTGGATAGGCTCTAGTTTTATTAAATTGGAATAATCAATTTTGTCATTTTGTTGCTGTAACAGCAGATATAAAGATAAAAGTAGCTCAAACAACTTTGTTAAAGAGACATCTACCTACCACAGCTCCCACCTTGATCCTTCTAGGCTTCCTGCTTTCCTAAACTCAATTCTTTCTTCTTTTCAGGTGAAAACAAGCTGACCCTTGCTAAGCATCTTCTTGTGAAAAGGTTCATGACAAATGCAGTCTTTATAAAAGACTTCACAGTTGAAATGTGAACCCATGAGATTTTAGGAGCCCTAGCATTGAAAATCTCTTGTGAAAAATGCATTAAGACTATTTTCTGTTTTATTCATTTATTCATTCATTTATTCAGCATCAGCAAAAGTTCACTGAGCCCTTGTGCAAAGCAATATGTATGATTAAAAAATGTAGAAAGTATAGCTCTGTCTTGGAGGAATTTGTAGCCTTGAAGAAGTGTGTAATATGTATTCAACAACAGGGTCAGCCTGTCAGAATTGGATAATTTATCTACTTTTTTATTTTACAGATGAGGAAATTACACCACATAAGTGGTGAAATGACCTGCCCAAACCACAGAGCTGGCGTAGACATCACCTGGAATGGAAAGACCACTGGCAAGCTACTTACTCCATCACTATTTATATCTTGGACAAATTACTTAACCCACCAAGTTAAGCCAGACCACAAAGGGCTGAACTGGGTTAAAAGGCTCATGAAAATGAGGACAGACTACCTTCAGGACTGCTTTCACTAGATTTACTGTGTTCCAGCAGCAGGAAGTGTAAAGCGTAGGTACAAGATAAAAAGTGAACTGATGTAGGTTCTTGATGCTTCTCTAGTTCCTCACAGACCCTTGGCCAAAGTTCAGTGATCAGTGCATCCCTCAGGGAGTGATAAACCTGCCAGGTCAGGATGCCATGGCCTTTCATACAGACTGCCACAGTTAATCACTTCAGTGTTCCATTTCTTATTGCTTCTTCAGACACAGCATGGACCAGCCTTGCCCTACTATACCTGTTAAACTTTAGTTTCCTCACTTATGCCATTTAATAGTATACATACAGGCTTATTCTAAGTCTTAGGCAAGAAGGCCTGTGTAAAGTGCTTAACATGGTGCCCAACCCAGAGAAGGTGCTTCATAGATGACTTTCTTGATTGAAGAAAACTTAGAATTTCAGTTTCCTGATTCTCTAACCCAATGCCCTTTTCAATACACAAATAATGGCAATTGCCACTTCATAGGTATTCATTTGGTGCCTGTGGAACAACACATTAAAGGGTGACATAAAACTCTTGATAATTTGCAGAAAGCACTATATTAGTTATCAAAGTGACTGAGTTTATAATGAATTTACCATAATTGAGGGCTTTCTTTATCCTGGTAACCAAAAGCTAAATAACACAAGAAAAAGAGAAGAAATTTCATTCAAAATAGCAAACAAAACAAAAAAGGGGGAGGAATAAACTTAAAGAACTGTCTATGACATTTATAAAGAAAATGATAAAGAATTTTATGAGCTATATATAAAGAAAACAACGAAGTTGTATTGGGATATATAAAACAAGATGAACAAATTGAGATATATATTATGTTATTATATAGGAAAATAAACTTCACTATTATTTACTATTTGTTAAATATTAAAATTCTACACTAAAAATAAACCATGCTAATCTAGTTCCCAGTATATCCTAAAATGAAGAATATTAAATTAAAATAAATAATTAAAGTAGTATGGGACATATAGAAATTAATGTATTATATAGGTATTATAAAATTAGGGAAAATAATTACTTAATAATTTCCTAATTATACTTTACTAATTGCCTAACAAACCCAAAACATAACAGGAAGTGATTCAGGTCAGCTCTCATACTACATACCAGAGGAAGCCCCTAGTGGATTAAAGAGTTTCATATCTGCTTTAATTCTTAGCAAAGTTAGGAAAAAAAAAATCAAATATTTATGAAATCTTTAGAAGGATAGTATCTTTGAAAAGCTTCTGGTAATAATGGGGGTCACAAAGGAAAATATAAATAGTTCAAAAACATCAAGTAAGAAAATCTAACGAAAGAAGAGAAACACAGTTGGGAAACATTTGTATTATTATGATAGAAAATAAGTTAGAATATATAACACAGACTTATTCAAGTCTTCAAAAATATTAAAACTTCAAGAGATAAATGCTCAAATGATATAAACGTACAATTCACTTACAAAGAAATGCAAGTAAATTTATGCATTAATAAGTTCTTCGAAGTATATTTATGCTAGCAAAAAACTGGAAACAAAAGGCCCAACATAAACTCTACTAGATCAACTCTAAATAGACTATCATATAGCCATTATAATTATAAAAACTGGAATAAATTATTTTTATTTAATAGTGAAGGGAAGCTCAATAATAATTCCACTTACTGTGCACTCTGAAAAAGACAAAAGAGAAAACCACCACTGACACAAATAATGGATTAATTGACGCTATTTTTTCTGTAAATAAAACTGGGACAAAAGCAGGAACTAGCAATACTAGTGGATAAACAATACTAGTTGTTGAACATTATGGATTCTAACACCTATTGTATTTTTTAACATAGATTAAAGAAAAAAAGTTAGAAGAAATCAGGAATATTGTATCAAATGTGTAGCATTTTTTAGTGCAGCAGAACCTTGCAGAAAGCACATGTTTCTCACACATGCTGGAGATCGCAAAAGCATACCTTAGGAATCAAGTGTATGTGAGGTTTACCACACTTTTTCTTACAGAGCCCTGTCCTGGGCTATTGGTATAATGTTTGTCTCCCTCCTTCCTCATGTTCCATTTTTACCAGAATACGTGTTTTAAAGTTTGCCTGGATTTAAAAGATGTCTCTATCTTTTGCATGTGAATTTCTTTCTTATAATTCCTAATATATTTTGCTTTATTTTTTGGTCCTTTATCTTCTCCGTCACTGCTTCTCACATAAAAGGCATAATTGAGAATAGGAGTTAACTTGGAATAAGACATGGGTTCAAATCCTCACTCAGCTGTGAGACCAGGCAAATTACTTAATTGCAAGCCTTGGACACCTTTATTTATAAGATGGAAATAATATTTCATAGGATAATTATGAGGTTTAAACTAAGGGAGATAATTCATGTAATGTACTTGGTGTAGTACCTACTTATAACATTATAAACTCTAAGGTAATAACATATGAATATGTTACTTGATATGTGATTCAAATTCTGACAATTAAGGAAAAAAGAAAATCTTACAACCTTAAACTGGTTATTCTATTTCTTTCAATACATTTGGTAGGTAAGATTTCCTTATAAGAAAGTCATGGCTTATCAAATATATGGTAGCTGAAGGAAACTGGACTTTGGGTGGTAAACACACAATAGAATATACAGATGTTAAATTGTACACCTGAAAATTATATAATTGTATTAACCAATGTTACTAAGAATATACAATGGTGTAACAATAGTCCCTTAACAAGTGGTGTTGGGAAAACTGAATAGATACACACACAAAAAAATGAAACGGGACCACTCTCTTATACCATATACAAAAATTCAAAATGGGTTGAAGACTTAAATGTAAGGCCTAAAACCAGAAAACTCCCAGAAGAAAACACAGGCAGTAGACTATTTGACATCACTCTGAGGAATATATTTTTGGATACATCCCCTCGAGCAAGGGAAACAAAAGCAAAAATAAACAAAGGGAACTTCATCAAACTAAAAAGCTGCTGCACAGTGAAGGAAACCATCAACCAAACACGTAGTGAATGGGAGAATATATTCACAAGTGGCATATCAAATATTGGGTTGATATTCAAAATATCGGTATTTTTTGATACAACTCAATAACAAAAATGATTGATCAAAAAATGTTCAGAGTTAACAAAATCCAGTAAGTTTCAGGTGTACAATTCAACAGTAAGGCATATACATATAGCATTGTATGTTCACTGCCCATAGATTTCTTTCTGTCATCACATATATGACTCCTTTTACACCATCTTCCTCCCGCTTCATTAACCAACATCACCACAATAAAATAAATTTTTAAAAAGCTTTAAAAATTGGAGATAAAGCATTGTTTATTGCTCTATATCTGTAGCTTTGAATGTGTTTATTAAAAATATGTCAGATTTTTTTTTTAAATGGGCAGGGGACAAGAAAAGACATTTCCCCAAAAAGGACATACATATGGGTAACAGACATATGAAAAGATGCTCAACATCACTAATTATCAGGGAAATGCAAATCAAAACCACAATGAAATACCACTTCACGTCAGTCAGAATGGCTATTATCAAAAAGTCAACAAATAATGTGTTGTCGAGGATGTGGAAAAAAGGGAACCCTTGTGGACTGTTGTGGGACTGCAAATTAGTGCAACCACTCTGGAAAACAGTTTGGAGATTCCTCAAAAAACTGAAAACAGATCTACCATAATACTCAGCAATTCTACTGGGTATTTATCCAAAGAAAAGAAAGACACTAATTCAAAAGGATATATACACCCCTATATTCATTGCAGCATTTTTTACACAGCTAAGATATGGAAACAACCTAGTTGTCCCTTAATAGGTGAATACAGAAGATGTGGTATATGTGTAATAGAATATCACACAGCAATAAAAAAGAATGAAATCTTGCCATTTGAGATAACATGGATAGGCCTCGAGAGTATTATATTAAGTGAAATAAGTCAGAAAATGACAAATACCTTATGATCTCACTTATATGTGGAATCGAAAAACAAAACAAAACAAAACAAAAAACTAGACCAGAGACCAAAGGGATGGTTATCAAAAGGGAGACAATGGGAGGTTGGGAGAAAAAGGTGAAGAGGATTATATTGTGATAAGCTTGCACAGTGACAGATAATTACTAGAATTAGTGGGGTGATTACATTGTAAGATGTAAAAATGTCAAATCACCATATTGTATAACTAAGGCTAATACAACTAATATAATATTGTATACCAACTATGATTAATTAAAAAATAATAATAAAAGGAAAGTTCCCTTATTTTTCTATCCTGTTTGCCTTTTTAAAGATGCCTTGAATCTTTCACAGAATGGTATTATGTGTAAAAAATAGATATACCACATTCTTTTATCACAGCACCTATATGAAAATTTTCATTGACTAAAATTAGAGAAAAGACAAAAAGGAAACACTTATTCAACCCTGGCTTTATAGCTTTAATAGTCCAAGAACCTCATTTCAACTACTGAGGACTGCAGAGTGATTGAAAACAAAATATACAACTATTTGATATAGTTCATGTTTAAACTTTTGAAAATGAAAATGCATCTCAGTTAAAAAGTTCAGGTAGAGAGGAAGGAGCATTTTAAAGGAATTAAACGTTGTGGCTCAGGCTCAAAGTAACTATGGTTGGCAGAAAATCAATGCTTTCCATCTTGTGTCTTAGCTAGGGTCAGTGACCAGTTTTCTGTATATGTGTTTTTTAAATAACTCTTTGAAATCGATAGGTGTAATATGAACATTACTTGGACTTTATTTGAATTTATTTGAATTTCAACAGCTACCAACAGATGTGCTTAGGATGAATAGGGCCCCGATTCCCAAACAGCACAGTATTTCAGATCTATTTTAGACTCTGAAATGAGAGCCGATTCCAGGAAGAAAGCTCTGAACCTTTTCTCCAGCTGCAGAAAAAACTCCTCCTGTGGCCCCTCTGACTTAAACCAAGGGAAGCTGCTTGAAAACATGTTCTTTTGCCAGCAATCATCTTATCATTGTAACCCACAAATGGAAAAATAAACTCTTGGCTCCTCTTCAGAAAACCTATTCTCACATCCCCAAGAACCAGGCAGATAAAGAAAACCATAGAGTTCTTTTAATATCTTTCTCATTTTCCAAAATTATCTTAGTATTTTTATTATCTCAGTGAACTTATAAAATGGGGCTTATAAACTAACAAGTTACTACTAACCTCCAAAATAAGTAATTCATTCAAGGTTCTAGGACCACCCCACTTTCCCCCACCACTTTCTTAGGGCTTTGCTCCATTGGTTAATTCCCACTTGCCTAAACCAATTCATTCTCCCTCACACTGGGTTTCTATCCCTCACTGAAAAGTAAAATCTTCTAAACTGAATTCACCTCTAGCTATTGCCCTATCTTATTTCTTCCCGTCACACCCAAGCTTCTGGAGCAGACAAATCCCTGTTACATAAAATGGAAATTCTGATATTGTTTTCAGACATAATAACATCTTTATTAGGTGGCTCTTTGTGCCAGGCCCTCTTACAGGCTTTAATTTTTTTTTCTTGATTAAAAAGTTCATGAATAATTAATGTTCATTATAACAAATCAAGTAATACAGAAACAGATAAAAACAGCATCAATGCCTCCTCTGCCCAATCTCCATATCTTATTTGTCACAAACACAAGGAGAGATAAGAATTACTGACCCGATTTTATAGATGAGAAAACTGAGCCTGAGAAAGGCTCAGAGTGTACACTGCAGTGTTTAAGAGGAAGAGCTTTGGATTATGATGACCTGGGTTCATTTCCTGACTTTGCCATTTACTGTTCATGAGCAAATTACTTGTTATTTCTGTGCCTCAGTTTTCATAAGTGAAAAATGGGACTAGTGATAGTAACTAGTTCATATTTGTAGTGAAGGTGTGATGTGCCAAACATAAAAATATTGCTGTTTAAAAAAAAAAGATAAAAAAGAGATGTTATTTTTAAATGACAGCTGAGAAGAAAAACTAGGAATTAGGGCGAAACTCTGTTCATCATTATATAGTTCCTATAGAGTCTGAAAGAGTTTTTAAAGCAGCTAGAAAATTTTCCTTAAAAAATATGCTCTTGTTGCAATGATCACATCATCAATGCACTTTGCTTTTTAAGATCATACTATTTTTTAAAAGATCTAATATTATTTCAATTCTTCATGATTAACTAAATTTTATTCATTTGATACAATTTCAATTTCATTATTTTTAATACTTTTATCTCAATTACACTAGAGGGATTATGTATAACATTTTAATGTTTTATACTATATTTTAAAATTTTTGTAATGGCTCTGTATACCCCTGGATGATTTGGGTCACCCCTGCCATCTGGCTCTACCACCCTGAGGCCAGTTTGCCCTGCCAGCACCCTACCCAGACCTTTATAGACTCTTAGTTCCATTAGGAACCATAATGTACATTTGTTCTCTGAGTGCTATATTAGTAGGAAATGATTAAATCATAGTTATTAACTTTCCCAAGGTAAATCATTACCCACACCCTGGTAACTCAAATGTTTTCTCCCCACTTGTCTGTATTTATACGCTATTTCTAAGAGGCAAATTACTGAGTCGTTTTACAGCTGTAAAACGACTCAGTAATTCCTCAAGCCTTTTTTTTTTTTTTTGGCATTCCTTTTCCATAGTTCAATAGACTTTCTATGGGAAACAGAGGAAATTAATAAAGTATACATCTTCTCTTGTCTACGAACATTCTTTCCCGTCTTAAGAAGGTAACACATTGTATTAAGGTCCTCAGCTTTCTAAACTAAGTGGCCTGGTCTGAGGAAAGTAGTTCTGCATGCTAAATCACTAAACAAACACATTTGTTTAAAGAATTTTAGTCAAGAAGGAAAGATCTCTTTCAAAACAAGAACTGAACAATAAAATTTGAGTTAGAGGAAAATAAGACTGTACAACTAACAGGCTCTCTTTATTTTATATTAAGTTTATCTTTTAAAACATCATGCCTTTTCTGTTTCCCAGATCATTTAAATATTTCACAATTCTATGATTTGCAGATTTGTGGCTAAATTGTACTTTTCTCCAAAAAAGCATATTTTTCTTTATTTTTTCTTTCCATCCTCCTTCTCTCTTCATCTTTCTGTTTCTGCTTTGGTTGACTAGATATTTCAGAGATTTCATATTATCTTTATTTCCCATTTTTAAAAATTTATAGCCAGAATGTTTCAAGCCCCAGATTAAAATAATATTTTGTTCTTTTCAGTAGTCTCTAGTCCATATTCTAGGACACAAGCAGAACGGCAGACCCCCTCAAAAAATAACATCATTATGAACTCAAAGGTATTATCATTAAAAAACATTTACAATCCTTATTTTTGATCAACTAATATATGTATAGCTTTCTTCTAAACACTTTGAGAAAAATAGTAGTATAATACAGGGTCTCTGACATTAAATAATATGAAATTCTAAAGGTGTCTGCCTTCTCACTAACTGATTTTAGCCAAAGGTAGCACTGCTATAAAATTAAGCCAAACAAGTGATACTGTAGATTGTAAATACTGCCTTTATTTGCACTGCTTGGACCCTGTTTGTTTCCAGGGCCTTGGTATGGTTACTATCACCGGGATTTCTAGCTATTTTACTCACTGCTCTGCATATAGCCTGTGGACAACTGCTGGGCATTAGTTAATAAGGTTAAAGGAGAGTAGCAGTGGACCACTTGGTCCATGTGATTTATGCAACTCCACTGTTCTTCCTGCTCTTCTGGTAAACTATCGCTGCCTGCTACTAGCTATATCCACCCTCCCCCCACCCTTTAGCCTGCTAGAGGGACATTTTCAAGGCCACTGTCTGCTCAGCTTTCTGGTACTTGGTAAACAAAGACCTCCAGAACCCGTCATGGACTCAGGTTTCCTGCCACCACCACAATTACCTGGGAACCATATGGGTTGGCTGAGAGCCTGCAAGAAAGGGTATTTTCTTAGGGGTAATGGAAGGAGAAATACTTTTCTCAGGATTGAGATGGGAGAACTGAAGATAACTGAAATGTTAACTATACTGCCTAGAGAAGGGTTCTTTAAAGAGACAAGGCAACTTTGGATGTTTTCTTTCTTGTTTTCATATGACCTAATTTATGTGGAAGATTAATACTATGTCCTTAGTTTCACTAGTATTTAATAAAATCCTGTTACTTTTTCCATTTCTGCTTACTGAGAAGATTCAGCTTATAGATTTTCTTTTGCTTTGAATTGGGAATATTTGGAAGAATATTGGCCTCTTTCCCATATAATACAGACTTATGCAAATATTCATAACAGTTTTCAACTTGTTTCTGTTAAAACTATCATTAGAAATATAATTTGAATAACCTCAACTTGTTAGACTCTGAATACTTTAGAAACTGTTGTCTTTATGGGAAAGTAACCTACAAAAATTGTGGCTCTGATTGTCCTGACAATTTACCCTGGTAACAACTTAGTAATTGATGTGTATATTTTCCTAAATAGCAAAAATACCTAAAATTTCTCTGTAAAATTGGAAGTGAACCAATGGCATATTTATCTTTCCATATATGCACAATGGTAAAATAAAAGCATGTCAATCTGAAAAAACAAAACCAAAAAGAGAGAAAATATCAAGGGGAGGGTAACCTCAGAAGCATGGCGGCATGAAAGGACCCCTTGAAGTCAAAACAAGTTGAACAGCTATAGTTCAACAACAGATTCCCTGCTGAACACACAAACATTTCTGAGAGATCTGTGCATCAAAACATCTGAAGGTGGGCAAACAGGGGAGGAGGGAAGAAAGAAGAGCAGACGGGTGCCCCAGATGCAGCCCGGAGTTCACTGCTGGACTCGGGAGAAGAGAAGAATCGAGCTGCAAGTGCATATTTTGTCACCCTGAGCATTCCTGCCTGAATAATATCAGCGTATAATATTGCCGAACCCAGCTATTGGGGCAGAGACTGAACACAGAAATGCTATAGCTGTGCTCCAGCAGCTGCCATCCCAGGCAGGAAACAAAGCCATGGATCCTGGTTGCGCCTTCCCAGAGCTCACCTCCTGGCACCCTCCTACAGCTAGCAGGTGGCCTTAAAAGAAACTGTAGCAGTGAGTACCTAAGAAAGCAGAATATCTACAGCCCTGAGAACTGGAAAGACAGCTCGTGAGCAGCAGACACACACTGTGGCTAATCCCAGTTACAGGGTTGGAAATACAGATGTGAGACAGCTGAGGTTTGGCAGTCGCCATTACTGGGAGAAAAACAAAGCCACAAACACACCAGTGATCTCTTCCATCCCATCCTGCCCTCCATCCATTGAGGCTGATACAACTAGGATTACTTGGGACACCACTGCATCTGGCTGCTGGGGCAGTACTGGATTTCACAGGCTTGCCAACCACATTCTCGTACCAGTGTGGTACCCTGAGACTGAGGCAAGCTGGTCACAGAAGCGAGATGCACCTCCCCAGGGAATACAAAGCATTTTTCACTGCCTAGTATAGATCCAAGAAGCCAAAGCAGTGCAAGGGCAAATAAAACACTTGGCATGTGTGCGCCACCTACTGGAACACAATATAAAAACCTCATCAACCAGCTAAAGAGATATCACTCTTAACAATTATTATTACAATGATGAAAACAGAGTTCATTCCCATAAATGCCTAGGCAGAAAAAATAATCCATCAAATACCATGAACAGCTAAGATAACAAGGCAGCTCAAGAAGAAAATGAAAAATCTCCAAAAAATAAACTTAAAAACATGGGGAAAAAACTCAGTTTAATGAATTCTACAAACAAAAGAAAAACTTTACCAAAAAGACTGAAACTTTAAAAAATAACCAAATAGACATTCTGGAGTTGAAGAACTTAATAAAAGATGAAGAATGAAAAAAGTGAGCTTAGGAAATAGAGCTGACCAGATGGAGAAAAGAATTAGTGATATCGAAAACAGAAATCTAGAAATGATACAGATGTAAGAGACTTGAGAGTGGAAAAAAAATGAAGAATTCTACAAGAGTTCTTTCTGATTCCATCAGAAAGAGCAATGCAAGAAAAATGGGTATACCAGAAGGAGAAGAGAGGGAGCCTATTCAAATAAATCATCTACGAGAACTTCCTAAACCGATGGAAAGTATCTGGATTCTCAAATTCAAGAAGCAAACAGAACATCTAATTATTTCAATCCAGAAAGGCCTTCTCCAAGGCTTATTATATTAAACCTGTCAAAAATTAATGACAAAGAACTCTTAAGGCAGCCAGAGAAAAGAAGATGGTGACCGGCAAAGGAAATCCCATTAGATTATCATTGGATTTTTCATCAGAAACTCTACAAGCTAGGAGGGAGTAGAATCAAATATTCAAACTATTGAAAGAGAAATTACCAGCCAAGAATAATATATCCAGTAAAGTTATTCTTTCAACATGAAGAAGAAATAAAGACCTTTCCAGACATTCAAGAGCTGAGGGAATTTCCCACAACAAGGCCTGCATTACAGCAAATACTAAAGGGGGTTATTCTATACGAAATAAAAAGATAAAAGGATATAAAACTATGAGTAAAATGACTAACAGAAGCAGAAAATTAGAAGTCTTATTCAGAACAGAGCACTGTACACTTAAGTATAATGTAAAGGTTAAAGGAAGTAAATTTTCCTTTATATAAACTTAATGATAACCACACACATAAAAATCCAGAACTGAGACAGATGACATAACAAAAGAGGATTAGACAAAAAACAAAACCCAACCATACAGTGCCTTCAAGAGACACATCTCAGCTGCAAGGACAAATATAGATTCAGTGTGAAAGTGTGGGAAACGATACCCCAAGTAAAATGGCATCCAGAAAAAAGTGGGTGTAGCTGTACTTATATCTGATGAAATAGACTTCAAGATGAAAAAGGTAACCAGAAACAAAGATGGACATTTCATAATCATAAAGGGAACAATACATCAAGAAGACATATTAGTTATCAATATGTATTCTTCCAGTTAGGGAGCACCAGATATACAAAGCAACAACTAACCAAACCAAAGGGAGAAACTGACAAAAATACAATTACAGTAGGGGACCTAACTACAATCCATTGACAGCTATGGATAGATAGTTCAAACAGAATATCAATAAGTAAATATCGGCCTTAAATGACATGTTAGACCAAATACAAAATCAACATTTACAGAGCCCTTCATCCCAAAACACCAGAATATACATTCTTTTCCAGAGCATTCTCAAGGATAGACCATCTATATGCTGGGACCCAAAACCAGCCTCAAAAATTTAAGAAGCATATTCTTCGACCACTATGCTTTGAAATTGGAGATCAATTACAAAAAGAAAGTGGGAAAACCCACAAATATGTGGAGATTAAACAACTGATACTAAAGGACAACAGGGTCAAAGAAGAAATAAAAGAAGAGATCAGAAGATAAAAAACAAATGAGAATGAAAATACATCAACACTTTTGAGATACAACAAAAGCAGTAAGAGGAGGAAAGTGTATATCATCACAGGCCTATCTCGAGAAACAAGAAAATTCCCAAATAAACAACCTACTTTACATTTTAAAGAACTAGAAAAAGAAAAAAGAACAAATAAAGTCCAAAGTTAGCAGAAGGAAGGAAATAAAAATTAGAGCAGAATTAAATGAGAACAAAAAGACAATAGAAAAAATTAAGGCAACAAAGAGCTGGTTCTTTGAAAAGATTAATGAAATTGACTAACCCCTGGCTAGACTAAAGAAAAAAGAAAAAAGAAAAATGAAAAAGGAAAATGTACAATAGGTATCACAGAAATACAAAGGATCGTACAAGAAGACTATATGCCATCAAATTCAATAACCTAGAAGAAATGGAAAAGTTCTTAGAAATATGTAACCTTTCAAAACTGAATCATAAAGAACTGGAAAATTTAAATAGACCGATCGACAGTATAGAAATTGAAACATTCATAAAAAATCTCCCAAAAAGTAAAAGTCCAGGACTAGATGGCTTCACCAGTGAATTCTACCAAACATTCAAAGAAGATTTAATATTTATTCTCAAACTCTTCCAAAAAACTGAAGAAGAGGAAATTCTTCCTAACTCATTTTATGAGGCCAACATAACCCTGATACCAAAAACTGGTAAAGATAACACACAAAAAAGAAAACTACAGACCAATATCTCTGGTGAATACAGATGCAAAAATCCTAAACAAAATACTAACAAAATACTAACAAATCGAATATAACAATACATTAAAAAGATTATGTATCACAATCAAGTGGGGTTCATTCCAGGGGTGCAAGGATGTTTTGACATATGCAAACTGATCAATGTGATACAACACAAACAAAATAAAGAATAAAATCATATGATCATATCAACAGATACAGAAAAAGTATCTGTTCAGGTCCTCTTCTCGTCTTTTAATTGGATTATTTGTTTTTAGTTGTTGTTATGTAAGAGTTCTTTATATATTTTGGATATTAGCCCCTTATCAGAAGCATTGTTTGCAAATATCTTCTCCCATTCAGTTAGTTGCCTCTTTATTTTGCTGATGCTTTCTTTTGCTATGCAGAAGCTTTTCAGTTTGATATCATCTCATTCATTTATTTTTGCCTTGAGGTCAAATTCATAAAATCCTCTCTAAAACGAAGGTCCATGAGTTTAGTACCTATATGTTCTTCTATGCAATTTATTGTTTCAGGTCTTATATTTAGGTCTTTGATTCATTTTGAGTTAATTTTGGTGTATGGTGATAGCAGTTAGACATATGAAAAGATAACCCCCCACACACACACCTGTAAGAATGGTTATTATCAACAAGACAAGTAATAACAAGTGTTGGAGAGGTTGTTGGGGGAAAAGGACCCTCATACACTGCTGGTGGGAATGTAAACTGGTACAGCCACTAAGAAAAATAGTATGGAGGTTCCTCAAAAAGTTAAAAATAGAATTACTATATGACCTAGCAATCCCTCTTCTGGGTAGCTACCCTCAAAATTTTGAAAACATTTATCCATAAAGATATGTGCACCTTGATAGCCACTGTTAATAATGCTTCAGTGAACAAGACATAGAAACAACTTGTTTTTTTTTTTTAATAGATGATTGGATAAAGATGTGGTACATATATACAAAAGAATGTTACTCAGCCATAAGAAAAGATAAAATACTGCCATTTGTCACAACATGGATGGATCTTGAGATCGTCGTGCTAAGCAAAATGAATTAGACAGAACAATGAGAACTATATGATTTACTCATATGTGGGATATAAAACTGAAAGCAGCACAAGAACAAGACAAACAAACAAGCAAAAATTCATAAAGGCAACAGTTTAGTGGTTACCAGAGGGGAAGGGGGGAGAAAGAGAAGGTAGAAAGGGTAAAGGAGGTCAAATATATGACGACAGAAGGAGATTTAACTTCGGGTAGTGAACATACAATGCAATATACAGATGATATATTACTGAATTGTACACTTGAAACCTGTATAATTTTATTAACCAATTATCACCTTAATAAATTTAATTTTTTTTAAAAAGGTAGAAAAGTACACAGAGAAACCAGAATGTTCATACACTGCTGATGGAGAGTAGATTGGTACAGATACTTTAGAAAATTGTTTAGCAGTATCTATGCCTGCTCTCTGATCCAGCTCTAGAAATATACCCAATAGAAATGCATACACATATTAACAAAGACATGTATAAATATCCATCACTAGAAAAAGTAAACAAGTTTTTAAATATTGACAAATGGCATACTATGAGAAATAAAGAACTATGCCTATATGCATTATATGAATGAATTTCACAAACATGATGTTGGATGAAAGAAGCCTGATGCAAGAGTACATGCTATATAATTCTATTTATATATAAAGTTTAAGAATAGGTGAAACTAATTTATGGTGATGAAAGTCTCAAAATAGTGATTACTACCAAGAACAGTGAAGAGTGTGAGATTTTACCCTAATTACAAACTAACAAGTTAGCCTGCCTACTTCATGGATGCTGAGTCAGAGACTAAGAACCTTACAACACAATAGCCAGTGTCAGTATTTGTACCAGCTTTCAGAGCCTGAATTCCTAATTCTGCATATGAGGACAGCTAGGTGACACTAGCACACACAGTGGGTTGCATTATAGGAAAGGAAACCTGGGTTTGGGGAACCTGCATTTTTTCATAATGAGAAGAAAGCATACTTGCCCTTTGCTTTGAAGGAAGGTATTATCTTTATTATACTGAACAGTAAGTAAACCTTTACCCTTTCCCTCTGGTAACCACTAAACTGTTGTCTAGGAGTTTTTGTTTATTGCCTTCAGTTTTATATCCCACATATAAGTGAAATCATATGGTATTCAAATTTTTCTGACTTATTTTGCTTACCATGACAATCTTGAGATCCATCCATTTTGTCACAAATGGCAGTATTTCATCTTTCCTTATGGCTGAGTGATATACTCCATTGTATGTATGTACCACATCTTTATCCAAGTACTTTGCTTTATAAGAGATACAATTTCTTTTCTTAAGGCTATAAGAAATCCTGTCCTTTGCTCTGGAGGGAAAATACTATTTCTGTCTTCCAAAGCTACTTACACAGATACTTAAAAAGATATTCTGAACAAAGGCAGTTAGTGTCTGCTCGCAAATTGTGCAGAAACATCAGCGACCCATGAGAACTGTCTCCCAACTGTTCAGGGGAGGGAATATGAGGATAAATTCTGAAGGGCTGGTGATGATCTGGGGCTTGATCTGGGTCTTGATCTGGGTGCTGGAAACATGGAGATTTTCAATTTGTAAAGCTTCACTGAGTGAAGTGTGAAACACTCTAATATGTATGTAATACATTAACAAAATGTGCTTATGAAAAATAAAAATTAAAAAGAAACCCAAAGTAGGCAAAGAAAAATTAAAAAGCAAAAAGACCATTTTTCTGGAACCTCGAAGATAGAAAATGATTGGCCAATTTCAAAGTATATTTCAGATCTTTCTGAGTAGGCCATGGGAACATATATAGAATTTCTAATAGGGATCATTTACTATGCCACATTCAAATGGCTAAAATCCACTTTCTAAGAATAAAAAATGCTCAGTTATCAAGATATGGGCCATCAACTTTCAGTACTCAGTGTTCCTACGTGTTCCTACTCATTTTATCAACTAACCTTTATCAGAATTCTTCAGTTATAAACAGTTCATTAATCATGGCTTGTGATTTTGTATTTTCAAAGCTCAATTTTTCCAGCCAAATAAACAATAACATCCACATATTATTTAGTTCTGTTGTTTAGCAAGGATAATGCTATTCTAAGGATTGGCGCTATCATATAGTACTTGCTTTTTCAGATGCTCTCTATCAAAGTTTCACATTTTTTTAGGCCTCCCTCTTTGAGGTATCAATATTTCACTCAATAATTAAGAGTTAAAAACAGAATTTCAAACCACACCTTTGGCACATGCCATTGAAGATTATGGTATTAATAGCAGCAAAATCTTCTGTAAAACTGTAATGGAATCATTTAGTTTGGCATATTTGAACAAAATCTTTCCATTTCTGTATAGCAAAGTATTTGGGGATAATAATAATTCAATGTTGAAAATACAACAGGGTCTTTTTTTTACATAAAGGATATAAAAATATTTACTATATAATATTAATTTGTTGTCTTTGAAAGATAAGGTAAATTTAATTATCTATAGTTTTTAAATTCTTACTATCATTTTACACATTATAATTTTATTTTAATTTTTTTTTAGCCAAGGCAACCCTTGGTTGATTTCACAGATTGCAAGGACCTTGTCAGCTTACAATCCCTTATTATTTTTTTATTTTTTACAGCTACAGCACCTCATCTTCCTAGGTAGTCTCCCATCCAAGTACTAACCAGGCCCAACTCTGCTTAGCTTCAGAGATCAGACGGGATCGGGCCTGTTCAGGGTAGCATGACCATAGCCTTGCATATTATAATTTTAAAATGCTCTCTTATAGATGGCTTGCCCAGTATTTTCCAATGACAAAATTTTCTCTTCGCTATTGGTATCTAGAAGCATAAGAGATGTAGGATACTTTGATTTATATAAAGGGATCCATAATTCAAGTTTAATCTATCTTACCACGATAGATGAGGACAGGAATGATGACAGGTAGGATTTTCAAATTTAGCATGAAACTAGAGTCTAAATCATTAAATTAACAGTGTGCCAGGTTACAATCTGGGGCACGTGGGTTTTAAGAGGACTCTGCCATAAGTTGTAGGCAAACCACTTAATTTCAAAGACACAGTTTTCCTCATCTTTTTAATAACAGGTTTAAACATCACTTCTTTTAAATCTGAAGATTTATCTACCCCTTAAATATAAGGTTTCCACAAGGTTCTGGGGCCGCTACTGGCTTGCTTTCTCTGTACTCTTCCTGGGTGACAGCCACTGCCAGAGCTTCTGCCACCTTTTAGATAAAGACTCTTAAACTGAGATCTCTGATCCTTACTCCAGATCAGGGTCTGGCATGTCCTTTTGCACAATGTTTCCAGAATTACTCTCTTTCATTTCCATTTTCACTTCCACATCTCTTGTCTATATTACTGGAAATCTCCACACTGCCCTTCCTGAATCTGATCTTTATCTTCTAAACATTCATACTATTCACAAAGTTATCAATTCTCTTTTGCACAAATATCGTTGTGAATGTACCACTGCTTGCAAAATAAAATCCAAACACTCTACTGTATTGTATTCGAGATCAGTTACAACCAAGCCTCTGCCTAACATTCTTGCCAGAGTCTGCTCACATGGCACTCCTTGTTATTTATTCTTCAAGCAACCCACATACAGTCCTCCCTTTGCTCATGATGTTCGCTTACCTTAGATTCTCTTCCTTACCTCTTTATTTATGGAAATCCTACTATTCCTTTTAAATTTAATCCAAATGCCATCTCCTCTATACAACCTATAAAATCTCTTACCTCATACAGCATACACTTTGATTGGATCGTTTTTGTGTTTGTTGTTGTTGTTGTTGCATTGTATATAGCATACACTTTGTATCATTTATGTCATGCAAATTTATAGTGAAGTTCCTTCTACATATTAGTAGTTTTTATATGTCTTTGTCACTCAATTTTAGGTTATTTAGAAGCCAAGATCATGTTTTAGTTATCTTTTTTCTTCTATGATGAATAAAACATAGTCCCTGTGTCAAGTAGCCTATAATTAGTATAGGAGACAATTAATGTATAGTGAGGGAAATGCTAAAATAAATGCAAGCATAGGGGGCTATGGGACCACAAAAGAAGACTGTTTCCCTCACCTGAGGGTTAGAGGTATCAGGGAAGGCTTATGCTATTTTAAGAGGTAGCTTTTAAAGTTATTTTATAGACACTATACTAGACTATAAGCTTCTTTAGAGTAGGGCTCTATCGTTTTCCCTACATATTTCTAGGGTATGGCATTGTATCTAGTACAAAATAGACACTCCACAATTACTTAATGAATGTGTAAATAAAAGATGCCCAAATCTTTTATAGCTCTAAATGTGTAGAGTATGAATCATATTATTCTTTTGTAGTACTTTTAATTCCACTTATCAGAGGGTCAATAAATAATAACTGATAGAAAAAAAAGAAAACCTAATTTAAAAGGTTAACATATTTTTTGGCTTGAATTAGCTGGCATGGCTTTCCAAATAATTCCTAAGAAAGAAGAGCCAGAGCAGAGACTTGAGTCAAATCCCTACAGGTACCTTGGTTTTAACTCTCAAAAAAGAGTGATATGTGGATAAATTAGCTAAATTATTAATCAAAATAATTTGCCAAATGGCTTAGATGTTTCCCATTCATACACAAATTTCCTTAGCATATAAAACACTACTTTTGATGTTTACTAATGAAAAGTATGATACAAAGTCCAAAATCAGAAGTATACAGTACTAATTATATATAATTGCTTATGTTTTTTCTTTCAAATGTTGTAAACATATTATGACCTAATTTCCCTTAAGATCTGAATACCACCCACAAATGAATGTAAGATACAGCGGTATTTATGTTAAAGCTACTATTCATTCAAATCATTTTGCTAAAGGCATCGTCATAGCCAAAGCATATTTTTAGGTGTTCGGTGGACCCAACAACCTTTCTGCTTTAATTCCAGAACCAGCAGAAGATATTGCCCTTTGTCCAGGAAGACCAAATGGCAGAGGTCTTTTGGGGTGGAAAAGGAATTATGTCATTGTCTAGAAATCTTTGATAAACTTGGCTCCTCAGCAACGGCCAGCTGGGGGAAGAATGCACAGCCAAGCAGCACATGTGAGGTCCCAGAAATGGGATGGAAAAGAATGGGAAAATCTCAAGGAGAAAGCACAGTGGAAGGAAAAAATAATCATAAAAGAAACTTTCAATGTTAGTTTTATATACCCAAAAGAACAATGGTGTGAGACCTAAGAGGCAGTGATTTTTTTTTTTTTTTTTTTAGTTCCAGCTTGTTTTCTAAAATTATTTTGGGACTTCCAGGGGAAACTGCAATCTCCCTGTGGTTGGAATTTATTAGTTCTGATGGAATGGAGGTAGACTAGGAAGTCTAAAATCTCCTTTTAGAGCTTTGATCTGTCGTTCTAGGAAAGCTGCAGATACACACCCCTGGGGCTTTACTATTATTTGGAAATACCGTTTAATTCAATAAAGCATAAATAGATGGATGCCTTCTTAACTTGTTAAAATACACCCCGGTCCTAAAGTGACCATTGTGCTTACTGAGGTAACAGTAGGCAACATTTCCACAGAGGTCAAGGTCAAAGAAGGATGCTCACTTGACACGACTATTGCTTAATAGTACTCAGTACTGGATGTTAGACAATACAATTAATAAGAGAAGGAACTAGAATTACATAAATTTAGAGAAGGTTATAAAACTATCACAATTTGATTGTTATGAAAACCTGAGATATTCAACTGAAAATGTACTATAAACAAGAAAATTAAGGTAGCATGATACAGAATTACTATATATCAATAAATTTCAGATGAACAAACATAGCAAGTTAGTGATAAACAAATACAGCAACAGTCAAAGATAAAATATCTAAAAAAAATTCAGAAATATATAAGATTTATGAATACAATTCTAAAGCATTCCTGAAGGACACAAAGACTTGTACAAAGGGAATGGCATACCAAATTCTTAGATAGGGAGTCTCAACCTCATAGAGTTGTCAGTTCTTCCTAACCTAATTTAGAAGTTTATTTTAATTATAATAACAAAACCTAAAATTGAGGAAGGGATCAGGGAAAGAATTAGACAAGCAAATTCTAAAGTACATATTAAAAAATATTCAAAACAAGAATTTCAAGAAAATCTCCAAAAAATAATAGAAATGAGGGGACGAGTCCTGATGCTAATTATAAAATAACAAAGCAACAATAATTAAAAGTGTAGTCCTAACACAAAAATAGATGAGTAAATGGAACAGAACAAGAAGTCTAGAAATAGACCTTAATGCATACAGAATTTGGTATGCATTAAGTGAGGAAAAAAAAGTGGACAACTTGAAAAATTGTCTTTAGACAATTGGAGAGCGATTTTTTTATAAAATTAAGTTGGATTCATGCTTCATGCTATATACCAGGTAAATTCCAAAGAAGCAAAGATTTAAATTAAAAAATAAAATAAAATAAAATAAAAATACTAGAAAAACATAAGGGAGAATTTCATTATTAACTTAGAGTAGGGATGCCTTTCTACTTAAAATCTGGAGGCATAAAGAAAGACTTTGATAAATACAACTACATAAAAAAATAAAATATACATGGTAAAAGAAATTTCATAAGAAAGTCAAAAGAAAATTGACCAAATAAGAATAAATTCATATCAAGCAAATTTTTAGAATGGTGAGAAAGGATGTATACTTAGAACTACAAATCACTGATCCAGATTATTTTACCTAAAGTGTCAAGTATATGTTTATTTTGTCAATTATAATCTTATTTTCTATTTTAATAGAGGAAACCAATAACCACCATGCCACCAGGGCAAAATGAGTAAGACAAGCCTGCAATTGCCTCAGGATATCAGTGATGGGAAGGTCACTTCAGGATTACTAAATTCTGGAAGGCTATCCTATTTACAAGCCTGGTTATTTCCATCTTGGTGCTGTGTTGTAACTGCTGCAGAATGCACTATGAAGGTCGCGCACTGTTATTAGGCCTGTTGTAAGTACACATCAAATTTCTCCCATATACTATTATTTCATCTGAAATATTTTCATACTCTTCACAGCTATACATTTGATGAATAAATCTAGTAGTATTGGAATATAGTTAATCTCTTGAACAAGAACTTTATTTGATTATTCAAGAGAATATTACTACCTCCTCTTATCCTGACACAGATAAATCTCTACCTCGCAGAGGAAAAATAATAAAACTGCAAAACTTTTTAGCAATCTCTTTTTCTGTCTGACTTTAGAGAGAAACAACACAACAATATCAAAGGTTCCAATTAAAGAAGTTTGAGAGAAATCCCAGGGTTATTGTACTTTAAATCTTTTCAATGAATTCTTTCAACTTAAGCCTACCTCCTGAGCACCTGATTAAATTGAATACATTTTGTTTGTAGAAGGTTTCTTATTTAGGTTCAATATCACACTTAAAGCAGCTGGAAATTTTAGACTAGTCCAAAACATATTTTGTTATAAGATTACTATTTCCAGGGAAATTTGGATAAAGGTCAGCTGGCATACGTTATAGTTTCCCATTATATATCTAAATTAGAGAGTGATTCAACTTTTGTATTAATTGAACTGACTTAATTTTAAATATGTTTTTATGGCTCATCTTTCACAGGCATCTGGAGAAGGGATGAGGTGCTCCACTCTGGTACTTCTTGCTCCAAGGGTGAAAAGAATATACCATTTGGACCATGTCAGTGGCACTTAATATCCAGCTAGCCAAATGAAGAGAAAAGACACTAATAGAGAATGTCAGATTAAAAGTAAAACCTCAATGAGAACCGAGATTCATCCCCTTGGCCTAAATGCTTTCTAGAATTAGTAAAATAAAATAAAGTGTTAAATCTGGGTTACATGTCAAAGGTGAAAGGGATCTTATTTTACAGCATAAGCCACTGAAGCCAGAAAAACATACTCAAGGTCAGAGTATTAGGTAATAGAAGCCCTATGTCTAGTGCCAGGTATTCTGATTCCTACATCACTGCTGTCTGCACCTTATTTGCTGGAGAACTGCTCATCTCATCAAAGCTGCTCTTCCAAATTGCACTCTTAATATAAGACTCAGTCTTGGGAATTTTATCATGGGTATGTTGAAGCAGGGGTGCTGCAATGATTGAGTCTTAGCACTAACAAAAATGAAAAAACAAAAAGTTAAAGAAAAAGTTATATTTTTAGGTATGCTAGAATTCTGATCAGAGACCACTCTTACAAGTTATTAGTCAGAAAATAAAGAATGAGTTTTCCAGGCCACAAAGTTTGATGTGGTTTGTTTGTTTGTTTGGAAAAGGGCAGTTTTCTTTTTTGATTCTCTGCTCACAAAGAAGGTTTCAGTACATATGCAGACTGATTCCTGAATGAGATGCACTTTCCACTTTAAATTAATAAACTGATAGTTTATTATTCTCTCCTTAAGTGATTGTGACTTCACTTCTCATCTAAAATTTAGTTTCTAAAAATCAACGTTGAGATGGTAGTGACATTCCCTCTGTCCCCGTTCCCTGGCGACCCCGTGGGCACTCTCAGTCCCGTCCACCTTCATTACAGTGACTCCAGATTCCTCTCGACCAACCATGTGGGCACATAGCAGGGAGCACACCTTTAACTTCATTCTGAGAAAAAATTTAAGAAATCTCCACCTCTAATGATGGAACTCTCAGTCCCTGGACCACTGGAGTCACACTTCCTTCTAGGGAACACTTAATTTTTAACTGATGAGTATATGTTCAATTTTTGTTATAAATACTTTAGATTTAGAACTTATTTCTAAAGTACTTTGTTCTCACAGAGATAAATTCTAAAAACAAAGAAATGAGTAAGCTCATATGTGAACATGACATTTAGAAATATTTACAAGTGTCTTCTTCCCTATTCTACCATAAAAACAGTATATCTGGTTCTTTGGTGAGCCATGCCTGAGCCCCTCTATTTAAAGTCTGTCTGTCGTACCACCTTCTTAGGTTACCATGGGTGGTAAAAAAACACATTAAATTTTCATTCAGCTGTGATAATGCTGTGCCCTTTGTAACCCTGGCAGCTTAGACAGCCCCCTGGAATCTCTTAGTCATTATGAGCTCATTGTTTCTAACAGGGACACATGGCACAGTCTCAGCTACTCTTCTAGTTCATACCAGATGCTAACAATCCTATTTCGGGGGTGGAGCAGTGGGGTGGTGGATGCTTTCCTCCTTAACATTTCTAGGAAGTATTTCTTTATATTGTAAGCTCCATTCTAGACTAGAAAATAACATGGGTGGTGGGTAGAGGCTCTGAGTTGATGACTTTATCAGTTATATTCCTGTTTATAGCTGGCTAAGAAAACAAGACAGAGGTGATTCTTGTTCTCTGTAGGTAGTGAAATGTTATAGTATAGTATCATTTCTTTCAGGCAGGGTCTTTTCAAGATATTCCTGGAAAAGCGGCACAGTCCATGAACATTGGGAAGGCATGCTGACCTCAGGCAATCTAGCAAAATACTGTGGTACCAGTTGAGGCAAAAAACTTACTATTAGAAAAGTCGAGTTTCTCCAGCAAAGTAGCTTTGACTTACACTATAGATTCTCTGGAGAAGCTATAATAACTGCATATTGTGTGTAGGTCTAGGCATTATGGGTGAATTTATGATTTTTTTAGGGGAAGAATTTTACAAAAGACATTTATAAGATCAGAGACTTTTTGACCATTTGCAAAAATCATTTAACTTTTATGTGCAATTACAGTAATTTCACACCATGAAAAACTCCCAAAGTCTTGAATGAGCATATTTATTAATTCACTGGAAAATAATGCATCTTATTTGGCAAGTGCTATGGACTGAATTATGTATGCCCAAAATTTGAATGCCAAAGCCCTAACTCCAATGTGATGATATCTGGAAATGGGGTCTTTGTGAGATAATTAGATTTAAATGAGGTCATGAGTGTGCGGCCCAAACGAAGGGATTAGTGACCTTGTAAGAAGAGGTAGGTACACCAAAGCTCTCTGTGCCATGTGAGGACACAGCAAGAAGGCAGCCACCTGCAAACCAGGAAGATGGTCCTCACCAGAACCTGATCATGCTGCCACACTATTAGGACAAATATGTAAATTGTGTTGTTCAAATCTTGTCCTCATAGTTGCACATACAAACTGTAGAATACACATTGCTTTCATATATGTATAGGTCGTTATAAAAATCAACTATATGTGAAAGCAAATTGCCACAAATTTCAATATATCAAATTCATACAAAGTAAATTCTTTGACCACCAAAAAATTAAACTAGAAATTGATAATAAAAAATATGCTCTGAATGCTTGTAAATTAAGAAATACACTTTCTAATACATCATGGATCAGAGAAGAAATCATGGTAAAAATTAGAACATATTTTGAAGTGAATGTTCATGAAAATTTACTAGCTACATTAAGCTCATTTTAAGAGAAAAATTTATGCCCCCAAATACATATATTAGAGAAGTTGTAAAGCAATTAACTAAATATCCATATTAAAAAGTTATAAAAAGAAGGACTTCAGTTTAAAGAAAATAAAGAGACAAAAATTAAAAAACAGAACAAGTAAAATAGAAAACAAACAAACAATAGAGAAGATCAACAAGGATAAAACTTGGTTCTTTGAAATAGCAAATAAGTTTATGATCCCCCATGGAGGAATAATGAAGAAACACAGAGTAAGCCTGAATAACCAATGTCAACAATAAAAGAGGGGATATCATTACAGAGCCTACAGATATTAAAAGAGAATTTTATAAGCAACTGTACATCAATAAATTGTGCATTTGTAAAAAAATTAAGTTTTATGCTTAATAATGTGCACATTACTGTGTCTGTTTATTTCAATAAAAATCAACAAAAAAGTCAAGAAAATATGCATCTTACAAAATCTGACAGCACAAGAACAAACAATTAAGAGTCTGTATCACTTTAAAACTGAATCAATAATTAAAAACCTTCCCACAAAGAAAACTCCGAGTTGGATTTAATGATTTATTCAAACCAAATATTTAAGGAAAAAGATATCTACCTTATACAAATTCTTCCAGAGACTAGAAAAGAGAACAGAAAACACTCTCTGGCATAACCTTGATATCAAAGTATGACAATGGCATTAGTAGAAAGAAGACTTGCAGCCCAATAGCATTTATAAACATAGATGCAAAAATCCTAAGCAAAATGTCAGATAGATGAATGTAGAAATATGTAAGAGAAAGAGATAATATGTAATGATTAAGGTGGTTTTCTTTCGGAAATAGGTTAGTTTAATGTTCAAAAATTCAGTTAGTAATGCAACTAATGCATAGTGACAGAAAACAGGTCAGTGGTTGCCTGGGGACCTGTGAGAGAAAAGGGACTGTGAAGAGAATTACAAAGGGACATGAGGAAACTTTTGGTGGGAAGTGATAAACATGTTCATTATTTTGATTTCAGTGATAGTGAAAATGATCAAACCATATACTACAAATATGTGCAGTTTATTTATGCTATTATACCTGATTAAAGTTGTTTTAAAAGTCGACCAGTGTAATTTATCATCTTTATAGACTCAAGAAAGAAACTGCATAATTATCTCAACAGATTTAGATATTTAATAAAAGTCAACTTCTATTCATAATTTTTAAAAAAAGCTTAGTTAACTGTAATTTCCTTAAACTGATCAGTTTAAAGTAATTTCCTTAAACTGATAAAGAATATCTTTTAAAAATCACATCAACAGGTAAAATGTTGAAAACTGTTGTTGAATCTCACTTTCCACGTGAGATTCGAAACAAGACAAAGATGCCTTCCTAGTATCATGGATGTCCCTCTGTGATTGGGTGACACTGACCATGATGACATCAGGTCTATGTTTGAACTAAACAGACTGACACCATTCCTTTTTGTCTAGTGATTGATTCAGGAAATGGCAGGGATAAGCCAGTCAATGCACTCCAAGCCCCTGCTCTCAGAGGCAAAGCAAAATTTAAATTGGTCCAGTCAAAGGAAGCCAAGAGTTTTGTCTGGGAGGATAGAAGCTCTCCATTCCTATAGCAAGTGTAATATAAAGAGGCCATGTCTGCAATTGTTACAGCCATTTCTAATCAATGAAGGGAGCCATGGAAGACACAGTAAAAACAATTACCAGAGTGAAAACAACCACAAGAGGAATAGAGTCTAGTGAATTATTCAGTAGTGTGTATGAAAAAAAAATATTCCCTTTATTTGAGCCAGATAAGTTCTGATTGTCTGATATATACAATCCAAAGCCTACTAATGTAGTTTGGCTGCATAAAGTACCATAATTAGTGAAAAGTAGTAGATAGAATAAGGCAGACAAAAGTCAAAAGCATACATGTTCTAAAAGAAAACACACATAGTTCAAAGTCATAGTAGAAAATCAGATACCAAAAATTTCCTGAAAGGATTGCTATTTTGGTTAAATAATATATGTAAATCACCTAGCACAGAGCCAGAGGCACACCAAGTTGTCATATTAACTGTGGATAGCAATAGTTAATGGTGCGGTAGGCTGTGTCAAGTGCCCAGGAAGGCAAGAAACAGTCTTTTATATCAAAAGCATTTTCTTATAACTTGAAATTATATAACTCTTGAGTGGATAGTCTTAAAGTTTAGGTGCTGATGAATGACAACAGTTAGCTTTTACTGAAAACCTACATTTGCAACTTTATATGCATTTTTTTCTCACAAGGACCCTGCAGGATAGGTGTTAGTCTCAACTAACACATCAGGAAACAAATTCAGAGAGGTGAACCCACTTAGCAGCATTTAAATGGTGAAACTTGGCTTTTACCACAAATCCCACCTCAAACCCATGTTCATTTATGATCTCAGGCCAACTCTCTAATATGAGATGACGACTCAAAGATGCACCAGAATTATATCAATTTAGAGAATTTACATAACGAAGTAATTGCTTTTCCTGGGTGCATTTTATATGTTAGCATATTTCTTTTGTACCCATTTCATAATAACAAAGTTATTTACTGAACAGAACATGATAAATACACAGATTAAGCTAGAGAAATATTTTTTTGATAGAAACCACCCTATAATATATCAGTCATCTGGAAAACAGCTTCCTAACACAAATGAACCTAATCTGGGTTCCTAAAAACATTTTGAGATTTTTAACAACACTTACAACTAGGTCTAGGAAATCATAAACTTTAGAAAGAACATATAATTGTATAGCCTTTAGAGTTGTTATCAAATAAAATATGAAAGCAGTTGGATAAACACTGCATGGAAAAAAAAATAAAAACAAAACTGATAGAAGATAGGACTAGCAAATGAAAACCATTTAAATGACTCTCCTAAGTACTGCTATCTTGAATGTTTATCTTTTAAGGCTACAAATCAAGAACTCCCCAAATCATATATATTCTCCAAAAGCTGTTATAAGACAGAATAAACAAGTGATATGAATAATTAAATGATAATTTCATATCTAATTAATCTTCCTAATAATGTTCCAAATGGCTTAGTAAACTCTACAATCAATATATTATATAACATACTACGTTTTTTTTTTTTTTAATATGAGAATAACAAATTGGGCTATATGATATATATGAAAGGTTGCTATGGGATTTTGTAATGATGGTATGAAAATTGATCTCTCTATTACACAGTCTTTGGACATCTAATGTCACTGTTACATGATGCTATCTCCTGTAGAAGCAGGAGCTGCCATAGTGGGAAAGTAATGTTAGTACAATTAGTCTCTTGCCTAGAACTCTAACCCAGTTGGGTTAATTCATAATGGCCTACCTGTCTCAGTACCCTTGCTTCTCTTTCCCGCTGAGCTGAATCTATTAAACTAACCCTGACTTATAGCTATGCAAATGACTTCAGAGCCAACTCCAGCCCTCACCGCAGGGAGATAACATAAGAAATCCCTTGTCAAGATCTTGCTGCTGCCCTGAATTTTTGTTCCTCTGATTGTACTCCAGTTCACTATGACTGGGTTCCTTACCCTTTATATATTTCCAGTAGCTGGATTTTTACCGTGAAGTCTCAATCTCGTTATGGGTCCCTAATATTTAATGGGAGATTCCAATAATACCCAATACTAATTCCTATGAAGTAAACTTTCTTTTTTAGGATTACCTTGCTATTTGGTCCACTTGCCAAATAATTTAGAACTTGCCCTCTATTAGGACCTTATTCCACCAGTCCACACCATCTCCTCCCCCACTGACATCATTAATGAACTATGAATGTATTTTTCAAATTCATGGGAGGAGGTATGGCATACTGGTTAAGAGTGTGGTTTCTCTGCTATGCAATAAAATGAAAAGACAACATACCAACCGGGAGAATATATTCACTTATAAATTTGATAAGGGGTCAATATCCAAAAATATCAAGAACTCATAGAACTCAACAACAAAAAGAAACAATCTAATTTTAAAATGAGCAGAAGACGTGAATAGATATTTCTCCAAAGAGGAAATACGATGGCCAACAGACATATGAAGATGCTCATGGTCACTAATCATCAGAGAAATGCAAATTAAAACCACAATGAGATATCACCACACACCTTTATGGATGAATGGCTATCATCCATAAATCAAAGAACAAGTATTGGCGAGGACATGGAGGAAAGGGAACCCTCATACACTGTTGGTGGGATTGTAAATTGGTACAGCTGCTATGGAAAACAGTTTGGAGGTTCCTCAAAAAATTAAAAATGAATCTACCTTTTGACCTAGTAATTGCACTTCCGGATATTTAGTCAAAGAAAACCAAAACAATAATTCATAAAGATCTATGCACCCTTATGTTCATATCAGCACAATTTATAATAGCCAAGATATGGAAGCAACCTAAATGCCCATCAACAGATGACTGAATAAAGAAGTTATGGTTCATATATACAATGGAATATTACTCATCCATAAAAAAAAATGAAATCCTACCATTTGCAATGACATGGATGGACCTAGAGGTTATTATGCTGAGTGAAATAAGTCAGACAGAGAAAGATAAATACCATGATTTCACTTATATGCAGAATCTAAGGAACAAAAAGGACAAATTAATCAAAAACAGACTCACAAATATAAAGGACAATCTGGTGACGGCTAGAGCGGGGTGAGGGGCCTGGGAAAGAGGGGCAAAGAGTTAAAGAAATACAAATTAGTAGTTGATAGATGGTCACCAGAATGGAGAGCATGGCATAGCAATGCAGTCAGCAGTAATGTAATGGCTATGTGTAGAGTCAGAGGAGAGAGTAATCAGGAGGATCATTTCATAAACTTTATACATGTCTAACCAATGTACTTTATACTTGAAACTAATAATAAAGTTAAATTAAAATTTTTTAAAAACATGCAAAAAAAAGTACTTTCTGCAATAAGAGTCCCTGGGCCTGAAAGGTAGCACAGCTATGTATGACCTTGAGTAAGATTCTTAATCTTCATATACCTTAATTTCTTCATCTCCAGAATAAACACCTGCCTTACATATGAATAATCTAGAGGTAATATATAATACTGTGTCTAGTAAATAGTGAGCACTCCATAAATGTCAGCTGTTGCTATTACTATGGTTCCTATCTGTCCATCTATAGAATAGGCTGCATTATTTTAGACCCTGCTTAATGCTGAGTCTTTGCCTTATCCCATATGTCTATGTACTTCTGATCTGCTTTCATACTTGGATGTGAAGTCCTCTTTCCCAATTTATAGTAGGTGATCACTTTCACATAAGAAAGTAATAAGGGACTTAGTAATACGGAAAGTAATAAGCAAATTCATTACTTGCATCTATCTTCCCTTCCTATCCAAGAGAAAGGAGCAATTGTTCAACCAGGCTGAACCTGTTCATACTTCTATATGCCTGTGAGATGCCACTTTTATAGCCACTCAACATGGCTTACCCCAAAGAGCAGCTGGGATTAACTGTCTGAGCAGTTGATTTGAAAGTTTTACAAAATCAAGCTGAAATGGTGGTAGTTTTGAGTTCTGGCCTAGTTCATTCCTAAAAGGCTGCTTAGAATCTCAACCCTGGAATTTTTAAGCTCTAACCTGTAAGGTGGAATCTGAACATAGACATGTATGTATCATTGATTCCATTTTCATAGTTCTAAATACTTACAGAATTTTTATAAAATATGAACAAATATAAATGTTTATTAAATATAAATAAGAAAAAAATAAAATGACATAGCATTCATTTACATGATTCTGCTCTTATTCTATGCAATGCTATTAATACATATAACAATACCTTGGGTTGATAAAGTCTTAAAATGTCATTTATTTCTGATATTTTAAGGCTTTATCACTAAGTGTATATAACATGTGTAACACCTTCAGAAGCAGGGGAGCCTGAATTAGTGTGTATGTTTCATAAGTAAAAGAGATGAGAGGTTAAAATAAAAGTGAGTGATTTACTCTAAATTCTTACATAAAAGAGTTAAACAAGAATCCCAGCCCTTAAACACCTAATACTTAAGTAAACTGTCATTGCAAAAAGAAAAACTTATTATCATTTTTTGAAAAATAAACACCCAGGTATTAAGGCCAGAGTTAAAACTGAATACATCCTAACACTAATGGTCCAATTTGGAACCCAAAACAGTCAACTTCCATTCAACTCCCATTCAACATTTTCACCTAATGGTTTGCAGACAAATATGTACCCTCACCAAAATAACAAGCTTTTTACTCAATTCCATAGACTTGGGCAGCTTCTTATTATTCTAGCCAAACATATTGATAAAAATTCTAAATCAGTTCACAAAAATTTCCTCACATTTTTTTAAGCATCAAAATCATTGTGCTACTAAAAGTTAGCCTGGGTAATAGGAATGCTGTATAATTTCAATGTCACTTCTGAAACACTAATATAGGAATAATTTTTACACTGTGCTTTCATAGTTACTTATAAGTGCTGATTCACTGTAAGGGAGAGGTGAGGGCTTAAAGGAAGGGAGTAGCTGCTGTCAAATCTAAACCTGGGGCAAGAAAATCAAATGTAAAAGACTCTGTGTTCCATTCCTGGGGCTGAACTCTGTCACCTCTTCCAGTATTTACTTCTCTCTTTAGTTTCACTTAGGGATTGATTACTCAAACTCATCTTGCAGCCCAGTCAGCCTATGAATTACCCTGCTGTTTTAACTTTTCAGGAGATCACAGATAGTACATTCACAGCTGTTTAAAATTAACACTTCTTTCTTATCAGAAGTGGCTCTACTCCTTTCCTGACATCAACACATTATTGAAAGTTCTATACTGCAAATTCTTTGTCTTTCCTGACTCTGCCCTTTCTTACTGCCTACAGCCAGTAATCACAGAGAATCATCTGTCTGAAAAAACTAGGGCCTCACGAATGCACATAAAAATTCCAGACGCTCAACTTCTTTAAAAGATGAGTCCCGACTGATCCAAGAGAATCTGTTTTTACTCATTTGGGTTTTTAAATATTTTTTGTTTTGAATTTTGAATGTGGGCTGGGCTACCATCTCCTAAAGCATCCAGGACATCACATGAATTTACGGTAACAGTGAGTCCTTGGGCCACAGTGGTGCTACTCTGTGGTATCTGCAGTAAATACAAACAATTAAGATCAGCATGTTTATATAAGACTTCGTTTTCTCACAAACTTTCCCATATTTTCTCTACATGTTTAAGTTAAAGTAGGGACCAAAGTAGAAACTCTATTGGAGTAAAACATTAGTTAGACACAGTAGAGAATTTAATTCTACAACAGATTACCCCACCATCCCCCGATTTGCTGCAGTGAGTTTTTTAATACCAGGTTCGCTTCCTTATATTTCTTGGCATCTTCTGGGATGTCTCCTCTCCCTGTTGTACATTTAGAAAATGAATGCTTATTTTATTATTCATCTAAGAGAGAAAGAAATAGAAAAGAAACCTTTAAGACATTCTAGAGCCAAAGATGATTATCACTAATTAGGAGTAATCTTTGTTATTGGGTCCTTTTTAGTATGAATAATATATTATCCACTTATTCCCTTTAAAAACTATCAAAAATAAAGATTACTAGAAATTTAACTTTTGAATACAAAGGTAAAGTTAAAAAAGATGCCCAAAGATTTAGTGTCACACAATAAGAACACAAACAAGCAATACAGTAGAAGCTCATTGTAATAATATCCTTGGAATTTAAAAGAAACATGTAAGAAACCCAAAACATGACAAAAGTGTAAAGAAGATGCTTGTCCTGTGATCTATTAAAAAAGAAAAAAAGTGTTATTACAGATGTTTGTATCCAGTCTTTCAAAATACCCTTAATTTTTTATTTTCTGTATGATTTCAATAGTCAAAAATATGGTGGATTATTTTTAAATCACCCTATTTAATCATTGAAAAAACATGCAAGACCCAGTCACAATAATAAACTTCTTTTCTGCTCCAATTCCTCTGCCCAGCCCGTCTCCCAGTTCACCCCTGCTACAGATGCACAGCTGTGTTGTCCCTAGCTGAGCTGGTAACTGCTGAGGGCAAGCACCGTGTCTTGTTATAGTGTGTATCCCCAGTAACTAACATGGTGCCCAGCACACTGTAGACACTCAAATACAACCTGAAATGATTAGAATTGACATTCATAGGACCAGTTAAAAACTCTGGTCATTGCTGTGCCCCTGGGCTGGTAGTCCCTTCCCTGGTCATCTTTTGACTACTTAGGATTTGAGGACTATTCATTTCAACCACAATGCACAAATAAATTTAAGAGCAAACTCTTGCCTACATTTCTGCCCCACAAACATAATCGCTAATGTCTGGAAGTACTGTACAATATAAAGTACTTTCAGATTTTTTTTATCTGACCCTTACTATGACCTTTTGAAGTAGGTAATACAGATATAACCCCATTTAACATATAAGGAGATAGAGGTTTAGGAAGGTTAAAGAATTTGGTCAAGATCACACAAAGATAAAACGCTCTTTTCATAAACTTAGTATTGAGACCAAACAATAACAGAATCTTAATGCCAAAGTTCCAATGTGGAATCTTGAGACATCCCTACTTCCAAATGCATTTCACATTCAGAGTATACCTTGTCTTTCATTAATTCTCTTTTATAATTGCTTCCATGTTTGAAACACACCCCCAATGCAATGCTTTGTTTAATAAAAAATAATGTTTGTTAAATAACAAAACAGTACCACTGTAATCACAGAATGTAAGAAAACATGAGCTCCTCAAAAAACCATTAAGACAGTTATCTTTGGTAAGGTTTTATTTAAAGGAATGAACATCTGCCAATTTACTAGGAAAATTGCTTCCTAAATTAAAGATGAACCAATTAAATTATATTAGAAATTAGTGAGAACTAAAGTACTTTGACCAACTGGTTTTCAGCTCTCTCCCATTAAAAATAGTTCTGCAGGATTTAAAATTTTAGTGGCAAATCATGCAACACAGGTCTGGGCTTAGCCAGAAGCAGAAAGCAGTTCTGCAACCATTTCTAATACAGTGTAGAAGCAAGAGCTTCGGACTATTTAAATTTATACCAGCAACTAAATTCTAGGCCCACAAACAAACCAAACTCTAAAACTCCTGAAATTAGCTCTGAATAGCAAATAGGAAAAGGGGTCTGGAAAAAGTCCAGAAAAAACTTACACCCAGATTTATTCTGCAATTTTTTGTAAATTACATTTTTGGAAAGAGGTAGGAAGTAAGTAAAATTCTAAAGATAGGCTTTCTCTTAGTTATGTAAAGTATTTTATTTCTAATCTAAGAAAACAGTAGCTCTTATATTAGATGTTTTCAGTTTTCACCATTTAAGGTTAGTTGAACAAAATTGATGTTGAAAATTCAATGAATTTAAAAATTAAAATTGAGCTAAGTAGGAACAATCAGACTAATGGGACTAATTCTGATTTTTGCTGTTTTCCCAAGATAATCTCAAGGGCTATGAAATCATGGAGGTCCAAGCTAACTATACATAGATTTCTGAATGCTGAAGCAATCCCAGGTGACGTCTAGGTTATATGGCAAATGATTACCCAGAATAACACACTAATACAAATGCTAGGTAAATCAGAATGTGAATTCTATCTTTTCTCCTACTTCTATCATCCCTCCAAACATGAAAAACACAATGATGGTAACAACAGGATCTTCAAAGTCAGATGGACTTCATGTCTAAGCCCAGCTCTGCCTTTTCTGACCAGAACTACTCAGTTTATTTTTCTGAGCTTCAGTTTCTTCATTTGACAAAAATGGGATAATAGACACCTCACAATACCTGGCATATAGTAAATGTTCAATAAATATGTGTTAACTAACTGGTTTGCTGTGAGAAGATGTGATTTGATGCCATGCACTAGTGTGGCCAAGCCCTCAACAAATGTTTGCCATGGCTCCAGTGTCATTCCATTTTGTTACCACTTAAAGTACCAGCCAGGTTTGTCAAAAAAAAAAAAAAAAAAAGCACTTCAACAACTTATTCCTCAAGTTTCATTTCAGGCATTTTTCTTAATAAAACTTGCAATGCCCACTAGACAAAAGAAACTCTCAATTAATTAGTGTATTATGCTATTACTTTTCATCTAATAGAGAGTTAATAGTTTGGTAATATGTAATTATGTTTTTTCTTAAAGAAAATATAGAGACCTATTTTTAAGAATGTATTAGTCAGTTATTACCACAATAATCATATAGAGCAAAGCATCCCAAACTCAGTGGCTTATAACAAACATTTATTCCGATGCTCATGGGTTTGTATGTTAACTGCAGTTTGGATGGTCTAAGCAGGGCTTGGCTGGGTGGCTCTGCTTCAAGTTGTGGGTTCAGCTCAGGTTCATTCCACCTGTGTTTATTCTGATATCCAAGCTGAAGGGGCAGCAGCTACCCAGGGAAAGCTCTTCTCATGGCAAATTACCAGTATGCAAAACCAGAGGCAAACCATGGAGGAGTATTTAAGGCTTTATGTCACATTCACTAACATTTCATTGACCAAAGCAGTCTCAGGGCCAAACCCAACATCAGTGGGATTGGGGCTGAACAATAATCAAAAAGTACCCAACTGGGGGTGGCTCCCTAGTGTCGTGGTTAGGACGTCTGCTTTACATGCAGAAGGTCCTGGGTTCGCACCCCGGGTGGAGCCACAGACCATACCCTGGGTACACACCATGGGGGCGGAGCCTGCCTCAGGGGTGGAAGTGGGGGAGGGAATTAAAGAGGGGGAAAAAATGTACCCAACAATGAACACTACAATTGTAACTAGTTGGATGTAATTGCATTATCTATCAGTTATTTCTACATGGAGTTAGATTCACATTAATGAAACTCTGAAAGGAAAGATCTTATGGTAATTAAAGAGGAGATTCTGGAGAGAAAAAGCACTAATGGAGATGAAAATTCTGATATTCCAATTAGTAAATAAACATCAGTCTTCAGATGTTCATTTACAATTATATAGAAAATGATTACAAGCTTGTTTTACGTATTTCAATTGAATCAGTCTGTCTCTTTACTCAAACTGCTATGTCAAACCATCATAAGCAATTGATATCATTATTAAAATAGAAGATAACAAATCTTTGCTATTTTGTGAGATTTACAGTTGAATAAATATCTGTCACTTAAAAAAATTTACGTGTATGTGAGAAAAGCTCTAACATACCTCACTTATTTAAAAGAAACTTTGAAAACTGTATTAAAATGGATTTAAAAATGAAAATAAAACATTTGGCTTTGAAGTTTAAGTATTTTCAACAAATTTAAAATTCTAGGTTGGTTGAGAAAATAAAGACAATAAAAGCACATTTAGTCAAAGGAGCACCAGTCTGTTTTCAATCATTTTATAATTTATTCAGTGCAAGCTTAGAGAAATGGTTTTAATTAAGAAAGATCACACTTGGGTATTAATATGATAAAATATGCTGAGATAATATTTAAAACCTATGTGGTGATAACAGAGAAAAAGAATTCTGTGGCAATATAAAAAAATAAGTTTAACAAAATTTGATTTCTAGAGCTCCATTGTTCTATAAACTTGGGGCTTCAATTATAATAATATCAAATCTCTATTTTAAGTATTAGATACCCCTTACGAGTAACTGCTTTGGTAAACCAAAATGCGGTGAACCACTTAACTACTGGGTGGAAAGTGGGAAGTACAGTACTAGATAGATATTAATTACCTCTAATGAACTAATTTGTGAATTATCTTTTAAAATCTAACACATTATCATTTCTATTCTACTTCTTCATATTATGCCCCTTTTCAGACACCTGCAAACCCACTGTGGTGACATTTAAAACCTACCATTATGTTGTCCCAACTTATCTTCTATAACCTCATATATGAGTACATTACTCTTGCCAAGCTAGTCTAGTGATTCAACAACATATCTTAAGCATGTTATTCCTCACTTGCAAAACAGGCATCTAGTGCCTCTGTAAAATACTTGACCCACCTTTTCAGGCTTTGTTCAAGTCCCACCTCTTACATTCAAGATTTCCTAGTTGACTCCAGGTTCCAGGGAGCTCTTTTACTTCTAACTTTTGGTAACATGTATTGTCTGACTGTGTATATAGAATTTATCACATAATTGTCTTGAATTGTTGAACTTTTCACATGTATCTTAAGACCCCCTTATGTATCTTAATAGTTTTCTGTGTAAATTCCATATCCAAGTTACTCCAGGTAGTCCATCTAAGATTCATTCTCATTTTATTCCTTATAAATAGAATCCAAATTTTTCTTAGATGGCAATGCACCCATTTAAACTCACCTTCCAAAATTCCCTGGCAGACAGAAATGTCCATGTGATCCTCGTTCTGATTAAAGAGACAGGAGCAGAAGTCTATTTGTAGAGACCTCTAGAAAAGCTACTGTCTTCTGACATAAAGGGACAGAAAGATGAATTTGATGCTTGGAGATGGAATAGTATCATACAATCACAAGGACAAAAGCTATATGTTAAGGATAAAAAAAAGTGGGACACTGATTACATCATGATACCTCTATACAAGTCCTAGACAGTCTACCTCCAGACTTCTTGTTTTTTGAGAAAAAGAACCCTTGTTTGATTAAGCTAGTTTAATTGGATTTTCATTAAATACAGCAAAATAGCAATCCTAAGTGATATGTCTTAATATTATTTTTATGAATAAAAAAATTTATAATAATCACCAAACAACTGTTTAATGCTTAGAGTTGTGCTAGCTTGCAGAAAATACAAAAATAAATGTATGTGCTTTCTGCTCTCCAAAAGTTATCAACTAAAAAAATACAAAACAAATAATTAATACAAGATCTATTATGATTCATTTAATAAATACTTACTGAGCATGTGTATGTGTGTATAGATATATACACGTGTGTGTATGTGTGTGTGTGTGTGTAGCGTACCAGCAGAAGGACCCAACAGAATAGAAAGGTAAATCAGCCAAGGATTATATCCTCAAAGAGCTTAAAATAGGTAGGTATAATTACTGTAATATTTGCATAGCTAAAAATATGAATCTGATAGATATGTTCATAAATAGCTATAAGACAATGTGCAAGGCTAAGGGCTATAAAAAGAAACTATAAATTAAATACTAATGTCAATGAAGACAAAACTACTTCTAATTTACCAGATCAAAAAGAGTTGTTTCATTCAGAGAATATACTTGTGAAGGATACTGAAGAAAGGGCAAAATGTAGGCTGGTGAAAATGGTGTGGTAGGTAAAGGAGCATTTGGGGATTAGGGGACAAGGAAGAAAGAAAATGAAAAAATGTAACAATGCTTTGGGCTAAAATAATGGTTGTTATATTAATATAAATAGGGAACATTGGAGAAGGTACATATTTGCAAAAATAAATCAAAGGTTGGATTTAAGACCATACTTCATCTTAGTAACAAAACAAACAGATGAAAGCAAGCTTTTCTTCAATCCTCATCGTACTCCAGTTTTCATTCTATTCTCTACTCTTTCACATCCTGCTAAGGGCGTGTGTTTGGCAATTATCTACATGATACTCTCACTTTTATCCCATAACCTTTAAGTTGGCTTTAACATGTTAAAAATAAATACTACTTGAAATAAATACTATTTGACATAATTAACAATAAAAACCTTGAGTTGTGCTGTACAATATGGTGGCCTCTAACCTGATGGCTGTTTAAATTTAATTAAAATCAAATAAAATTAAAATTCAGTTTTGAATCTCATTTGCCACATTTTAAGTGCTCAGTGGCCATACTGGGCAATGTGAGAATACTGCCATAATTGCAGAAAGTCCTATTTGACAGTGATAATCTAGAGTCTTTATCTTTGAAGGACAGGGATAAGGCAAGAAAACCCTTATTATCATCAGTTTTCAATACTTTTCTAGACTAGGTTTGAGTCTACACAATGGGTCAAGAAAGGGAAATAAAATCTAAAGAATAGACAGGATAAAATAAAAATCTATTACAAACAATGATTAAAAATTAGGATATAATCAAATTCACTAATATTTGCACTAGCAATAATCAGAAAATATGAGAAAAGGCTCTCATTGACAATATTAACAAAGGATAAATTATTTTAAAATAAATTTAAGAATGTGCAATAGCTATATTAATAAAATGTAAAAAATGTCAGTAAGAGGTAAAAAATGAATAAAAATATATTTTATATTGTTCTTCCCAGGTTTGAGAAATTGACATATAATATTGTGCAGGTTTAAGGTGTATAACATGGTGATTATTTATATATGTGTGTGTGTGTGTGTGTGTGTGTGTGTGTGTGTGTGTGTGTGTGTGTATAAACTGATTATCACGATAAGGTTAGTTAACATATCCATCATCTCATACAGTTACTATTTTTGCATGTAGTGAGAATATTTAGCAACTTCCAAGTATAAAATACAATATTGTTAACTATAGCCATGTTTTATATTTAATGGGAACATATTATAAATATGTCAATCTCACCAAACTAATTTTTACATTTACCATAATTCCAATAAAAAATTCAAGTTGCAAAAAATTTTTGCAACTTGACAATCTCCAATATTTTTGGAAGATGATCTACTGTTTTTAGACTAGCCAAAAAACTCTGAGAAAAGAAGAGGTTTTGCTCAACCAAATAGCATATGAAGCATGTTATAAACACTCAATAATTAAAACAATGTGGATCTTGCACAGGACTAGATTAATGAAACAAAATTTAAAAGTCTAGGAACAGATCCAATTATTTATATGAATTATTACTTATGATAAAACTAGCATTTCAAAATAATGGAGAGCTGAATATTTAACAAAGGGTTTTGGAAAAAAATAAACTTACATTCCTGCCTCATAATATATAAGATAAAATTCTGTATTAGTTAAAGTTTACAGTGTTAAAACAGAAACTATCAAAGTCCTAGGTGAAAACAGAGCTGAATATAAAAATATTTGTATTGGGGAGGAATTCCAAAGCATGACCCCAAATACAGAAGCCATAACAAAACTGACAGATTGAACTTATAAAAATGTAAAACTGATGTATGATACAAACCTCGCAATAAACAATTATAAATGAATTTTTTAGTGACCTAATTTTCATCATAAGCTCTGTTTAATAAATTGATTTACTTTATACATCAATATAGTGGAATATCACATAGTCATCAGTAATATTACAGGGATATATATTTATTGACATGAAAAGATATTAAAAAAAAGATTATATCTAAGTATGTATGGTGTGCCTCCAGTTTTATTAAAATTATATACCTACTCATAAATTTATATAATTTATTGTGTAATTAAGTCTGAAAGAATATATAACAAAATCTTAATATCAGCTATCTCTAAATGGTATTATAATGGGTATTTTATCTTCTAATTATTTCTAGAAGTAAAATGTATTATGGGGTAATATTTTTAAGTTCTTGTGAAAATAGTGAAAATGGTAAGAAAAAGTTAAAGGTAGCTTCTGATTTAAATATGGTTATTTCTAAGTGGTAGGATCACAGATGATTTAAATTTTATTCTTTACATAAATTTTAAAAATATTTTTGTACAGAAATATATTTACTCTTAGTCAAAATGAAATAAACTTGATTAATCAAGTGCATCTGGCTACTGTGCAGCTTACAAATTACACAACGACACTATAAAGAGAAGTTTACTGACTCAATGGGTGAACTGACTAGTGGGGAATGTGCACGAGCTCCTGTTTCACACCCTTGTTGCCTACATTACATGTAATAAGCTATGTGTGCAATGCCAGAAACGAAGCCATTTTCTTTGTATTCTTTTCAGTGTTTTCACTATTATTTTGATGCTGAGATCAGGGAAGCAGATAGTAAAGGCCTGAAAGGCAGAACACTATTAATAGGATCACAACTGGGTTACTACAGCCCCAGTAAAGCATAGGGAAATGCAGTCTCGGTCAGCAGTGCAGAGGAAAGGAGGTTACATCTGAGGTTTCAGCATGACAGGTGAAATGAAACTAAAACTAAAAAGCAAAACAAAGAAATTCTATGTACGATTTAATGTGTGAACTATAACAACTGTTTTCTGTAATGTGAAAGGCAATCTATCCACCTGGTTATCCAAAGAGTACGCTCACCTTAAATGCATTAAAACAGAGGAATCAAGAAATCTTCCAAAAGATTCCTGCATCTCCCAAAATAAATACAAGCTCAGGCAACACAAAGATCAGTAAGACAATGTCCCCAACCAGCTTCAAATGGAAAACAATTCAAAATGTGCCTCTGCTAAGAAACTAACATGGCCACACCATCGCCACTACCACCACACCAAATTCATTCATTTATTCTTCATTTATTCCTTCATTCAGGTACAGTGAATACCTAGTATATGCCAAGCACTGTGGCAGGCAATGGGTGGACCTAATGATCAGCCCCTTATTAAATGTAAACATGTTATGCTCCTGATTGAAATCCTGCCAGATATAAATTAGCTAAAAACAAATTAGAAAAAAAAAAAAGGAATAAAGCAGAGTTCCTGGCATCATGAAGGATATAGATTTTCAAGTGCCAATTATGTCCTACTTTCGTGGTCAGTTAGAAAAGTAAATAATGAGTCTTAAAGTTGTAGAAGGAAGACTGCACTGCAGTGTAATCAATACTCAGGGAAATGGTAGGTGTTGTTTCGATGTTTGAAACAGAATAGGGGAAAAAATGGTGAGACTAGAGTTAAATTTATTCTTTGGTAAATGAATCATTTCTAATACTTAGAAATTAAATATAACCAATAATACATAAAAATTTTATTATAGTTCTCAAAGTAAAATAAAATTAAAACTACAAACTCAAACACAGAAACAACACTGCCCACAGCCAGAACTGAATATAGAGGACACCAAAGCTATCTGGTCAGTCTGGACTCTATGGGCAGTCTTTCAACCCAGCTAAGTAGACTGAGATGCTCACACCCTCAGCAGAGCAAGGATCAATAGCAGTGAAGTTTGTCTCTTAAAACTTAAGACATATCTAACATTCTTTTTTAAATTAAATTTATTAGGGCAACATTGGTTAATAAAATTATATAGGTTTGAAGTGTACAATTCGGTAATTCATCATATGTATATAATATATATTTCATATCAGGTCCTAGACATCAGATTTAAATATTGTGGTAATGATATATGTTAATAGTGCATCTAGAATTGAGCAACTATTTACACATGAATTTAAATAGATAAAGTTTTCTTTTTCACCATCAGTAAACTATTGCATAGTCTATAGCAGTAGTTCTCAAAGATCTATGGAGATATTATTAAAGGTCTTCAAATTCTTGATGATGTTTTTAAATTTTTAAAAAATTTTATGATAATCTTTTAAAAATAAATTTTAAATAATATACATATTTTGGATGACCCCATGCAACTACATACTGCCACAAGATTTGTATGCAGCAGTTTGTATGCACAACTGAGCTTATGTCGGTTGACATGAGGGAAAGCTGTATGACTGGAAGGCCCTGTGGTCCAAATAAGCAGAGTGGTATGAGAGCCCAGTATCACCTTTGACTACCAACTTGTATTAATTTATTGGAAATAAGTATGAACATAAGTATGCAAAAAAGAATTTTTCTATTCCTGATCCTAGTAATAATTGCATCAGATATCTATTTAATGAAGTTGTTAATTAGGCTAACTTTATTTTCAAGTAATGAAGCTTAACAGAGTTGCCAACAGGCATCTTTAACGTGCTGTTCCAAGACTACTCACTAGCAGAGTTTTACTAACAATAAAGGTATTGGCATTGTTTGAATCACATACTTATATACAGGCATTTGTTGAGTAAGTATTACCAAAATCCAAATACAGAAAAAGATGAACCACAGAACTAGACTTGTGGTGACATTGTTCTACTATAATTCCCCAAATCAACAACTATTTCAGAAGCAAAACAGTGTTACCCATCTGACTAAATCCATGTTGATCTGAACTGAATTATAATATTCATTTGAACTGTAATGGTTTTGTAGTCCTATTTGTATTTAACTTGTAAATTTGTTTTGGTTTTATTTAGTATAGAGCTATAAGCATAAAATATTATAAGTAGTATTATGTTGGTACACATTAAATAACAATAAACAATATAGGTAAAATAAGTAATATGATAATGATAATTTCAGTCAACCCTGGAAGTCCACAGGGATTTTCTTTTTCTTCAAGAGGGTGAGATGAGAGCATTTGAGATCTTGCTCCCTGGCATATATCATCAGTCTGGTTCAAATAAACTCACAAAAATTCTCAAAAAAAAAAAAAAAAAGAGGGAGGATACATCACTCAAGGAAGTCTTCTTTATGGTATGCATTAGTTTTATTTAGGATTTAAGAGAAAAGGAAATGTATTAACATGGTTCTCTGTTGGCAGCTTAAATTTTACTTCTTGATCTGAAAGTTTCTCTGCGTCCTCGCTTCTGCTTTTATTCACCAGTTTCAAAGCTCAAATTGGAAGACCATCTGGAGATCGCCAGAAATGGTAGGACACAGTCAGGAAAAGGAATCCCTTTTTTTAATAGTCACTTTACTGAATTTTAATGGATTTCATTTTTGTCTAAACTGTCAGTTTCTGTAGAGACAGGATATCAATGCCTGTCACAACTGGGTGGCCTAATAAATGTTTGCCAAATTAAGAAATGAACTGATCCAAGTCATTTTCTCAATTCATCTTAATCTAGTCTGGTTCAAAGAAAATGCATCAGAACCATGTCTTAATATAGATATTTTAACTATATAAGAAATACTCTACAAGAAGCATATCTGATGTTGACTCATCGTATAGTCATAATTGATTAGTAATTATCAGTATCCTTGGAGACTGGCCTCTGTAGGATGCTCTCTGAATAAGCAACAGTTCTAAGATGACATGTACAGTATATTCAAACTTACCAAAGATAACATGAGCAACTTTTCTCTTCTTTCCGTAAAAGTCATTAACTATAAAAGAGTGAATACATCAACCCGAGTCAAAAAGCCAAAATAAAATATAAAAATGCATTATTTAAATTTTTTTTTTAAAACTACTAGTTTACAAAAATGAATAGGATTCCTTACACCTCTCAAATACCATAAGAAAACAGATTTTTAAAAAATTTTCTGGGTAGTACTAACCAAGAAGCCAGCAAACATTCCTAGCTTCATTCTTAACTGATGAAAGACATCTGCAAAAATAAACAGCTTGAAAAAGCTGATCTTGCCAAAAAGAAATTTAAAAGTGTCATTTCCTCAATACTTTTCTTTAATAAAGGAGAAATCAAAGTAAAAGCTAATAAACTTTATATTAGGAATTGCCTCAGTGAATATATATGACCCTCCCCACATGTAAAACCACATAATAGAGGGTGAGGACACAATCAGATAAATGATTAATCCTATAAAGTTTGATTTATGACACAGACTACTGCTCAATAATATATTTAAGTAACAGTTTTTCGTCTTAGTTTTTTCCTATAACTGGGACCTATACTAAGCCCTGAGAAAAAAATCTCCCTTTCCTTCCAAAGTCTAAACAAATTTTTATCAGCAGGCTGTCTAATGAGTTAAGTCAGTCACCAAACCACTATTTCAATTTGTGCTTCTGCAGCAAAGAGGCTTTGTAGCAAACAAAATCGTTTCTGTTGTATCCTGCTATTCTGGACAAAATCTAATTTCCTGCTCAATCCTAGGGGTCACATGATGATGTCAAGCTAATGGAAAGTCAGGCAGAGATCAAGCTCCAACAAATAAAGACACACACGTGCAAATACACGCAGTGCACGTGCACACACACACACACACACACACACACACACACACACAGCTTTCAATCACCATTCCAGGACTTAAAAGGTAAATTCTAATAAGCATAGGGGAAAAATATAGATGGATATTATCACGCAAATTGAAAACAAGAAATCCAAGATTAAGGAGTGTATATTATTAATAGCAGGATCAGAACTTAGAGAGAGAAAAGAGAGGGAGGAGAGTGGGAGAACCACTTCAGGACTGTAGGGGGAAAGATAACTAAAATATTTTAACTTGAAGACAAAAATAATTATAGGGTAAGGACAACTTGAAGACCTCCAACTGCATCATGTGAGGCCAAAGTACAAGCAAGCTTGACATCTCCTTGAACTGGAAGCATATACAAACCACACGAGGAACTTAACCCAGAAGACACATTTTATGGATCTGTGTGAGGTCCTGGAACATTCTGCATTATAACAATTTTAAGATTTTAGAAATTCCAGCACAGGATAGCAACTTGATTAGCCTTCTCTTCTGAATCCACATTTTGGCCGCTATTCTAATTATGTGTTCAAGATTGCGCAACATTGCATGCATGCAAAGAACTTGAAAGTTAAATTTCAAAAAATAAGCTGAAATAATACTTTTATAGGAAATTGGCTTTAAAAAGTATTATGGAAAAAATGCAAACTGATAAGCAACACAGTTTATGGTTAATGTGTTTCATGTTCCACGCACTCAACTTTGGAGTATTACGGTATAGATTAACAGCTTTATTACTGTAGAATTGTACTAAATATTGAATTCAAGCTATCAAAAATCATAGCAACCATTATCTTTAATTTAGGTGCATGCCTACATTGATAAAAATATATGCAAGATGTTGAGGATGATTCATTTTATGTGTCAACTTGGCTAGACTATCATGCTCAGTTGTTTGGTCAAATACTAGTCCAGATGTTGCCACAAAGGTATTTTAAAGATGTGATTAACATTTATAATCAGGAGAATTTAAGTAAACAGATTATCCTCCATAATGTGGGTGACTCTCATCCAGTCAGTTGAAGATCTTAAGAGCAAAGACTGAGGTTTCCAAGAGAAGAAAGAATTCTGTCTGTAGACTGCAACTTAGAAATTCCGCCTGAGTTTCCAGCATTGAGACTCAAGACTACAACATCAACTCTTAGTTGAATTCCAGCCTGTCCTACAAATTTCAAACTTGCCAGCTTCCACAATGATAAATCAATCTCTAGCTATATGTTTTCTGTGTTTGTATGTATATAATTTATATAAATTTAAACAACTACACATATAAATAAGGGTATACTACGTATACATACAATTGGCTCTGATTAATACAATGCCCAAAACCATAACAAAAAATAAACTTATTGTATTTATCTTATGTTCAAGTTTTATAATGAGAAAAACACTGGTTGTCATCAAATTTACATGGTTTTTAAATCACTTAAAAATGTGTGACTACACAGAGAACCTACGAATGTTCCCTCTGTGGTTTATAGCTTTAATTACACATATTAAGAGATATAAAACAGACTGCACCCCCTACAGGGGAAAACTTAGTTTGCATTTCTAAATTATATATATTTTGTAGCAAGTGAATTTCATTTACTCTATAATTATGAAAAAGATCACAAAGAAGATTTGATTGAACTAAAGTGAAATAAACTGGTACACCTGTTTCAGGGAAACAAGGGACACTGACACCATGGAGAATTTATATAATGCTAATAGGTACCTGGGACAAAGGATGTCATCTGAGAAAACTATTAAAGACTCTCAGGCCTGTCAGAGCATAAAGGATAAATTATCTTGTTTTCAAAGTGCCTTTTAGTATGTTAGGTTTGAATCATAAACACAATAGAGATATCACTAATTATACCTTTAGCAAAGTGACAACCTAATTAAATGAAAACATAATTTAGACAGAAACATTTGAGAAAAAGTGTAAGACTTGAAAAAAAACGTTTTAATTGGATAGGTAAACAATTCAAAGTCATTCTCTAGGCACAGCCAACAATGACAGTAAATAGATGGAAACTGCAATTCATGACATGTGCCTCTAATTTGTGACATCATCTATCATAAATATTTAAGAAAACTATTTGCAAGCAAATAAATTACAATGACATCTTGAATCCAAGATTCCAAACTTAAAACCCAAATGCCTTCAAGGATAGGGGAAATAATAAAAATGTGACAAATGTCAGGTGTAAGAGAGGGGCAGAGAGGCAAGGCATGCATGTCCCATCAGAAGTTTACATTAAAACAACACAATAACAACTTTATTCAATCCCAACAGAATGCATCAGCCCCAGACTGAATTCAACAAACAGCTGCCAATTTGTAATCCTTGAACTAGAAAATAGAATTAAATTAGAATTGTAAATACATGAATTAATAAAAGAGAATAAAGCCATAGATATCCATAAAATATATGTACTCTAAAATGTCTGTATTTTATAAGTATATTTCTCATAATTACTGATAAATAAATATATAAATGTTTGCATTTGATAAGTATATTACTCATAATTACTGATAAATAAATATATAACACTAAAGCAAAGCCTGTGTTATATAAAAAGTGCAAAATTAACTGCAGTTAAGTATCCCTGACCCAAGTATGTGAGGCACTTTGGTAAATCTGTATAGATTAAAATGTCTAAGAAGAGAGTTGAAATTCAAGGAGTGAAGGAGAATTTCAGGAAAAGAGATTTAGGAAAGGAATGAAACCATCTGGAAAAGAATACTAAAGAGGAGATACCTGGTGAGGTAAATCTAAGTTATTATGGAAAGAAAGTTGAGAAGATGGGTCCTCACCATTTCCTGAGCCTTGAGTGGAGATGAAAGCACCCCACAGCAATAATGCTGTGACTGCTACTGATCTGGGAAGAGAAAGCAACACAAGCCACCTCAAGAAAGGGAGAAGGGTAGGTGTGGTAGGAGTGATATGCAAATGTTTTGTGAGAAACCCTAGACTTTAACAAAAAACAACATGCCTCCCTGTCAACCTTTCTCACAGATGTTCTCTCTTCAATGCTGTTCTTCACCTTGCCTCTGGACCTCTGTAGGTCCAGATACTATCTCACAATTTTGAACTCAGCTCCCACAGGTTATCGGCAATATCCACCATGGCCCAACAGACTTCACCAACCTATATAGGTGCTTGCGAGAACACACTTCCTGACCTAAGAAAGCGAAGAAACTTCATAGACATCTAAGGGACTTAACAGTTCAAACCAGAATGGACAGAATGGGCAGCTTCAATTGAGGCAAAGTTAATGGAAGAAATAATCAAAATGTAATAAGCATGTTTAAGAGGATACACATAGAGAATAACTACAAAAGTTCTGGAGGAACCAAAAAGAAACATGAAATCTGGGGATAAAATTCCAATAAGGAAGTAAAATGGCTACTATTGAAAACCAAACTAGTAAACTGAAAGATGAAGGGGAGAAAAAACTATCATATCACAAAAAAATTCCAGAGAAATGTAAATTACTGGTGAAAATATAATAGGCATTGAGGACAGATATAGGAGGACTAATAGGCAAATACTAGAATTTCCAGGAAGAACAGAAGCAATGATCAAATAGAAACACTTCTCTGAGCTGAAGAAAGAATTGAATTTTTGGAACAAAGGAGTTCACCAAATGCCAATTAGTTATAATGGAGAAAAAGCAAACACACACAGATGATATATTATGGTGTTGTTTTTGAACTCTAAGAATAAAGATCAATTCTTATAGATGTCAGTGTGAACAGGATATTTACAAAGGTAAAATAATCAGACTGCCAATGAATCTTTCCTGTATCCTGAAAGATGTATACAGACTTTAAAAGATAAAAAGACTGCATTTCAAGAATCCTGTCTCCAGGGAAGATATAATCCATAACTTGAGTAAGAAAAATTTCAGATTTATAAGAATTCAAAAAATGAATCTTTTTTGAAGGAAAGAGGAGTATTAGAAGAGTTCTCTAGGTTCAACATATTAAAAAAATCAACATAATTTACCATATTAATAGAAAGAAGGAAAAACAAACTGACAAATTCAACAGATGCAGAAAAAAACATTTCATGATTTAAAACCACTCAACAATCTAGGAAAAGAAAGAACTTCCTCAACCTGAGAAAGGGCATCTTTAAGAAAACCATAGCTAACTTTGTACTTAGTGGTGAAAGAGTGATGACATGATCTTGTATATATACAATCTTAAAGAATCCACTAAAAAACTATAAGAATTAAAGAATGGGTTTGACAGTGTTGCAGAATGAAAAATCAAATATAAAATCAACAAATCAACTGTATTTGTATACACTAGCAGTAAAAACTCTAATATGAAATTACAAATACAATTCCATTCACAGTAGAATCAAAAAAGAATACTTAGGAATAAATTTAACAAACAACTATACACTAGAAACTACAAAATATTGTTGAAAGAAATTAAAGACAAAAGGAAAGCTATCCCAGGTTCATGGCCTAGAAGACTTAATACTGTAAGGATGTCAATACTCCCCAAATTGAAACCCTTATTAAAATTCCAACGTCCTTTTTCACAGAAATGGACAAATGATCCTAAAATTCATGTGGAATTGCAAGGGGCCATGAATAGCCAAAAAAAGCATACTTTTTTTTTTTCAAAAGTATATCTTGAAAAAGTACACTTAAGTTGAAGATTCATACTTTCTGACTTCAAAACTTCTTACAATTCTATAGCAATCAAGACTGTGTGGTAGTGGCATATGGACAAATATGTCAGTAAATGAAATATAATTGAAAATTCAGAAATACATCTATGTATCTATGATCAATTGATTTTCTACAAGGGTGCTAAGATTATTCAACAGAGAAAATACAGTTTCTTTAACAAATGGTGCTGAGACAATTGATCATCTAACTGCAAAAGATTGAAGACCCTTAAGTAAAAATTAACTCAAAATTGATCAAAGACCTGAAGTTAAGAGCTTAAAATATAAAACTCTTAAAAGAAATAATGTGACTTTGGATTAAGGAAGGTTTCATATATGACACCATAAACATGAGCATCAAAAGAAACATAAACATCATCAAATTAAAAAATTTTGTGCTTCAAAGGACACCATAAAGAAAATGAAAGGAACCCAAAGAAAGGGAGAAAAATTTCCAAATTCTATATCTGATAGGGGTCTAGTATCCAGAATATATAAAGAACTCTTACAACTCAACAATAAAAAGATAAATAACCCAATTTTTAAAAAATGGGAAAAGGATTTGAACAGACATTTCTCCAAAGTGTATATACAAGTGGCTAATCAACATATAAAAAAATTGTTCAATATCATCAGCCCTCAGAGAAATGAAAATAAAAACCACAATGAGATACCACAACAAGATACACCCACTAGAATGGATATAATTAAAAAGACAATAACAAGGGTCTGTAAGGATATGGAGAAATCAGAACTCCCATTCACTGCTTTGTAAAATGGTGCAGTCACTCCAGCAAATGGTCTGGCTGCTCCTTGAAATGTTCAACATAGAATTACCAAATGACACAGCAATACTAATCCTAGGAATATACCCAAGAGAATTAAATAAATGTATCTACACAAAACTATGTATGTGAATGTTCATAGCATCATTATTCATAATAATAAAAGTGGAAATAACACAAATGTCCACCAACTGTTGAATGGATAAACAAAATGTTTTATATCTTCACACTGTAATAGTATTCACCATAAAAAAGAATGAAATACCATAATACATAGTACATGCATGAACCTTGAAAACATGCTACGTGAAAAAAGCCAGACACCAGAGGGAACATATTATATGAAACCATTTATATATTCAGACTAGCCAAATCACAGACACAGAAAGTTAGCAATTGCCAGAAGTTTAGGGTACAGGGGAAGGGGGAATGACCACTAATGGGCATAGGGTTTCTTTGTGGGGTAATAAAAATATTCTGGAACTAGATAGTCGTAACCATTACACAATTTTGTGAATGCACTTGTGGCAATGTGTATAGACAATTTTGGTTGTCACAACTGTGAGTTGCTACTGGCACCTAAGGATAAAGACCAGGCATGCTGTGAAACATCGGGCAGCACAGAACAGGCTTCCACTATGAGGAGTTACCTGGCCCAAATGTCAACAGTACCAAGGTTGAGAAACCTTGTCTAGCACTGTATCCTGATTACGAATAGATCCTAATAAATATTTAATGTAATCCATCAAATATTTAAAAATTTCTTTGAAAAAATTATCACACCAGTAGAAGAAAACTAAGTCTTGACAGATGTCTGTTTATGTTGACCACAGAAACAGAACCATACGAAACATACTTATATGGCTCAGAGAAAAAGGACAAATCTTAAAGATAAAATGCATTAAATATCACAGTGTGACAGAAATTTTTAGATGCCCATATAATGCACATCTAGCTCTTCTTAGTAATAGAACCTTAATCTTAATTGATATGGCAATGTACCCAGACAAAAAAATTTATTTACCATTCTTTCTTGTAACTCATGAATGGGGCTTCTAAGAAAATTCTTTAAAGGCAGTTAACCCAGCCAGGAAGGCACTTCTGCCTTTGCCCCTTCTGCCATCTTGCTATCTGGGCTGTGGATGTTATAGCTGAAGCAATGGAGGCCATATTGCAACTGTGAAGTGAATTGAAGGATGAAGTCTGGTATCCTTATAACCAGGGAACTGCCATGTGAGCTTTTAACTGCATATCTCTAGACTTCCCTTAAGAGAAAACCAACCTCTATTTTGTTTCAGCCAATATTACTTGGGTTTTCTGTGATATAAAGTTAAACATATTACTAATACTGACTCAAGTGGTTAAATCTATAAACCATAGTCATGAAAGATGACTGAATGTAAAAGGAGCTATATCTAAACTAGCATCTCTCAGTTAATTAGCATGTCTAACAAAAAAATTTAGAAATTTGAGAAGGTCTGCTGAGGCATGTGATGCTGACTGAACAGGCCTGCGGCTGGTAAGGCCCTCCACGCTGGAAGAATCTAACACTCCACCAGTCAACAGCAACATTCCAAATGAGCTAATAAGGCTAACGGAAGAGAAACGTCAACCTGTAATGCCAACCTGTAGGTAGATGCACCCAATGTTCTCTGAAGATCAAAATCTGCCACTGAAATCTTAATTAAAAAGAAGAAAGTGATACAGTTTAGTCTCTGAGTTTTGAGGTCCTCATTCTGACCTGGGAGGTCTCAAAAACAAGCAAATGCAAATGGTTCTCTCTTTTCGCACTTCTACTCAAATATTCATTATCAGAAAACTAAACATTCTAATATAGCTCCTAGAGTTTCACTAGTGATACTAACTCTGAATATTTATACTTTAAGCAACATTGCAGTCGAGTGACCATCCGCTATGTGGATAAAATTTAATAAAGGTTTATAAAAGAAGATAATTTATTCCTAACCTAAATAGTTTTCGTATCTAATTAGGGATATCAAAAATTACACTTGGAAAGAAATTAACTCTAACATTACAAAGCAATAGAAAATGTTGGTAGAACTTGTAAATAGGTTAAATATAGAAAGAAAATTAAATGTTGAAAAAATAAGACTCTTTGATGTTGATAGTACTTACAATCCTGTAGACAAGATTTTTACTATGTTTCTATAATATTATATTGTAATACTATGGACTTCCTGATAAAAGAAAAATATCAATCATTTAAATTGTGAATAGCATGCCTCATGGATGAAAAAGTTGAGACTTCATATATTATGCCTATTAAAATCTCTGGTTTTAATCTTTTGAATCTGGTATAAATAAAATAAATGGAATATTTTACTCTACATTTTGACAATTTATCTTTTGACCATCAATTGTTTATAGTATACCTTGGCATATAAAATTTTAATTACTTCAAGACTATCCAACATTTCCTTCACATTTTGACTTTCAGCTTATAAGGCTTTCATTAACTCTAAGATTTGGTATCTATATCTTCTAGTTCATTAATGACTTCCTCTTTTACATTTAACTCTTAACCTAGATAGGATTTATTTGGTAGGAGGGAGGAAAATAACATTTTTCCAAACAGTTACCAATAGTCTCAACTTTGTTTATTAAATTATCCACCTTTATCATATAGTTAGTGCATGTATTAGAGTGTTTCTGAACTTTCTATTCTATTTTATTGAACTAACTAGCCTATATTTATACTAGTATTGCACAGCTAAAATTACCATAGGATTTAAAATTTTTCATTTTCTAGATAGGTTTTAAAAGCATTTTGTCATTTCTTAAAAAAAAAAAAAAATCCCTGGGAGATGATTACCACATTAGTTAAGATGCTCTATGTTGCACAACACTAAAAGCCTAAGTCAAAGAGGCTTAAACAATAAAAGAATTTATTGACTTTTATAACTGAGTCCAAAGGGAAATCAGATTTCAGGGTTGCTTAAACCAATGGCCCATCAATGTCATTAGCAACCTATGTATTTACAGCTCCAGTCTTCCGTCTCTGCTATTAGATATGTCAAGTTCACACTTTAGCTAAATCTCCTTATTGGTGTAGGATGGCTGCCAGAGAACCCAGACCACTATCATCATTCACATCTAGCGGAAGCCACCAGAATATTGTTTTGTGTATCATTAGCCTGAACTGTCACCTACTCATTTTAAAAAATCAATCACAACTAAGAAAGGATAGGATCAAAATTCTATACTTGGATTAATCAGGGGGACCCATAGACATAGAATAGATGGTATAGAATAGATGTTAAGAGACAATCACAATTTTCACAATAATTAGAATTGCTTCAAAAGCATTAACTGGAAATGAATTGATAATCTTTATAATAGTGAGTCTCTTTATCCAAAGACATGGTACTTCTCCCCATTTATTCAAGTTTTCTGCTTTTCTAATATGTATTTAATAAGGATTTGTAGTTTTACTCACATATATTCTATACATGTGTCTATGTATTCTGCAAGTCTATTTAATTCTATATCATTTTTGTTGCATGATTTAGAATTTTTTTTAAAACTAGCTTAAGAGAGCTTATTGGGTTTATGTAACTGAGAAGTCCTAGGCAACACTGCCCTCAGACCCTAGCCAAGAGCCCCTCTACCCTGGGCCCATACTCTTTAGGGCTACCACTTCCATTGACACAAATAAATCAATTTGTTTAATACATCATTTAGCCTCTTACTCAGGATGTGGTACTTAGAAATGAAAAAAATGCAACCCATAACGCTGAAGACTCTCATGACTATCAGTATTCAGGTCCCTGGAAAATGTTTCTCCATATTTCTTGCCCTGTGTCCTCAAAATAAAAAATGACTATAAATGTTGTACTACTGTGACCTTGGAGACAGACCCTGCTTCCAACTGCTAGGAGGATCCAACTGGTGGAAATGCTTAGGTGAAAGAAATGACAAATTACTTTGTCCGATCCTTCCTCTTGGAATGAAAGCAATAGATTCTTACATAATGAAGCATCTTTCTGAAAGTGCTGAGCATCTATCATCTTGCTCCTCTTTGGTTTCTACATTGTGGTTCTAGAGAAAGAAATTATATTACTCTAAAAATTTGCAAATTTGTAGGTATAGATGTCACATACTCAGTTTCTTTACATGGTTAACCAGATGATCATTTAGTTTTGAAATTAGAAATAATTTTATTTTCATGAAAATATAACAAGAGTAAATTATAATGAGACCAAATTTTCAAATTACATTTTAAATCACCAGATTTAAATAATTTTATTAAAATGTTATATTCATTAATTATAATTTATAGTTCATCTTTAAATATTTATATAATTTTAAATATTTTAAAGGCTAAATAGCTTTTGTAAAATATATTAGAACATTTACTCTTTCAAAGTTTTGTAACTGCTTTACTTTATATATTTGATGGACTATATTCAAATTGGGAACATCTTGAATATAATTACATTTTTAAATATTTTAGAATACCATGAATAGAAAAAATAAGTGAATATCTTGATTATAATTAATGATTTTGCTGAAATAAAAGCAAGGAAAATAAATTTTGCAGAATAAAACTAAGACTCACATATTACTTTACATTATCAGGCATTCTAACATTCTGGCCCATCACCGGAATACCTAGACACACATTATAATTGTTTATTAATTTTCATATTTTTCAACTTAAAGTTATATATAAATCATAGTTTTACAATTTTGATTTATATTTTTTATTTTGTACTGGAAATTTTATTTACTAAGATAAAGGAATAAAACATTTTATTTAACAGCTTAATTTAAAACTCAGTATGCAAGCATATGATTTGTGAGCTTCTATTTTTACTCTTACCCAGACCCTGCAAAGATTAGGGAAGGACCTGGTCCTAAGCTTTATGTGGCCTCAGTCACAGCTGGATCCAGGGATCAGTCAAATGATGTTGTCAGGGCAGGGCAGCTACTGACAGTCTAGTTATATCTCAGCCCAGCAACCCTAGTAAAAAAAGAAAAAAAAAAAAAAGCTTTCTGTCAGGGGTTTTTATTAATCCTGCTTGTATCACATTCTCATGCTCCAGATGCATCATGGTACCCAGGGACTATAGGCCCATGAGGACCAGCAGCATCTCATACCCTCCCCCTGTATCTGGGAGTTGGTGAGGGCACATGGAGTAGAGAAGGGGTGTTTTCCAAAAAAAAAAAAAAAAGATGCCGCATCACACTGGAACCTAAGGTAGGTATCAATTTTGCAAAATTGTTGGTATCTTACTTCTTATTAAAATCTCTTAATTCTAATAGTTTTTCTGTTGGTTTCTGTGGGTTTTCTAGGTAAACAATGCTATAAAATGCAAGTAACGATAATCCTTTTGCATTAAAATTTGTTTATTATTCTTTTGCTTTTCTTATTGTATTGTCTAGACCTCTCAATGAAGTTTTCAATGGTGCTAAGAGCAGATATTCCCATCTTGTTCCTAGCACAAATTGAGTTTGTATTTAGCATCTCATCATTAAATATCATGTTGCCTTTGGCTTAACATATTTTGTCATTTCTATGTGAGATCTTTCCAGAACTTTATGGTCAGTATGCTCTAGCAAGTTTTGGTGAACCTGGGCCTGCACCAACGTGGGTAATACTACTACACACAAATGACAAACCAAGAATAAAAAAAAACTTCCAGTTTGAATAAACTGCTCTACATTCAGTCATTACGTCGTGTGACTTCGCATGACTGAAACCCTACTCTACTACTCTAAGCCCGAGACAATTGGAAGCAAGGCTGTCCAGACACCAAATGGTGGTCATAAATTTCATCTCTATTTATCTGTTTCCTTTGTTATTTTTAGTGGGAAATAGTAGAAGTTTATAATAGGTGTATAAATAAGCAATTAGGGGCTTTGTGAGAGAGGGCCCATCAGATTTAAGATTTATGGCCTATGTTTTATGAACTATTTTTTGTGCATGTTTATTTCATGCATAGAAAAAAATAACAAAAAATGTGCTTATCAGTGGGGTGAAAAGTTGTTACTACTAGTCAGGAGAACCAGTGGCAAGAAATGGCTTTGTAAGTCACAGCCAAATAAGGTCATTAAGTGAATTCTGACAAAGCAGAGATGTTCTATTTCATCCATAATTATATATCACCATGAATTAGTAAGTGCTCAGTAAATATCCGATAAATTGGTTTAAAAATGTATAGAACAGTTTTCTGAAGTTAGGTCATTGGAAAATGGGTATTACTTAATTCAGATTATATAAGTTTTGAGAGGTTGACAGGGAAATTCGTATTTATTTGTGGCCTGGCAGAAAGTTGTATTTACAGTGCTAAGAATTTTCTGATTTAATCCTATAATTACTGTAAGTAATAGGCATTTCTATCTATGTTTTTAGCCTGTCAAGGTATTCACAGAGGTTAAGGAACTAGCACAACATCATGAAGCTATGCTCCAAATCTACTTGTCTCTCACTCCACTCTAGCATGCTACATAAAAGGAGGTTTGTGTTTATCCCTGACCGTCCAATCTAAAGTACCCTGCCTCATTTACTTTCTTTTATCATCTTTTTTTTTTTTTAGGATTTGTTAGTATTCATGATTATATTATTTGTTTACTTACTAATTATCTGACTCTCTTGAGAGATGTTAGTGCTATGAGAGTAGGTAATTCATCCAGCTTGTTCATAGGCATATCCTGGTTCCTTAAAGATAGTAAAGGCGTTCAATAAATATTTCTTGAATGCACTGGATGAATGGACTCAAGTGCTTTTTGTAATAGTAGAGGAAGGTTAACCTAAGACAACTTACACAGGATCACCGAGTAATGGAAAGAACAAGCAGCCCAGAATTTAAGAGCTCATGGTCAGTTACTTTGTTCTAGGCTCATGCTTCTCGATTAAAACCCTACTCTTACTGTTTTCAATTATGGTGCTATTCTTATGCAAGCTACACTGTGATCAACCTGTATTCTCTTTCACATCCTTACCACTAAACGCTTTGTATTTTTTCTAAAATTAAAAGCACACAGGACTATAAAAGGGTCACCTAGTCCATTATCTAGCATCTTAGCAAAGACTGGCCCAGGAAACAGTGAAGATTTCAGATCCAAGTAAATGTGTTGTCTATACCAATTAGTTAAACTGTTTTAAGAGCCCCAAACTAAGGACCTTAAAGTTGTGTGTTTGAGTTTTTCCTTGCTTTTTTCTGTGGTAGCTATAAAGTACAGCCAGCCAACGATCCTGAAAATACATTTCCTTTGTTATTATATACACTACTTTAAATAAATCAGATTGATGAGAACAAATTTCTTGTCACAATTGAATAAACTCAACATACATGCTCTACCTATAATACAGCAATCATTTAAAAAAAGTGTTTAATGAGAGTTTTTAATGGTATAATAAATACTTTGATCTGTCATGATAAAAATCAGTATAAAAATTGTATAAACACTCCAACAAGAAGGAATTAGTTAAATAAACACTGGTAAATCTACATAATGGAATTTTACATAGACAATAAATTATTTTAGAAGAATATTTAAAAGTGAGAAATGCTTTTGATTCATCTTTGTATCACTCGTGGTCTTTCTTGGAAATAGATAGCACACTTAAATGAAGTGATTGAGAAGAGTGACTATTTACAAAGGATTGGGCAGGGATAAAGGAAACCAAGGAGAGATGGGGTGCTTCATTTCCAGTGTGGGGGGGATATGCCACAATGTCCATTAAGATGTTAGCTAACAATGGTCGAGGTTTTTTTCTGCCTTTTTTTATACTTTTCTGTTGTTCCAAATATTCTGAAGTAAGTACTGTATCAATGAGGATACAAAGCAATTCAGATGCTATAACAGAGAGATTTAAATAGTAGCTTAAATGAGTTGGAGTTTCTCTGTCCTACAAATACCTGAACAAGCAGTCCACTCAGCTAATATTACTACTCAACAATCATCTGGGGCACCTGGCCCTTCCAATTAGTTGCTCTGACACCCTAACCATATGGCCTCTATCTCATGGTACAAGATGGCTGCTCCAACTCCTGTCTTCACATTCACATTCCAGCAGGAAAGAGGAAAGAATGCAGTGGAGGGCATTCCCTCTCCCTTAACTCAGACACTGCACACACTATTTTCATTCATATCCCATTGGCTAGGTTTATTTTTATGGCCGCATTAACTTCTAGGAGACTGACAAATATAGTCTGATAAAAGGGGCCGTGTATATAGCTTAAATTCAGAGCTTCTATTACTAAAAAAAAATAAGGGAATAGTTAGATATTAAGATAACTGGCAATCTGTATCATAATATGAGTTTGATAATCAGTAAATTTACATTATAAAAAATGGAAATAAGAGTTGTTATTTGGTAATCTGCATACTCCTAGAAAACTCAGAACAAATCTGACTCTTCCCTTGTAATTCTCACTGGGATGCAGATATATGTGACAGAAGGTTGATATATATCCTTGGATATATATTCCACAGAATGGTGTGAGGACTGAAGTCATAGATTACATAGTAACTTATTTACTAATACTTCAACATAATCAGTGTGATATTAAGTACGTTCCAGTTAAACTTTTAATGCTGGGGGTAGTCAGGTAACTTGCTGTCAAGAATCACAGTCCAGAATGGTCAGTTGGCATTATATTAAAAAAAAAGCAACATTCCAGAAGAAGCTTCTACAAATCTTTCTGCCATTCAGATCAATAAATGACACTTGGCTAACTGGTATGCTATTTTATCAAAAATAGGTCTTTATTGGAAAATTAGTGACTTATTAATCAGCATGGTAAATGTTCAAAATGGATTATCACTGATAAAATTAAAGGTATTCAAAATATATGGATTGGCTCAAATGGTTTAGAGATATTCTCCAATCCTTGTTCATAGTATAAGCATTCTGTGAATTGTAGCATGTACTATTAGGGATGACATCAGGGATGACATTCTCTAATTGGCCCATATCAGCCTCTGGTTTCAGAGGACTTCTGACTGCATGATATTTCTTGCTCTGCAAATTCTGTGTCTGTCTTTAATAAATTGTGCAGACCACATGAAGTTGAAGCACTTTAAAGAACAGAATACTGAGAGTTCACCAGGTTTACAGAAACTTTGAATGAACTGATTTAGGCCACTTGCTAATGAATGCTTTATTAATGCACATACATCTTCTAAATTTTGCTTGAAACCTGATTTTATTATTACCTGGTTGGAAGTTAGTGAGAGAGTAGCTAACCACATCACTTCAAAATTCTTTGACATCTATTTTCATTCACCATAAAAGAACCTCAGAGTCTTGTATGGCTTAGGCTCAATTTGTAGCACACACTCTGCTAGCCAGGCCAAATCCAGAGGGTATCGGAGGGTATTATTCTTATCCCTCCAGAACAATCTATATATTCAGAATTAATTTACAGGAATTTTTCCCATTCCATTTTTAGGAGTAAATATACTGATTTATGCAAAAATTATTCCCAGCCTTCAACCTTACTAATTCATTCATAAAAAATAAATTTGTAGTAAGTGCCAGCCAATCACTCACTGTTCTTCATCAGGGGTCAGAAAACTACAGTGCATAGGCCACGTCTGGCCTGCTATCTGTTTTTGTATAGTCCACAAACTAAAAATGGTTTTTAGATATACAATGATTAGGAAAATGAAAAAAATATTCATGACATGTAAAAATGATGTGAAATTCTGAGTCCAGGGTTCATAAGTAAAGCTTTATTGGGACACAGCTTCATTCGTTTACATATCATCTATCGCTGCATTTGTGGTAAGCCAGCAGAGTTGAGCAGTTGTGACACAGATTATTTGGCCCATGAACCCTAAACTATTTGCTATCGGGTCCTTTAAAGAAAAATTAAAAACTGATGAATCCCTTCTCTTCATGGCAGGATATACCATTGAACAAGTCAGTACATAGGCCCAAATTTCATGGAGCTTAGATTTTGCAGGGAGAGAGAGAATGAACTGATAAACATAATAATGTCCAACGGTAGTAAGTGCTATAGTAAAAATGAGGGTGATATGACAGGGAGTGGTATCAGGCCTACTTAAATAGGGTGGTCAGCAAAGTCCTCTGATGATGTGATATTTGAGTGGAGAACTGAATGACAAGGTCATCATCCATGTGAGGGTTGTGATTCCCCAAACTTAGAGAATTAAGAAGGAAGAAGATGGCCGATGGAGCAGGTGCATGGCCAATGGCAGGAGAGTGCTAGAGTATATGTACTCTCCATGCCTCTACAGATTGTCAGAGACAATAAGAATCTCCCTGGAACTTGGTGACATTAGCTGACGAGTCACTAATAACCACTTCGTCTAAGTAAAAGGCAACATGAAAAGGGAAGACAAGCTGAGGGATCATACCACTTCCCTTGGTTCTCACTCTCAGAGGAGGTAACAGCTAATCTCCAAAATTCCCTTCTAACCACCTTTCATCTCTCAAGTATCTGGGAAAAGATGTGAGTGACTGAGTGGAAATCAGTCAAGGAAACATGTAAACTCTGTAATCTACAAGTTCCACAAGCTAAAAACCATAGAAAAAGGAGGTGAGAGATTATGGTAGTTCAATTTCTCCCATCTTGTCTCCCTTTTGCTCTCATCCCCATACTGCTTCCATTCCAGGTGTGGAAGCTAACTTTGTCTCCACACCCATTCACCACCATGGGTTACACACATTGCTGTCAGTCACTATTGCTAATGATTTGCAGAGATGAAGGAAATTCAAGCCAGACCATCACTTCAGTTGCTACAAAAGTGTTCATAAATAAAAGTGTGAGACCACATTAAACAACTTCCATTTCAAAAGCTTTACTTAAAGCACCTGACTTTTGTGTTATCCCTTTGCAAGGATTTATATATATTTTTAATAACTATGATTGGAGGGAACATGAATTTTTAAAAGCAATATTCCTATTGGTACAAGCAAAGAACTCAGCACCTTTTTAAGAGAGAAAGAAATGCAATTAGAAATGTATTAAAGTCTAAAATGCTGTTTTTAACTTGTTTCCTAAGAAACCAAAAATAGAACTGACAAGTACAACTTCCAGAGAAGCTTAGATTTACTTACTCTATTATTAAATTTTCCAGTTCACTAATTTAAAGGGTAGAAAAAAAACCCTTACATGAAATAAAATTAAATTCTCAAGTTTGTCTTGTTTGTAATTCTTCTGCTAGTGAAAATTGACCTTCATGAACAAAAAGTGCTAGGGTTGCTCTCCAACAAGTTAATAATGTCTTTAGCAACCCACCACACACTGTAACTCTTATATAACCACAAATGCCACCAAAGGGTGCTATATTTGTGCAAATAACTTTCCAGCATCTGAATTTAAAGAAGATATAAATTCAGTCATAAGGAATTAAAACTCTTAGCAGAGAGACAATAGCTGATTCATTCTTCTACAACATTCCCTAATTCAACTTGCTACTTTCAGTACTAGGATGAAATCCATAACTGAAAACTGAGCTCATGTATTTCTTTATTTTTAAAGCTCTTCTAAGTAGTTTTATGTGATGAGAGGATCCATTTTCGAGCTAGATAGAGCAGACATGAAAGAAGGCCACCAGGAAACTTTGAGGATATGAGATCAACATATAAGCCTCAAAAGCCACATGTTCACCCTCATACTGAGCCCTCCAATCTCAAACCTATAAGCTATGGGAAGAGGGGCAGTAAAAGATTAACCATAAATGAGAACTCTCCTCTCACTTTCAACTGCATAGCTACATTGCCTTCTAGGAGTTCCAAGGCTTTAGATAAAAAGGTCCAGAGACCAAGTCTATAAAGTATGCCCTCCTTCCTTTTGCCTGCCAATCTTAACCTTTCCTTCTCAAATTTCCTATTCTTTATAAGGCTATAATCACAATCCCTGCTCTCAAGTTTCTTCACAGTCTAGCCAGAAATATGAACATGCTTCCAAACATCTAAGAGATTGTATCTACTCTGTGATAACAAGTGTTTTAATAAAATATAATAGGTCTTGGGTGTAAATTTTCCTATTGCCTAGAACTGACAAGTATCACTAAGTATAACTTAATTCTAAAAGGAGAAATGAACAGTTGGAGCCAGTTTTCTGCATTCACTCCCAGGCTTTAAAAGAGTACGAGAAGGGAAGTCATAGGTACCTGCAAGAGCTGCCTCGTAAGGGCCATGGTTTTGAGAAATATACTGCACCTCACTAACAGTGAATACAGTTCTAAGAATATGAACACTGACTGCTGATTCAAATCAGATGCAACTACACTGGGAAAATGAAGGAAGGAAAGTGTGGTATAAGTATTATAAGAGTTACATCCTATATAGAGAGTTTGTACAGAGAGTACAAGCAGTACAAGAGTTACATCTTATGACAAAGTGCATCTGTCATAAGAGCAAGTCAATAGATAATGTCTAAAATAATGATGTAAGAGATACCAGTTTAGACATATTTTGAAAATGGGAGGAATACTTAAAGAAATCACTAAAATAGTTGTTGAGGTATAGGATGGGATGGATTAGATCGGGGAAGTGTGGCTGCTGTTTTTTGTTTGTTTATATTTTCAGCACTATCTGACTTTTTAAAATATGTGCAGTTATTTTATTAAAAACAAAACTAACTTAGAAAACAGAAAACAGTTATTAGTTTTTCTAATAACTTTTGTGGAGCTTACCTATGTGCTTTTTGTCAAACATATCTAGAGTAACATGGATATAGTGTTAGATTATAGCTAACCTTAAATAAAATTCCTACAGGTTGAAGACTGTTTATTGAGTACTCTGATGTGGGGGCTTAAAAAAGTTGATTATATGTGTATGTAATGTTAGTAATACCCATAGATTAGAAATTAAAGTGAATGGAGAGAGGGAAAGGCTTTCATGGGCATGCCCCAAAATTCAAAAAAAACGGATAAAAACCAGGCAGATCCAACAAAATAGAGAATAATAACATACAGGAACACAAGAACTCAAGAACACAATGGCTATTTGGTTTGGCACAAACAATACTACACATGTTAATGGGCCCTGGAAGACTTATTGTTGAAATTATAGTATGGAGTCGTCAAGAAAAGGTTCACTTCTGCTAAATAGCTTCTAAGTTAGAGGGAAAATGTAAGGAATGAGTACAATATACTTTAGAAAGAATATCATCTAGAATGGTTTAGGTAAAAAAATTTCTTCTGTAACACTTCTCATTGGCTCTTGGCAGCAAAACCAAATTTTACAAACTTCAACAAGGAATGGCAACTGGAGCCAAAACACTGGCTAATCTTCCCAGTGTTTCATCTTGGTTGCCCATTTTATATGCCGTTTAGGTGAACACATGCTGTACAAATTTTGTCTTTGCCATCCTCAGCCATCCAGAAAACGTCAATCCTTAAAATTTTATTTTTAATAGTTACAGACATAGCCAGACTATAATTAATGTATTATCTCTAATAACAATCCTCTACAGTACTAGTATCTTATCATCCATTTTACCTTTTTCCGAGAGATACTTTATATTTTCACACTTCTTCCTCTTTATTAAATTCATTGAGTTTCTTAAATTCAGTGATTATCATACCTATATTTTAAAATAACTCAACAGATATATAACAATAATTGATTCTCCTACACCTATCTAAATATTATCCCAGTAATGTATCTAAAATTATACTAATAATGCTTCCTTTGGTAATATCTAATTACTTATTATGGTCCCTAATTCACCAGTCATGTTGCTTCTTTCCTTTATTGGACATTCTGATGTAGCAGATTTGACACAGTGGTTTTGTTTGAGGCATGTTTTGATGGAGCCAGTGGGTAAAGTGGACATTTTGACAAACCAGTTTTGAGATGTCCACATCAAAATACAGAAACTTTTTTTATTATAAATTACAGTGATATTAAGGGTAGAGAAATAGGATGGAGTGAGGCTCTGAGATGGTTTGGGGCCCAGGAGCAGAATGATTTCTTTTTGCACATTATGTGCACTATGTGGTAATTTTTTAAAGATGGTTTGTTATTTAAAATTTACCAAAATATCCCAGACTCAAAACAACTGCATCAGAATAGACGGACAAAAGACCATTTAGCCACTGCACTGACTCTCTAGACAATCTTATATTCATTTCTCTTCTCACTTCATTCTTTATGACAGCTTGAAGTACTATAAATACAATTATGAGTATCATGACATTTTGCCCAAATACTTCAGTATATAGCTGTGAAAAGTAATGACATTTTCCTACATAACTACGATGCTACTATCACATGTAACAAATACAGCACTAATCTCTTAATGTTCTTTAATGCCCAGGCCATATTCAAATGGCCCCCCAAGTTCCTCAAATGTCTTTTACAGTTTATTTGTCCAATTCTGGGGGGAAAATGAGTGTCTATATTTGTTACAGAAATATTTTTTAAATTACAACTGTGAAAACTAGCTATAGGGGTTCATTATGCTATTCCCTAACTTTTCTTAAGCATTAAAATTTTTTAATAATGTTCAAAAGAATTACATCATTACATCTTTGCAAATATGTCCACATATGTGAAAGAGGGAAGATGTTTCTAAAGCATGCTACCAATCCCTGTTTTGTTCTATATTGTTATGAATTATTTTGACAATGATATACAAAGGATGTTCAGCACATTTCTCAGTTGGTGAGCTGGGAAGAATAATGAATATGCCAAATAACTGACTCGAAATCCAAAAATACTTTCACAAAACTAAATATAGCAAGGACTGGTAAAGAAATGAGGATATATTGGATGTGTTCTTACATTCAGCAAGAGTTAGGAGCAGAAGATCACAGGTCAATAGATGTAGTAATGATGATGGGACCTATGGATTACTGTCTAGCTTTTGTGATGGCTAGATCCAGTGGAATTATTAGAAGCCTTAAAAAGAACAAAGCAAAACCAAAATAGGGTCCCTTATTAGAAGGGGCCACTGCCCTTTCTACCTGTGAGCTACCTACCTCTCTCAGCTTTGTCAGATGAGCATTACCAAAGGCAGTAGAATGGTAAATGTGAAGCTAGGCAATGGGAGAGGAGGTATGGAAGCCAAATTGCTACAGAATCTTGATTTAGGTTTCCATTGTTGAGGGAAAACTTCAAGGTGAGTAGTAAGGCAGCCCAACCATCTTGCTAGTGAGAAGGTTCACACATCCAACTCAGGTACATAGTCTGGCCCACAAACATTATCTAGTCCTGTGTTTAGCAGATTTCACAAACAGACATAATTGTCAACCAGGCTGACATGATTTGAATAATAATAAAATGTCACTGTGTCAGAATGGATGGTGCCCTGGCTTAGTGGTGGTGACAAGGAAAGTAAGAGGGTCTCGGTTTCTGGGAAGGGTAAAGTCCTTCCCAAGATGCCTTTAGATCAAATTCTCCATGTCTTGCTTTATCTAGTATAGATATCCTGCATACTCATCCATCTACCCTCAAGTCTTAGAAGGCAGAGATTACATTACTCATCTTGTATCCAGAGTTCCCAACACTCTACCTGACATGTAGTAGAAACTTCATAAATATTTATGGATGAATGAATGCTTGCCTACGGGATACAGGTGATAATCAGCGCATCTGAATGCTCCAAGGCAATACCAAGACCACTAACAGATACACACCCTGGTCTCCTTAGCTTGCTGAAAGCTAAGGAGAAAGCATGATGTCCCAAACTGAGGCTGCACCCAGATAAGAACAATGAGGTACCACTGGACCAATGATTGATCAGTCTTTATTTTTGCTGGATAACTGTGCAAACTGGAATGCAAAGCTTGGAACTTCTTAGAATAGAGGGTCACACGAGTGTGTTTAGTGTGGGGAGGCATCATGTTTCTTACACTAAGTTAGGTTGGGTGGTTCTGACTCAGTACCCTTATATGGGTTCCAAGGATTTTTTGAGAAATAATTTTTTTGCAAAATGACCAATTGTCAATAAAGAGCCACCTGAATTTCCTGCCAGAAGATTCCTTCATTCAGGGTCCAAAGTGACTAGCTTTCTCTTGGGGAGCAGTAAGGAGGGAGATTTTTTGGAAGGCTGATTCAGAGTACTCTCCTGATACCAAGCCTCCTTTCTAGCCTAAGGTACCAGTGATCTGATATGACATAGCTCTGTGAACAATCTTATTAGGGAGGGGGACTGGGAACATGTGACACTTCTAGTTTTATTCTGCCTCAAGTCCTCAAGGACTTCTGTTGTCAGAGTGAGAGTGATACTAGATGACTTCTCAAGTCCCTTCTGGATCTAGAATCTTAGGATGACTGGTTTGAAAATACTATCTAACAATCCATTTCCAGCTTTGAAATTTGTAACTTAGCAGTATTCAAAACATATTCATGACTGCAGGAAAAAAGGTAGAGAACCATAAAGAAAAATATAAAACCAAAAAGAGAAATGTGAGTGAAATATGTAAATTTCAAACAATTAGAAAGGCAATAGCATTTAACCCATCTAATCTATAGTGTCTCCAAGACAGTTGGAAAGTGAGGCTGTTTGCCACAAGGGGTACACCAAAATAACAGACACATAATCCCAAATGTCCCTCCTTTCCATTTATATTGATAAATTTATCTTAACTTTTCTTTATCCATTTATATTTTCAGTTTATATTACCTCTTTTCCAAATATCATACTTATTGTTTTTTCTGTTTTCCTTCTTGCCTATTGCCAAGGCCACCCAATGCAATGGCCTTCCAACATATGTTTCTGTCTCAAGTCTTTGCCATCTCAATTCATCATGAACATTCCACCAATGGTTCTTCTGAAATCAGTGTGATTGGGTCATCCACCCCCCATCTCAAACCTTCTTCAAAGGCTCCTTGGTGCACAACACAAAACTCATATGCCATGTAGTTAAATGGCTCCCTTCCACAATCTTTCCTGAACAAGAAGTCTAAGCTCTAAGTAGTCTGAACTATTGCCCTGTTCCCATGTTGTCCCTATGGTTCACTTTTCAAAGCTGCACCATGGCCCATACCACCTTGTCTTACACAGAGCCCCTCTCCTTCACTCTCCTCTGAATATCTGAATTCTACCCACCCGCAAAGCCCAAGTCAGAGTCCATAATTTTAACTTCGTCAGTCAAGAGCTATCCTTTGGTACTGTCTCTTTAGCTTCAAAATACCATGAATGAATTAGTGTCTCAATTAAAAAAATAATGCAATCCTCAAGTGGGCCCACGGCTGATTAAAACACAGGGTCTCAGAGACAGATTCTAGCAAACAATATGCTCTTGTAGCACTTAACGAGAGTGAGTCATTTTAAATTAGAGAGCATTATATTCCAGAAATTGTCTCTTCTCAATGTGATGGAAAAGGAAAATCTTTTGGTGTAGGCATACTACACCAAAAGTATATACTCACAGATCATAGATAACTCCCATATGTGGGCATAAGCAGAGTCTTCACCTGTGCCTTTTGACTCATCAATATCCTCCCTACTCAAAATGTGATCCACATACAATCCATATCACTTGGGATCTTGCTAAAAATGAAGAGTATTAGGCTCTACCTCAAATTTATTGAGAATTCTGCCTTTGAACTAAATCCCTAGGTGATTAAAAACAGTACTGAACAACCGCAAAATGGGCATAGCTGATTGCACAGGGGTATTTTTTATGTAGGCACCAGTAAGTATAGGATTTTGATCCTTCCAAAATAGCCTACGTGAGTTGCTCAGTACCTATTGCTGGACCCCGCATCCCAGGGTTTCTAGTTCAGTAGGTCTGGTGAGGACCCTGAGAATCTGTATATCTAACAAACTTTCAACTGATGCTGGTGGCCCAGGAACCACAAGCTCTGGCTTACACCATATAAAAATAACATGCTGCACATGCTGGAAATGTTGCTTCAAGTGTGCTCCCAGTAGAAGAAGGCTACTGAGCAGTAAAAAGAAAGGAAAACAGAAGTGGCAGCAAAATGTTTCATTTATGTTACAGGAAGGTAGCTGTTAACACTTCCTTGTACACAATGGGGTAAAAATAGCTGAAGAAGTTACTATAGCAACAACTGTTATCCAAGAGGTCTTTCTCTGACATTATTCAGAAAAGGAAACTATCTTATAGAAATTCTACTTGGACATTGGAACTAATCAGTAACGAAAACCACGGGAAACATATGCTATTTGTTAAACACTGTGAGATAATAATACAGATTTAAGATGGATTTGAAAATGACTCTGAGGTCTGGGTTTGGATTCCTTAGTCAAGCAATGAAACAAAAATAAAAAGATCTGAGAAATGTTGAGAATACTTATTAGAACTTTTAATGTTTTTTTTTAAATCTTTGTTTTAAAAACAAAGACTCTCGAAATTATAAATAAAACTGTATATATTTAAACTAAAGAGCTCCACCTATAGTCAGTAAAAGGCTTCTATTACTTTCACACACAAATAACAAAGCACTATTCATCCATATCTTAACTGTTACATAAAAAACATTTTTCACATAATTTTTATAAAAATGATAACTTTCCATAGTGTGAAATACTGTTAATTAAAAGAGAACTTTATAATTTTTATAATGCTGTCTGCAACCTATTTTTCATCTAAAAATTGGTAGTTATATTTGTCACTGTGAATGATTTAGAAGCCATTATCTTAAGCCAAATTATTATAAAGTTGGAATAGTATTTAAAGCATAATGGAGAAGACAGCTTAAAAAATTGATTCTTACCTGAGCTTGCTGTATATGACCTTGAACTCATCTTCTAGCCCTGAGTTTTCTCATTAATGGGGTATTAAATGAGATCAAGGGTTCTCAGACCAGGCTGGATATTGGAATCACCTGGGAGCAACAGAAATAAATTGATGCCTAGATCCCACTTCCAGGGATTCTGGTTTAGTTGTTCTGCTGTGGGCCCCAACCAAGTTGCCACAGAAAAGCTCTCCGGTGACTCTAATATGCAGCTTGAGTGCATCAGATCAGATGATCTCGAAACTCTTCTCCACCCCAAGTGTCTATTGTTCTAGTTGGTGATTCTCAAGCTTCAAGAACTTAAGAGTCACCTAGAGGGCTTATTAAAGGTCTGGGGTGGGTCCCAAAAATTTGCATTTCTAACAAATAGCCATAATGCAGATACTACTGGTCCAGGGTCATGTTTTGGAATAACTGTTCTAGATGATGAATTCAAAATCACATTTTCCAAGTTCCCCCACTTTTTCTTAACTCCATCAAATCACAATATGAGATTGTTAGTCTCTCCGATTCCAGTCTCTCCTCCAGTTTCCAGCCCTCACTACCGACACAGTTAACACTTTAATACACACACCTTGCGGCACTCCCTGGCGTGACAATTTTCAGTGCCTCCCCCTACAGTCAGAACGAAGGACAAACTAACGTGACACACAAGGCTTTTCACAGTCTGACCCCAAACTACCGTTCCAGATTCAATTTCCAAAAGTCCCAGTCATCTGCCTATCTTTGTCATTTGTTCCCAAACACATAACAGAGGCCCTTTCAGTTCAGTGCATTCGTACCTGATAGTTCCTTCTCTCAAATGTCCTTACGCCTCCTTCTCTTTCTGACATACACATCATAGTGTGCCAGGCCCTGTGCTAAGCATTGGGAATTCAAAGGACAGGACAGGACAGACAATCCCTTTCCCTGAGAAGTCTTGAGAGGTATGGTAGACATTGCTGAGTGTTGAGCTCAATATCAGTCTTAATTACTCCCCTTACTGTATTGTACATATTTTCTGCATATTATATTATTTTTATATCTTAAAAAAAAATACTGGGGAGAGACTGCCCCTTCTGGGGGCAAGCAAATTCTTAAAGATAGCAAAGAGTTCATCCCTGAGCATGATTTTAACATGCAAACAAATTCCGAGCCCTGCCTCCTCTAGCATCCCAGGAGGCACTACTCCTCTTTCTTCAACACCCCATCCCCCCACCCCCACCAGGTATCAGGCAGCTAGAGACCACCCTTGCAGTTCAAAATTGCGCCCCGCCACCGGAATTATTCAAATTAGCCAGTTCTAAATAGCTTGCCCAGCCCTGCCTTGTTTTTCCTTCAGAAACCCCAACAAAAGTTCTGACCTAAAACTCTCCCCACCACACACCCCGCTACCTTCTGACCACTCTGGTGTTTCACCCCATGATCCCACACGCCATGCCATGCCTTCTGTCTCTAGGACCAGTGAGTATAATAAACTTTTTTCCTGAGCCTCTCTGTCTCCCTTTGCAACCGCACCTGACTATCTGATAGAAGAACACAAAACACTCACCTTCCTTACCGATGGCTGGAAAAGCTTGTTACAGCTGAAGATGCCAAAGGCACATACATGGAAATGTGCTGCAGGTTTCTGGGAAAGTTTGCTTTCCAGCTGAAAGGGAACAGACCCAGAGCCATTCTTCCTCCAGCCTCAAGTGTGGGTGTAGTGCTGGGAGCTGGAGTAGACATTTTACAACCATCAGGGACAGGATAAGCGAATCCTACAGACCCAGGCTCCTGACAGGGGTGACCTGCTTACTGAGCACAAATTCCCTTGACCTCAAGCCCCCTTTATATCTTAGAACAAATCCCACCTGCCTGAGCCACTTGTTTATCAGGTTTTCTGTTACTTATGGTGAAGGCATGCTCTTGGGGTGGAGGTGGGGAATATTAAGCGATTCTTGATAACAGCTGTGCTAAGTGACTGACGAAGCAGAGCATGCAGTGAGAGGGTGTAACAGGATGACGAGGGAACAATCAGTGAGGTCTGGAGGCAGAAACAGGCATCCATTCCAGGCAAAGGGTGGAGCTTCCGCTAAAGTCCTAAGGGAAGAAGAGCACAGGGTGGTGGGGACACCGAAAGGCAGTGAGAGGGAGAACAGCAGAAATGGGAAAGAGAGACAAAGCTGTCCTGCTCCCCAGAGAGGAGGGAGCACCCTTCACCATACACACACATACACACCTATCCAATGAAAACTTTCTTAATAACCCCATCTATTTGTAAGAAGGACCTTGATGAAAAAGGTATAAAAATATTAGCAAAGTAGTTTGAGATTCTCTGATAAAAAGTCAGGGTAAAGTAGCAACTCTTGTTATACAAAACTTCATGCCATTAATGGTCTGCCAGAGAAAAGTTATTTTTACAAATATTAAATAACTTTGAATCTGACACTACTGAACTGTTCAAAAAATCATTGCTTCATTTCAATCTTATATAGTAACAGCTGGAATTTAAAACCACTGGTGTTTCATAGTTAAAGCAAAATGCTGTTAAAATTTCATATTTCATACAAATGCTAAATATCCATGGAGGAGATAAATGCAACTATACTGGTGAATATGTCTATTCTATTTCTAACTCTTAAGCTGTGAACATATTTTAAGTACACATATATTGTCAACTCTGTATAGAACCATAGAATATTAATTGGACAAAACTTTAGTGGTTACCTACGCTAACTTACGATCGATCATCCAATGGGTTAGATCTCCTATAATAACCCTTGACTTGTCTGAAATCTCTACCTGGGGTAAGTTAACTTTTTTGTAAAGAGCCAGACAGTGAACACTTTAGGCTTTGTGGCCATTCAATCTCTGTTGCAGCTACTCAACTCTGCCACTGTAACACAAAAGCAACAGCAGACAAATAACCTTGTGCTCCAATAAACCTTCATTTATAAACAAGCAGAAGAGACCTGGCCTGAAGGTCGTAATTTGCCAAACCTTGATACAGTCCACTCCTAGTTATTGATAAAATTCCACCATTAAATACAGTAGATGCCTTTACAGGAAAATTTTTATTATGGTGAACATTTTGAAATAAGCAAATTCACTCATTGCTACAACCAAAATTACTGCCTTCAAGTATTCTGTCCTCCAGTCTAAATATTCACAGTGCCTCCAAGCATTCTTTGTATTATGAAATAGTTTTCCAGACCATGTAACCATTTGATCATCCTCTTGTATACATATACCAGTCTGTGAATGATGCTTTGAGGTGTACAGATACACGGCATATGGTTTTAAAAGTATGTAGCAATCAAGATGTAATTTTAAATTTTAAAATTTGTTTCACTGTCTCCAAATATGAATGTTTTTAGTTTTAGTTTTTTAAATTCTTTTTATTTTTTACAAAATTACTATTTTGTGTAGATTTAGTCAAAGGTTTATGCTCAGTATCATAACTATACATTAATTTAAAATGACTTCCAAGAAACAGAAAATATTTTTATTTAATTTTGAAAAAAAAGTTTAATAAAACAATAGATTTAAAATGGTTTCTATGCAGCAAAAAGATGTTGGCAGAACTTAACTCTACAATTTGAATCATGTAGTGCATTTTGCAAAAGAAAGCCATCAGTTATTCTTTCTGAGAAAATGAAATACAGAAGGGGAAGAAAACACACACACACACACACACACACACACACACACACACACACACAGACACACACGCCTGCAGTGTGTCCTTGGATGCTGCTGGCTCTTTGCAAGAATAGAGTTGGGCTGCTACAGCTGCAGCCAGGCCACCTATAAATGATGGTCCCTGTTGAATTCCATATTCAATAATTTGGGAAGAAATTACACTCATACTTTTAAAGACAATTTAACTCTGATTTTCATGACTTACTGTCATAGCATTCTAAAAAATAAAAAAACGGTTTTTTAATAACTATGTATTCTCTCATAGTTATTAGGCAATATTTATATAGCTACACATGCTCCACATTTAGTCTGACCTTCCAACCTATTTCTGTAACTTCTCTTGCTGTGGTTTAATTTTTTGACAATTCAGTAGCTTAAACAATGTGTTGCATGTAGCGGATGCTAAAGGAATAAATTCATTCTTTAAGATCTACATATTTTTAACTGTAATGACATCAAAATTTATAATGTTTGTTAAGTTTGATTTACATTCTCTGGTGTCTGCTTCCTGCTTACTTGTCATCACATAAACTCTCTCTGCATAATCCCATCCATGTAGCGGCATCAAACACTACCCATGTACTGATGACAACCAAATTCATTTTTCTAGCCCAGTTTCTCTGCAGGGATGACCCATATATCTAAGAGCCTAGTGCATTTCCACCTGGACAGTCCAACTGCCACGGAAACAACATGTGCAGAGAGAGCACTGTGAGTCATATAATGATAGCAAATCTTTACTGATTGCTTATTATGAACCGGGCACTAAGTACTTTACATGGATCCTCTCACTCTTCACAGTGCAGTTAAACATGGCATATTTATCTCCTGTTACCTGAAACCCCATTAAAATATGTAAGATTAGTACCCATTATCCTCCCCCTCTTCCTAAACAAGAGAATGTCAATTTTGTTCAGGGTATCAATATGCCAAAACAATTTTCCAGGCTTCTTTGTAACAAAGAGTAACTATGTAACCATACATGAGCCAATGAAACAAGCAGATGTCTGTTTAGGGAAGTTCAGGGAAAGCAACACAATCCTTATTCCTCCCTGCCTTCTCCCACCTTAATTGTGGATAAATGTGCAGCTGCACTTTTCCATTTTTGACTGTGAGGGAAATGCCAAGACAATCACAGACACTGGCCAAGGCCAGTAACCATCTATCTTCAGACTTATTACTGAGAAAAATGAATCTCTATTTTTTCAGTCTATTTTAAGTCTGGTTTTCCATTAAGCTTGCAACTGAAAATATTCCTAGCTGATAAAAAACTATAGCTTGAATAAGAGATCTCAACAAATCAGAAGGAAAACAGATGGAGAATAAATGACACAGAAAAACCAAAGATGCTCCAGCCCAAATGTCCACAGAAGCAAAGACAACGAGGAGCAAGTGAGCTCACCTCATGGGACCCACAGAAGACTTGGGATTTGGAGGATCCAGGAATGCAGAAGATAAGATCTATTGATTTAACATTTGCACGTCCCCCAACTAAAAGGCCAGCTCTCCCTCAGTCACCACCTTTCCTCAAGCCAAGAAGTCTACAATTACATGTTAGAAAATTTCCTTAAAAGTCTGTTTATTCTGCTGACTTCATATTTTTTTGTAAGTTACTGAAAATATGACTGTAAGGAAAGCCTGTGGTATGAAAGAGGAGCAAAACATGCAAAGAGGAAACAAAGGAAAGGCAAGGAGAGACAAAAGAAACAGGAAATAGAAGAAACAATAAGAATAGAGATGAACGTTTCAAAAAGAAAAACATACACAATATTCTTAGATATGAAAAAAAATACAAGATATGATGAAGTAGAAACAATTAAAATACAGCAGTAGATAGAAACAAAAAAATAATAGGAAAGTTAGAAGACAAAGTTGAGGCAATTTTCCAGATAACAAAGTTTGGAAATTAGGTGAAAACATTGAAAATTAGAGGATCGGGTCCACACAGAAGTTTTAAAAGAAGAGAACCAAGAGGAGGGAGAGAAAGAAATTGTCAAAAAAATGACAATTCTCCTCTTCTAAGAGTCCAACATTTAAAGTGAAATGAAACATACACCAAGGCAGAGGATTGTGAAAATGCAGAAACAGGGATAAAGTGAACATCTAAAAAGCTTTCTGAGAGGAATAAACAGGTGTGACTTCCAATCCTTTGTATGAGAATAACATCAAATCTCTCAACAGCTACACAAAAAGTCAATGGAACTCTGCCTTTACAATTCTGAGTGAGAGATTATTTTTGTCATAGATTTTTATAATCAAACAACCAATCAGGTATGAAAGCAAACAAATCCAAGCAAAAATACAAACTTTTTGTCTCATGCACCTTTCCTTGGGAGGTTTATAGAGAATTATGTTTCAACAAAACAAGAGACTCAGTTAAGGAAGATGAAAACATATGATTGAAGAAACAGGAACCCACTCCAGGAAAGGAATAAACAGAAGCACCATAATAACAGCTGCGCAGCAGGCTTAGACCCAGACGAGAAGGAAGACAGGATCCAGGGTAAGTGTAACTGATATGGGATGCATTTTGACATCTGGAGGTAGATAGATATGCTATGGGGTTTAGAAAAATATATTGATAGGTATATAGTGTTTCTGTTAGAGAAAAGAGTATTAGTTAAATGATGTGAAATTGCTGTTTGGAGATCAAAATTTTGTCAAATATTCATAGTTTCATATTGCTCAAACTAACTTACAGGTGAATAATATGATGCAGAAAATTTGCTTTACTCTAACAATAACAACAGCAAAAAAAAAAGTTGGAGGAATATGTGAAATGAGAATGTCAGAAATTATTACTGTAACTGGGTAATAGACAACATGAGGTTCACTGTCTTGTTCTCTCTACTCATGTATGTTGGAACATTCCATAATAAAAAAAAACTGTAAAAACAAAACATCATGCTAACACCAAAATATGCAAATTTTCAATATCTTTCAGACACCAGGAGGAATTTACACTTAGCAATGCTCAGATGAAGTCCACTCTTGGACAGAGGTGGGAAAAGTCAGTGAAAGAGTGCCATCTGCACTAGACACTCGCTCATAGTGGAACAGAAAACATCAGGGATGTTTCACATCCCCTATTCCAGCTCTTCCCTTCTGCATTGACTCCACTGTTTCTAGGACCACACTGTGCAACAAAACAGTACTCCTACGAGCTGTTACAAATCTTTAGATCCAAAACCCTGTAAGGCAACCATTTCTCACTGCCCATCAGTTTCCTTCCAGTTCATCTTTCTTCTTGTCTAAACAAGATTCCAAGATTCATCATTGTATTCATAGCCTTGTAAACACCTTCAAGTCCTGCTCTCACCTCTGCCCTGTGTAGTCCTGGATGAACTCTACTTCATGCCTTCTCTAAATGTGTACCCAGAGAACCACACGTTAATGGAGAAAATAAACCTAAACCAATTAACAGAATTAATGTTATATTTACTACTGCAAATTATAAACTTGCAATTTTACGACTGTTGCCATCTTAAATGAAGCTAAATTACTTTAAAGAAGCAACATGTAAAACTGACAGCCAACTTCACAACAAAACAATGGATGCCAGAACACTAATAGGATACTGGGGGGAAAAAAATCTGCCATATTAGAATTCTATACGCAGTGAAGATATTTTTCAAGAATGAAGGTAAAATAAAAACATGTGGAGACAGAAAAAATATGAGGTAACATATCATTAGCAGGCCCTCTCTTTCAGTGGAATGGAAATATTCCTACAATGTAGCCTAAAGAATCAGGAAGGAAAAAAGAGCAACATAATGTGAAATATATGGAAATCCCCCCCAAAAATTTACTTTTGAAAATGCTAATGTCTTGTCAGGTTTAAAATATATAATTAAAATGCACAACAGTATCAATAAATGGGGAGATGAATACCCTTAAAGTATGCTATAAATCTTGCATTGTTAGTAAAGACAGTAAAGGCATAAATTGATGCCAAACTTTGATTAGTTATGATTGTATGTTGTGTCTCTACGGAAAATACTAGTAAAATAAACAAAAGAATATAAAACTTCTAAACTAATAAGAGATAAAAAGGTTGAATTAAAAAAATAGTCCAAATGAAGGCTAGAAAGAAGAGGAATATAAAACTGATAAAGCAAGTGGAAAGAACATAATAAAATATAAATTTAATTCTAAATATATCAGTAATTCTATTAGGCTTAGTCTAAATAATATAAAAAAAGATTATATGACTGCATAAAGAAACAAAACCCAACTATATGCTGTTTATAAGGAATATATAAAACACAATAAAGAAACATTGAAAATAAAATTTAAAAATTCTTTGTAAAGACACTCTATGCAAACTCCTATAGAAATAAAGCTTGTTTAACTCTACTAATATCAGGCAAATTAACTTTAAGGCAAAAAGCATTATTAAAGATAGAGAAGGATACTTCTAATAATAAAAACCTTAAGTCACCAGGAACCTACAACAGGTCTAAATTTGCATGCACCAAATAACATGGATTCAAAAAATATATATATAAAATGGACAAATCTTCCAGAAGAAGCTAGTCCACAATCATAACTGTACAAGCAGTAAAAATAAAATCAATAAGGGTTTTGAACACGGGAGCATTTGATATCTTGCTCCCTGGTATATGTCAGTTTGACTCAGATAAACTCTTAATTTTTAAAAAATAAAGGTTTTAAATAATATATACAGCAAATTTGATCTAATGGACATATAGAACACTACAAGAAATGATTACAGAATGTACATTCTTTGAGACACATAGAGAACTTTTATAAAAATGATAAAGGCCATAAAAACAATCCCAACAAATTTAAAGGATTGAAATCAAACATAGGATGTTCTCTGACTATAAGGTAATTAGGTAGAAATCAACAATAAAAAGATGCTAAGAGAATTTTGATATACTTAGAAACTAATATATTTCTTAATAATTCAAGAATCAAAGATAAAATTCCACTAAAAACTAGAAAACATTTTGAACAAAATATTTTAAATTATATATAAAAACTTACGAGATGCAGGTAAAACAGTGCTTTAGAGAAAAATTACATCCTTTAAAACATATATGAGAAAAAGAAAGGCTAAGCTTCCATCTCAATAAGTTACAAAAAGAGCAGCAACCCAAATACAAACAAAATAGAAGGAAGACAATAATTTCAGGAAAAATAATGAAATAGGAAACAACCATACATAAAAAAAGATCAACAAAGGTAGAGGTTGGGATTTTTAAAAGATTTATAAATATTAATAAAGGCTTATGAGAAAAAGAGGGAGAAAAAGGCACAGACAACCAATGTCAGGAATTAAAGGGAAACAACACTACATATATCAGAATACTGAAGATAACAAGATTTTATGCCATAATTGAAAATTTTAGAAAATATGGACAAATTTTTTAAAATACAACTTACAAAGGAGAAAATCTCAATAGTCCTATAACTATTAAAAGAATTGAATCTGTAATTAAAAACATTTTCATAAAGAAAATTCCAGTCCCAGAGGAAATTGCTAACAAATTTTACCATTTAAAGGCGAATGCCCATATTATGTAAATTTGAGACCAGCATAACTTTAACATTATAAGAGAAGAAAATTACAAGCCAATCTCTCATGTGAACATAGATGCAAAAATCTTTAACAAAATAGCAGCAAACAATGTATGGTAATATATAAAAAGGAAAATCAATCATGACTAATTTGAAGTTATTCCAAGAATAAAAATGCCAATTATCATTAAGATATTGATCAATATAATTTGCCCAATAACAAAATAAAGAAGAAAACTCACATCATCACCTTTTCAAAAAGTATTTGATAAGATTTAATATACATTTATGATTTCAAAAATAGAAGGCAATTTTAATAATCCAATAAGTAGTATGTGCAAAAAAAAACTTATTCTAAGTATACTTTTTAATAATAAAATGTTGAAAGTTTGAGATCAATAGCAAGACATGGAGGCCTGTAATCACTATTACTTTTATTCAAAATTATACTTGAAGTCCTAACAAGTGAGATAAGAAAACAAAATAAAAGGTAAAAGGATAGGATAGGAAAAAAAAAACAACTCTCATTATTCTCAGATAAAATGTAGGATCATATACTTAGAAAATTCAAAAAATCTATATGCAAATTATTAAAATCAACAAGTGAGTTTAGCAAAGTTGCTGGAAATAAGGTAATATACAAAATTCAATTGCATTTCTGTGGATTAGCAATAAACAGAAAAAAATGCTTTAAAAAGTAACATTTGTAATAGCTTCAAAACTACCAAATAAACACATGAAGAGAAAATATACAAGACCTTTATGCAGAAAATTATACTACTGAGAGACTGTAAAAAGAACAAAGTAAACAAGAGTCATCACATTTGAGACATAAATTCTCCCCTAGATTTATCTATACCCTCAATGCAATTCCACTCAAAATTTTGTTCTGTGGAACTTGAAAACTTGATCTAGATTAGCTATTAGAATAGCCGAGGCAATCTACATGAGGAATAAGTTGGAATAATTTATCTACCAGATGCCAAGACATAATAAAGCTAAAATAATTAACATGGCATGGTATTGGTACACGGATAGACTAATGAAACAAAATAAAGAACCCAGAAACAGACCCAGACCCATGGATACTTGACCTAAGGTAATACTATAGGGGAAAGATCTAATTCATTAACCTGTATATGTCTACCTTATGAATTTTTCTATATGGGTGTTATAGTTCACCATAAAAACTTTTTAAAAACACAGAAATGTATTGATAATTGAATCTAAAATAAGAGTAAGGTAACACAGACAAATGAAATTGTTACAAACTACTATTACACTAAATATTACATTAAATGTGAAAAAACTAAATTCTGCCATTAAAAGAAAATTTCAAGTTATGTTAAACAAGACTTAGCTATATGTTGTTTACAAAAAGCACTTTTAAAACGATCAAGAAATGATGAAAATACAGAGGTAAGCAGAGAAATAGCAAGAAAATGTAAATTAGAAAGGAATGTCAAAGTAGAAATTAAATTTAAAAGCATTAAAATGTGTAAAGACACACTGTGTAATGAAAAAAGACACTTTATGAAGATGACATGTCATAAACCTGTATGCCTCAAACAACACAATAGCAGGAAATGTAAATAAAAGTTAAATTGCAATTATAACTTGATAAAAATATAGTTATACAGAAAGGCTTCAATATACCTTCTGAGCCTAATTAAGAAAAAAGGAAGACAGAATAAAATTATGTAAGTCTAGGAATAATCAAAGGAGATATAGATACAAAAGAGTTTTTTTTTAAATTTATATAATCTATGGCAACAAATTTTAAAAATTGAATAATTTCCTAAGATAATATTAATGATTCTGGTAACAAGTAGAAAACTCAAGTACGCCAATTATAACAGACTACAGGACCAAGTCATTTTATAATTTATTTCAGCTAACTTCTATATTATTTGAATTATTTCCAAATGAAGGAAAGGATAGAAATTTTCCTAAATATATTTTACAAAGCCAGCAAAACTTTAACACCGAAACCTAATATAGTACTAAATAATCATCATCATCATCATCATCTCACTTAAAAATATAGATGTAAAAATTTTAAATAAAATATTGGTAAGCAATATTCAGAAATGATTCAAAAGAATAACACCCTATGACCAATCACAGCTTTATTCAAGAAATGCAAGAGTAAATTCAATGTGATGAAGAATATTTACCAAAATCAACAGCAAACATCATTCTACTTGTGAAACAATAAAACCATTTCAAATAAAATCAGAACCCAGACTGGGATACCCACTATTGCTGTCATCACTCATCATTGTCTCGATGAGTCTAGCAGATGAAATAAACACTGAAAAAAAGATACACTATTTTTGCTAATTACAAAATTGTATATTTGAAAGATCCAATAGACTACAGTTTACAAAAAAAAAAAAAAACCTAGTGGAAGTAATATTTGAAAAGGTAACTCTATGATATAAAATAAATATATAAAAGTCATCACATTTTTAATATTCTGGCATAAGTACCCAAAAATAGAAATGAGAAAAATATTTCATACCCAAGGGTGATAAACTATTGGTATGAACTGAATGTTGGCATCCTCCCCAAAATTCATATGTTGATATCTAATCTTCAATAGAGTTTTTGGGAAGGGGGGCTCTGGGAGGTGACTGGGTCATGAAAGTGGAGCCCCCATGAATGGGATTGGTGGCCCTATAAGAGGCCAGAGAGATACCTAACTCTCTTTCTGCCACATGAGGATACAATGAGAAGTCAGCAGTCTGGACCTCAAGCAGAGAATTCTCACCAGAACCTGCCCAGGCTGACACCCTGATCTTGGACTTCCAGCAAGGGGAACTGTGAAAATAAGTTTGTTGTTTATAAACCACTCAGGCTATGGGACTTTGTTTTAGCAGCCCTAAAACTAATACTTAGGATTAAACTCAGCAAGAAAAGCACACAACCTTTATGACAACTATAAAATCATACTGAAGGATAAATTTTAAAAGCTGAGCAAATAAAAAGACATCCATATTCTTAGATGTGAGGATTTAATATCAGGTCTTTTAATATCATAAAATGTGGAATAAAAAAGCAAGTAAAATATGGGTTCCTAAAAGAGAAAATGGACATTAGGTAAAAGCTGAGAAAATCTGAGTGAACTATGGACTTTAGTTAATACTAGTGCATCAATATTGGTTTATTAATTGTATCATATGTATTATACTAATGTAAAATGTTAATAGGGGAAACTGGGTGAAGAGTTTATGGTAGTACTCTCTGTACTATCCTCACAATTTTTCTGGAAATCTAAAATATAAAGTTTATTTTTAAAAAGCATATATGCAAGACAATCAGGCAAGTTTTTTTTTAAAAAAAAAACATAAGTTCAATTAAATGAATAAAAGTATCCTAAAGTTTGGAGAGAAGATAAATTTCCAAGAAAACAAATAAATGAATGAAAAAGAATAGTGAAAGGAAAAATACTATAAAGCCACCTTATTTAAATCAACATAGAGTACTAATCTAGGAATATATAAGTAGATCAATCAGTAGAACAGAACAGAGAATCCAAAAATAAAATTCAGTTTATATGAGATTTTAATATAAGAAAAAAATGTCTTTCAATTCAATGGGAAAAAAAGAGAATTTCTGATAAATGGCGCTGGCACCCTGGCTAGCCATCTGGCAGAATATAGTCAGTCCCCAGTCTCATATTAGAAAATTAAAAAATTCCAGGTGGAGTAAATATGTAATGTAATAAATAAAGCTTCGAAACGTTAGAAGGAAATGTAGGAAACAACACTTACAATCTGTTTCTTAACCAGGAAGAAAAGATAACCATATTTGAGTTTATAAAAATAGAAAACAATTAATGTTGCAAAAGCTATTATAAACAAAAGTAATTAAGAAGCAAACAATAGATTTGGGGAAATACTTGTAAAAAAGATAACATATAATGAGATAACAGTAATTAATAATCAACACCAGTATACAAATAGTTCTTATAAACTGGCAGAGGATGGGTGGCTTCATAGTGTAGTGGTTAGCATGTCTACTTTACACACAGAAGGTCCTGGGTTCGTGCTCCAGATGGAGCCACAGACCATACCCCCGGGTGTGCCAGGAGCCTTCAGAGATCCAGTTCTTAAGGGTAACATCCATAAGTCAGGGTAGGTAGAGGATGGGGGAGAATTAAAGAGAGGGAAAAAAATTGGCAAGGGATAAGCAACCTGATGGCAAACTGGGTAAACAATGTGAAAAGGGAGTTCATGAAAACAAATCCACAAAGCCAAAGAATGAAGATGCTCAAACTAACTAGTAATTTGAAAAATGAAAATTATAGTAAAAAAAAATCATATATCACTCTACACCAATCAGATAAAAGAAAAATTAGAGAGCAATAATACCAATTGCTGACAGGATGAAGAAAAAAAGTGAAAATTGTTTACAACTGTTCTGAAAGCAGTCTGAGAAATATTTTTAATAGTATGCAAATGATAATAGATAGTAAGTCACAAAGAAGAGCGTACATCATAATTTCATTTTTTAAAAGTGAACATTGATCACAACTCAAAATTGTATGTGCACCTGAGTATGTGTGTGAAAAGTGAACATGGAGACAAACATAGGAAACTCACCAGACTGCTAACAGATTACTGGCAGTTAAGTGGGGAGAAGGGTGTGCAGGGGTTGGAAAGAAAAAATGGGCAGAATGTATAATATGATTACACTGATGTTAAGGAAATTCTTCAAAAACCTGCTACAGCATGGATTGAGATATAATGTGATGGACATGACCATTTCTCCTCCCCATTCCCCATTCTCAATCTACCTCAATCATTTGCATTTCCTCGTCCATTGAACTATTATTAGTCTTATAAAACATAGGTCTCTCAATCTTTTCTTTTGTGCAGTTTGTGACAATCTTACTAAAAAATACTGTTTTCTATTGACTGTTACCCCACATTCTACAAAAATAAATTTCTGGACTCCACTTTTCAAGTTGGGGTGTACTTTTACACACAAATGCAAGTACCTATACATAAAGAAATTAAGAAAAACAAGGAGTTGGTAGTTGTATATTTACTGATTGTTACGTGTTCATCAAATGAAAAAACTAGCTATAGAAAAATAGGCATAAAGTATTCTATTGCAGTAAAAACAAACAAAACCCTAATGATAAATGTACGCTTACATACTTTTTAAGTGAAAGAGAAAGCTTTGGAAAGCCTTTGGCTCAGATTTCATAAAAGGGCGGGAAATAGAGAGGAAGGGCAGATGACTAGCTTTGCTTTTACCTCTGCATCTTTTTATCTCACTTATTACAATAAACAGAAATCTGAAAACATTAAGCAGTGAAAACAAAACTTAATTGAAAACAAAATAATAAAATAAATTGGGTATCAATTAGTACCTACCTCATAAGACCTGTTGTGAAGATTAAATAGGATAATTTACATAAAGTGTTTAGCATATTGCTTAACATGTTGCAAATGCTCAATAAATGTTACCTACAGAGAGCAGTAGAATTGATGAAGCCAAAAAGAAAAGGCCTCTGAAAAAGACCAGGCACTTTTTTCTATATTACTGAATCTGTTCTCTTTTGGTATGCAAGGACTCATATTATGGTAAACATGCAGCTCATTAAACACACTTTCATTGACGGTATGCATAAAATTGCTAGATAAATAAGCACTTAAACAATAAAAAGGAGATGGCAATCTTTTTGCCTTGATGGCTATTTTAAGAACTTCACAAGGCCCTATACTTCTATCACGACCACTTCAGGTGACAGCTATGAGGGTGCTGGATGTCTCCCCATGTTAGAGGAGACTTAGTATACAATTTGTACAGATTGGAGAGTTATGTTATTGATCTTTCTGAGGGCCTGTCCAAATGTAGAAATTTCAGTCCCGATTCTGAAAATTTCCTTGCTGGTCTCACTAAAAGCATGTAAGTTTTGTTATAAACTTCAAACTGAATTTGGTCCATCAATACTATTCTTATTGCCCAATGAAACATTAAAATTAGTTCACAAATTGTGTATGTTATTAATCTTGCTACTTACATGGAATTGACCTTTTCTTCGGGGCCTTGCACTTGGCCTGTCACAGTGCCGGAGCTGGTATTCTTCACCCAGCCAACCACTCCTATTTTCTTAGCTTCGCCTTCTGTGTACTGGTTCAGGAGAAACAAGAGAAAGAAAGTCCATCATCAAAAGTCTGAATTCATAATATACTTGATTCTAATATTTAAAAAGTACTAAGTTGATATTTGTTTTCCAAGAATATAGTCTGCCCAAAAATTGTGCAGGTAACCTACAGCAATACCTCTATTTATAAGAACCTTCACTTAAATGTATTTTTTTAAATTAAATTCCATTTTCAATGAAGACAGCACATTATGAGAAAATAAACTGATAGTGGGAATTATTTCAGAAAACAGTTTCCATGATATGTTTGGAATCCATAAAATTCAGTTGTCTTGCTGCCCTCGTTCCTGGTAACACTAAATTACATTGTTAATTTGGGTTCCAAATGATGATCACTCTGAAATTCTCAATCACTGAGGGAAAATATACAGTTATGGTCAATAGGAAGTAATAGATTAAAATATTTTGATGTTTTCTGTTGGCTTTGAACTTACCACACCAATGTTCTAATTCTCTATTGGAAAATTTATTTCTCCTATTATTTGCAAGAGTTTTTTTTTTTTTTTAAATACCTTTTCTGGGTTCCAAATTCAGTTATGTTATCAGCAAATGAAAATCTAGCGACATTTTGATTTTGAATTATTTTAACATCATACTAAAATTCCTATGGGTCTAGACCTTTTAAAAAACATGCTTTTCCCCTGTTTGGAAGGCAGGGTGACAAAGATGCCTACACTCCACATCTCCAACTGAACAAAAGCAACACAAACAGAGATGGTTACAGATAGGATGGTTTTAGCAAGGGTTGATGTAGGAGCTCTCATTAGTTCAGACAATCTGAACTGTAGGGGATGCAACTATCTCAAAATGTAGAGACTCTACAGGTGGGAACACGCTGGAACACTCAGAAGTTAGAAATGGAGAACTAATCTAGTGACTGCCAGCTCAGATAGTAGGTGAAAATACAAGCCATATTTAATTTTTAGGAAAGGAGCATATTCACAAAATACAAATTTAAAGACTACAGGAGTTCTAACTTCTGAAAACCTGGGGAAACACGATGTTATGCAACATGAGCATTTTTTGTTTGCAATTTGAGATTTTATACCCTTGCCTAGAAGGTTTCTTCCATTTAAAACAAGTGAAAAATCTCATAGTTTGTATTTAATATACCTAATCAAAATGTTTAATTTGATCACTGAAAAAGAGATAGTTTTGAAATTCATAGAAAACATTAACTAAAAGCTAAGAAGTCTGTAATGTTTTTAATACACTACTTTTTAAAGATAGCTCTAATAAAAATCTCACCAGTAATTTGTATATGAAGGAATACAAATATGTCTTCATTTGTTGTCAAGGACAGGAAGTAAGCAGCAGACTAGCACTAAGTGGGAAACTGTTCTATCTTTGTGATTAGAAACAAACACAATGGTGGTGGGGGTGGCAAAAAAATATAATGAACAGATTGTATTGACTTACCATTCTGAAGCAGACACCTGTATAAAAGATGAAAAGAAATGTCAGCTTATCTACCTTTAAAAATATTATAAACATCCTAACTTAACTTTCATCTATTTTGTTAAATGGTAACTAAATGAAACTAACAAAACTTTTCATCTCTAAATGTGTTCGAAGGTGTTTTTCAAAATTATTTTCTTTCAAAATAAAAATAGAAAAGGAAGATTACTTTTGGAGAAAAAAATAGTAATTTAAATATTTCATTTCATTTCATCTGAATATTTCATTCAAAGTATAATGAAATGCCAAATTGTATATTTAATCTACTTTACAATGCTAAATAAAACAAAATGCCTATTACAAGGACAGCTGAGTATATTTGACATAAAATTTACCTATCCTCAGCTCTTAGAATTTCTTCTTTAAGTACGAGGGCTAATTTTACTACCACATTCTGGAACAGGCAAAACTACAGGGACAGGAAACTAATCAGGGGTTGCCAAAGGTTGGGTGCAGGCAGAGAGAAGTGCTGCAGAGGAGCACAAGGGAACATGGAATAATGAGACTGTTCTACATCTCAGTTATAGTGGTGGTTACATGACTGTATGCGGATTTCAAAATTCACTGAACTGTACACTAAAAGGGTAAATGCTACTGAATTAAAATGATACCTCGATTTTTAAAAATTAGAAAAAACTTGAGAAATCACAGGGGATAGATCAAACCAGTCTCCAGAGAGGTCAAAAGATATTGCTTCTGCATTAAGCCTGGTTAAGAAAATAAGAAAATACAGAGGAAAGAATCAGTGAGTTGGGCAATTTTATGTAATTTTGTAAGTGGATTTATAATAATAAGAGATATCACTTGTTCCCTGATCATAGTGAATTGTGGTACCAAATGAATATGAAGAAAAAGAGTACTTAAGCAATAAAGACAGTATAATATCACAGATGGAATTTTTGTGGGGCTATAAAAATATTTTAAAAGTTACATATAAAGTGTAGAGGAGTGATGAATGGGAAGTATCAATTTGAAGGGAAATCGAAAAGGCAAACTGTTACATAGAGGGAAAGACCCTAGCTAGTAGATAAAAAAGGAATTGGCAGAAAAAATAGAAACTTCAGTTAAACCAGACCATGTAGAAACCAGACAAAATAACAGAAAACAGGCAGAACTGTGCAGAAATGTGAAGTCATTTTATCCTAAAGTGAGGAGATCTCACAAGACGCTGAAAGTTTTGGTCAAGGCTGCACATTCCGCTCTGAGTTTCTCAGCAGTGAATGGCCCTTTATGATGTTAGTGTTATGAAAAGAAAGTGCATGCAACTGAAGTAAACAGAAAGTGGAAACATCCAAGTGTGATCCATGGACCAGCAGCACCAGCAGCACCTGAGAGTTTTTTAAGCTTTCCTTCCTCTTTTTTTTTTTTTTTTTTTTTGGTGGGGGTAAGGGGATGACATCTTTAAAAAATTGAGATATAGTTCACATAACATTAAATTCGCCCTTTTCAAATGTTCAAAGTATACTAAATAGCCAGAGTTTTTTTTAAATATATTCACAATGTTTTGCAACCAGCACCACCACTATCTAATTCCAAGACATTTCCATCTCCCCAAAAGGAACCCTCCCTTACTTTTCCCTTTAGCAGTCATTCCCTATTCCCCACGTCCCCTATCCTTCAGGGACGTCAGGGCCAAGGCTTCTGTGATTTCCTCCGCCTTTCCCTCAAGGAGTCCGCTGTAGCTCCAGTGATTATATTTACCCTACAGTCAGGAAGAGGGAGGGTACAAGGGGAAACCTCCTGGCTAAGTCAGTGCTCCCCATCACCCCCACCCCCAAGCCTCCACCAAGGACTGAGCTGATGTAATCCTTCCCACCTCTAGGTGTAGAACAGGGAAAGTTATTCTCCAATTTTAGTCATCATATAACCTCCCTGACTTTTCCTATCTCTCCACACCAAAAAATTCTGCAGTAAAGATCATCTTGAAGCACTGCATCCAGAACTGAATAGTTGAGCTCCCTCTAGATTTTACAACTTATTTCTGGAGGAGAAAGCTTCTTTGCCCGTGTGATAGTTCCTTCTTTGAGGAGGAATATCCATTAGCAGGACACCCCTGGGCACTCTCTACCCTCTCTGCCTGTTCCTGACTCCTCAGAAATATGCAGTGACTTATCTAACGCCTTGGTGTGGAAGGAGAAAAAAGTGCATAGACTGAATGCTTCCTCTTCCTCCTTCTCTTTGGAGGGAGTTACCTTAGGTATTATACCTTCTACTCTGCCAGTGAGGGAGGCCTGCCTGTTCCTGGCTGGGTGTGTTTCATTCTGCAGTACAGATTATTATAAAGTCCACTTACCTAAAGATACACACCACATCCCCAAAACTCTACTTTACTCTTTGTCTTACTTGTCAATCAATGCCTCACACAATGAAGGGGGTGTTATTTATTCAGGCCCTCAACCACAAAACCAATTTTAAAGCCTTAGAAGGAATGTGCATCAAGAGGTGTCAGGATCTCCAGCCCATTAACTTTGTGAAGCAGTGAACCATGTGGGAATTGACCGTTCGGAGCTCCATAATCCACTTGGAATGTTCTCAGAATCTTCCTGAGAGTCCTGATCCCTAGTTTGAAGCATACTTTGCAACAGAGAGAAGTACATACAGAAAAAAAGGAAAAAGTGAACGTGGAGGCAGAATTTCTGCAGTTTATTGGCACTGGATGGAATAGAGCGCTCACGGGGCAAGGCCTATATTGGAGAAGATGCTTCTGTGGACTTTTGTGGCCTCTCTACATTGCTTCCACCTCACTTGCTAAAGAGAGGGGAAGCTGACATGACATGCAGGTTTTTTACAGACATGCTGCTCTGGGAACTGGGACACATATCATCCCCTTTAGTTATGAAAAACTCAAGCAAAATATGCTGGGGTTAATCAGCTGCAACTGTACCTCACTTTGTGGAAAAGTGTCAGTGAGAAACTTTGAGGTAAATATGTGCAAAGCAAATCATAGTTTATATCTACAAAGAAATACTGACATTTAAAGAACTCAATGGATTTTAAACATCAGCATCCTTTCATGTGAAATCAAATTTTTCTATTGTAAGGTACCCCTTCTTTCTGGGTTCTGACTGCATGTCAATTTTGAATGCAGGAAAGCATCCTGTCGCCACCTTACAAAGTGGCCTTTGATGATTTCAAAGATCTTTAATTGTAAAGAAGGTCTTCTTTACATGGAATAAAATTCTGCCTCACTTTAACCTTTCTCCATTGATCCAGGGTCTGTCCCCTGGGGCCACACATGATGGCATCTTTTTAATAGTTAAAACAGCCATTGCACTACTGTTTCTTCTCCAACCCAACTATCTCAATCACTTCGATTTAATTTGAGACACTTTAGAAGTCTCCACCAGAAGTACAGCTTGTAGGGGATATAAAAATAAGCCACCAGCTTGACCTTCAAAATGCTGTCTTTATTGTCTAATGGCAGACACATATATGAGGATATGAATAACTCTATTTGAAAACAGAATGGATTAAAGAGAAGTAAAAACAAGAAGTAGAACAGAACTATAAATGAAATGCTATAGGAACCAAGGTGAGAAAGGAAATTAGAGTTAGCCATATTTATGTTTCTGGACTGTAATGTACTAAAATATTCAACCTCTGAAACAGCTTTTCCATTTAGCTGTCTACATAAGGAAAGATGTTTACACCTAAATCATGTGGTGTCTGACAAAGCTATTTAATGATTCATCCCAATTTCATTAGAAACAATCTTTTAAAAAATTGCTATTTATTTTGGTAGTCCAATATACTACTCCTATTCTAAAACTAAGTTAATACTGTCAAAAGCAAGCTGTTGAATCTCTCGAGCACAGATCTCAACAGATTGCCCTATCCATTTCCATAGGTATCATCAGTATTCATCTGTGAGCTGGTAAAGCATCAAAGAATCTATACACAGCTTAATCAATCAAACTTTCAGATTATATTATTCTAGATGTAACTGTAATGAAATATTTATAGGAACATTATAAACCATGCCACAGTTACAAATGCCCTAAAAACACAGGTCAGTCCATCTCTTCTGTATTCCTCATCCCCAAACCACCAGTGCACCAAAAGTTGGTAGGAAAAACACATATGGAGCTTCCAGAAAATGTGGAGACTAAAAAGTAAAGATTGAAAGGGAGAGGAGAAAAAAAAGTAAGTCAGCCAGGTGATCAAGGTTCACATCAACAGTGGTAGGTCGTATTGATAGTGCGTACCCTTGGTATAGTATGATGAGAGTGGCATTTTACCTCTGTGGTCTTCCTCTCAATAACCCATACCTTCGGTCTTAGCATGACAAAAATATCAGACAAATCCCAATTGGGGAGCATTCTAAAAAGTATGTAACCCCAAAGTACTCCTCAAAACTGCCAAGGCCATGGAAAACAAGGCAAGTCTGATAACCATCACAGCCTAAAGAAGCCTAAAGGGACAAGATGATTAAATGTAATATAATATCCTGGAAGAAGCCTGCAATAGAAAAGAACTTTAGGTAAAAACTAAGGAAATCTGAATAAGTATAGACTTTAGTTAATAAAAATGTAATAATAATGGCTCACCAGTCATGACAAATATATGGCAAATGTTTCATACTAATATAAGATGTTAACAATTGGAGAAACTGTTTGTAGGGTATAAAGGTACTCTATAGTATCTTTCCAACTTTTCCTATATCTAAAACTATTCTAAATCAAACAAAAAATGTTTTTAAAAAGTAGAGGAAGAGAAGCAGCAATGGAAAACAGCAGTATGCCAAGGCTCCATATATGGACTTTGCAGATGGGCCCGAGAAGCAAATTTACTATTTGTAATATCATTTCTATAAATGTATTTTCCTGAATTTCAAACAACCAATTATAAACTAATTCTTGGAATACAATTTGTTTGTAAATTAGGGTGTATGTATTTAAGAACAAAACATAATATATTTGACCCTTAAAACATATGGATTGTCATTTTGTTACCAAGGATGTTTTAAACTCAAACAATCTAAATGAAAATATAACAACACACCTTGTTTTTGGTGGGAAAATATTGTCATAAACTTCATGAAGCCAATTTAATTCATTGATCAGTTTTCCAGGACAGGATAGTTAAATCATTTTTCATTTTTACCATGTTCATTTCTATGACATTGAAACCATTTGCATTTTATTGTTTTTATGGTAATTTTATCACTTTATATTTTGTTCACATTAAATATTGCCAATGATAGCTTCCTCCAATGTAAAGTTACTGTCATAGCCATTATTTTTAACAAGGCAGTTTATATGAAGATTTTATTACTCCATACTTTTAAATTAAAAGTTTACAATGTTAATTTTACAATGTTCCCTTTAATTACTGTCCATTTTATAATTTTAAAATTAATTTTTTAACTTTTGATTATTTATCATCAATTATTTCATCATAATCATTATGAATTGGATAAAAGTCTAACAGTTTGTATTTATTTTAGATAATCCATGAGAAAACTGTAAGACAGAGATACAGACTGATATATAGAAATAGCGACAGACAGTGTGAACAAGTGACAGAGAGTGAGTCAGAGGCTGTAGCTTTTGAGTGTGCTGACTGCTTACTGACCTGGTCAAGCTTCCTTGGAGCCAAAATAACCATAAAAACGTCCTCAGGGTCATGTGAGAAATAGTCCAAATGGTTGGGACTAAATGTATTGCATTAGTGTGTATATGTATTTGGTGCTTAAGTTAGGAAGAAGACAAAATAAAGGTAGAAAGGGTATTGAAAGGAGAAGTAATAGGATAGAGTGATCAAGAGCATGGGCTCTGGTATAAGACTGCCAAGGTTCAAATCCCAGCACCACCACTTAGTTCACTATGTAACCTGGGAAAGTTCTTCTCTATGCCTCAATTTCTCCATCTGTTAAATGAGGAAATGGTTGAGGTTACAGGATAGAGGATTAAATAAGACAAGCATGTAAAATATTGAGTACAGAGCTTGGCACATCCTAAGTTCTTAGCAAATGTTGGTGTGTATTTCTGCGGATATGTGATTGTGAACTTGTTTCATATGCTATGCCTTAATAAATCAATAGTATACAAGTATTCTCTTCCATTTAACATTCTGCAAACTATAGGACTTACTGCCCTAAAGCTCACTTTTTAACTCCCACTGCTTTTGGATAGTACTTTTATCTTTCCTATATTTGTACTGTTGCCCAAAATTGATCTTCCTATACCATGTGACCATTATATGCATAAAATGTGCTATTATACAGTTAAAATCAATAGTAATACATTACATATTAACAGAAAACATCAAATAAGGGGAACGTACAGGTTTTAGAGTTAGATGCAGAATTAAACCCATTTGCCAACTTCGGACTTGTCTGAACCTACTGAACGTCTCCGTACCTGTTTTCTTATTGTTAAGAATAAGATATATATTTCACAAAATTGTGATAAAGATTAAGTAAATAATAGTAAAATGCTTGGCCCATGGAACATACTTAGTGAATGTCACAGATGTACACACACACACACACACACACACACACGCCTTAACTACTGCCACTTCTGTCCAGCAGATCAAATATTTTGTAAGGTGATCTTTGCCACCATGTTAATATTTTATGAAATGTGTTTCAGTGACTTATCCATGGCACTTTTCAATCCAGAGTACCATACCCCTGGATGTACCCAAAGATTTTCTACAAGGTGCAAAGCCATGGATGATTTTAAAGAAAGCAATTTTCAGATCCTCAACTTCAATGTGTATTCTTTTCTAAAACTGAGTGAGAAGGCACCTGTACCTGCTGTTTCTCCTGTCCTACTTTCCTTTACACAATCACTTCTTGAAAGAAAGGGTCCTCTTTTTACAAAAGGCATACTCTCACACACCCTTAATCTCACCCTGGCACTTTGCCCCCAAAGTGTAAAAACCTCTAAAGTCCCAAAGTAAAAAGATAATTGAACCCTTCCTTTAATCAATATTTCTCCTTATGAAATAAATTCCCTATACAATTTTACCTTTTTAATTAAATATTTATCATACTTTTAAATGTACTTATATTATTTTCATCAATTGTTCTAATAATAATTGCAATAGTAACTCAAGTCAGAAGAAAAAAGAGTAATAGAACTTTATGGTCAAAGGAAATTTAAAAATATATTTATATGTGTATATATACACACACATATACTGTACATACATATTGCAGAAGAGTTTGATTGACAATAAGAAATTCTCACGTGTAACAATAGGATAAAATTGTGGAGGTCGTGGAATGGATATAAAATTCAAAAGGAAAAGGTGTAATGTAAAATTTCCTACTATTAAAAAGTTTAAATGAATTACGGTAAATATTAAATCACTACCATATTCCTATTTCCTTGGATAAATTCCAGTGATTTAACTTTAATTTAAAAATAACAAGTTATAATAAGCCAAAGATTACATCCTTTGCAACTATTTAAACTTATGATGAAACAAAAATTAAATAACAATAATTCTTTTAAGAGGTACACAGGGGAAAGGGTATAATCTCCAACAAAGTGAACCCTCAACCATCCCCTAGATGTCCTCCCTGAAATTTATGTCAAGGCCAGTGGTTTCGGTGGCCTGTGACGGAATCACTAGTTGAAGGGTCCTCTTTTATTTTCCTGCCCAACTTCATTTCTCGCCCCGGGCGGGGGGCCGGAGGTCCCTCCTGTCTCCCGCAGTACCCACTCCCCTCCCTTTCCCGGTCCGCCGCTCCTCCCCCCGCCCATCCCAGCTCGCCGGCGCCTGCGCGTTTCCCCTCGTTGCCGCCGCAGCTGCTGTGTCACGGCCCAGCGGAAGTCTGGGCCACAAGGGGAGGGGGACCCTGGTCTCAGCCTTCTCCCCTTCCACCCTTCACGCCGCTTTGGTCTCCTGCTGTAGCAGGGTCCCCTACCCTGCACTCTGCCGAACACCTCGTAGTCCACGGACTTGAGGGGCCCTGCGGTAGACATGGCGGCGGCGAGCCCTCTGCCGAGAAGCCGGAGTGGGACTCGGGGCGCGGCGGCCGCGAGAGGGAAGGGGCACATGGGACAGTGTGGCGCCCCCCGCGCCTGTCTTCGGTCCTGGACGCCGGCGCGCCGGGGTCACGCGTCGGGAGACGGCAAATGAGACTGCGGGGCGTGGGAGCGGGGACGGCCCCGCACGGCCGGGCGCAGAGGCCGCTGGCGCCCGGGCCTCCGCTCCCTGCCCCGCTTCCGGCGGAGCGGGACTGGCCTGCCGCGGGGATGCGCCCGCCGCGCGCTGCCTACGTTTTAATGCTCATTTCCGAACGTTTGTAAATACAAGCCGGAGGCTGTGCCCACATTTCACTACTTCCGTACCCCAAAATGATAGCTTTTGAAATGAAAGATCTGATAGTTTTGTGGTTAAGAGTATTTGGTTAGTGAATTTTTATTAAATGTTTAGGCGACTGCCAAATATATCAGGCGTTTTTGCACCAATTCTTAAGGTGACGTTGGCATCCTCTTCATCTCTATTGAGTCATAAAGGTTTGAATCCATATTCTAAATGGGTTGTGATATATTCTGGGTCAAGAAACTTTAAAACCTAAACCGTTAGTAGAAACAACAAAAAAATAAGTAGTAGAAACAACAAAAAAATAAGTTATCTGCTGTTTACTCATACAGCTTTTTTATGGTCTTGATTACTGTTCAGCAACATCCCAATTGCCTAAAAGGGTAAAGCAGTTTATGCTTACAAAATTTTACTTGCTGGTAAGCTAATATTCTTAATGCAACCCACCACTCCAAAGAATCTGGATACAGCTATTGATAATGTGCTGCCCCCCTAGAATTCAAAATCTTAATTGTGATAATATGCATTTTTTCAACATATATTTTGGTTTCAATACCTTTACATATGTCTCTGCATCTGGCCATTTCGTTAAAATAATCCTCTGCAATCTGATTCAATACTATGTGCCAACTAATGGGAACACCAAAAATCATCTAAAAGTCTGTTAGAATGTAGTTAAATCATTTTAAAGTAAAATATATTTTGAAAGTCTTATTTAGATAATGTCATGTAATGAGTATCCTGGTTTATTACAGAGACCACAGTTTGCATCTTCCTCTCATCTCCCTTTCAGTTTATTTTCATGCAGACTCTAGAATCAACATACATCTTATGCCATTCTTTTCAATGGCATATCTTCAGAGTCTCTACACTGCATTCCAAATAAAGCTGAAGGTCTTCAGCCTCCACGAACCTAATATTACCTGTTTATCCCCTTCCTATCAGTTATAGGTGACCTGTAGTGGAGACACTGGATTATTCTACATTCTGAACAGACTCTGACCTTTAAAAAAATCTTTGCTCCTGGATCTACTTTATTTGGAATACATTTTACTCTCAAATCTTGTTCAGTTAGTTGCCTTTGCAAGTAATTCCCAGATTTCATCTTACTTATTTAGTGTCTTCCCTACTAGTTTTGTGCCTTCCAAGAAGTAAGATCTAAAACTGGGTTGAGGTCCTGTCACTATCACTGATCCTGTAACTGACTGGAAAGACGGACATTTTTCCTTTTCTTAATCAATCTTTGATTTTTCTCCACATTTATCTGAGTGCTCCCTGCCAATTATTGTAATTTTAGAGGTGCTATAGCAACAATTGACATTGCTTAGCTGAAAAATTGACTATATCTGCCAATAGCAGAACATTAGCAAACAAATTTTTATGTAACATTTTAGCATGGATTGCCAATAATATGTGATTTTAAAACTTTAGCCATTCTAAGCAAATGTTGCTAATATTTAAGCTAATTTGAATTAAAAGAAATATCTATACCTAGAGACATTTTTTAAAATAGAAATCCTGACATGAGCTTTGTCATTTTTGTATACTTTCAATATATTTTTTAAATAGTTGAAATCATAGTATAAACTTAATTTTTATTCTTTCTTTTCCAATGTTTTAGTCTTTCCAATGAATGTTTGAGTAATTTCATGATATTCTATTTAGTGAGTATAACCGTAATTTACCTATGAAGTCCCTGTTCTTATATATTCAGGTTGGTTCTAATTTTTCACTACCATAAAAAATGTTGTGAAGGAAATATTTGTGCATGTAGCTTCCTTCTCATATTTTTTAAATTATTTGGGATAGAAGTTAAAATACCAAATCAAAGGGTATAAGCATGAATCGTTCTGGATATATATTGCCAAATCATCTTGCAAAAGGCTGTATTAATTTAAGTATACCACTATGAACACTGAGTGTATGATTATTTGGCTCCTGATGCCAAAATGTAAGCAGGCTCTTCACATATTATACATGACTAAATTAGATGAGAACATTTTTATTTTGTTACTTGAGCAACAGCTTGTGATAACTAGGCTCTGTGTTACTACTACTGGTTAAAATTAAAACTTAATTCATTCCCTTCCTTGAACCTTTGTGTGCGATACAGGATCATGTTTAAGGTAATACATAGGAGAGGAAAACCTTGCCTATATTATATGGGTGTAAAAAATGACCAGGCCCTGGAATCTGTGAAATAGATACAGACAATACAGTCTGTGTCCAAATGATGTTGAACCGAAGAGGTACCTACCTGTAAATCTCTAATATGTCACTACAAAGAGAGTGATTCCTAAAGTGATTTCTCAGAAATTTGATATTACCATATAATCGATTTCAGAAACAACCAAAATTACCTTATCCATCAACATATTTCTACCCCTGAAATATTTTTGTAACCATTATGTTGAACAAGCAGGACTCATATTGTTTATTTGCACTATTAAAGAGGCCTAAACCAATTCAATGATTCCCTTATGGGAGGAATACTTTATAGGTAAACAAATGGTTATATTGTTGCAGGAAGCAACACCTGAAGGAGGAAATTGGATGGGCAGAGAACTTTGTTAGAGGAAGGAGAATTCATTGGCCGGCGGAGCGCATGGGGTTAACACCATTTTCCAGCTCCCCTTGGTTAGATTTAGCTTAAATACCTCTGCAAGTGTCCATGCCAAGGGCCTGTGATTCCTTTTCTGGGGTTCTACATGCACTCAGGATGGGGAGAGGGAGCTTCGGGTTGGGATAGCAAGAGGGGAGGAATTTTCAGATCACTGGTCTTATCTATTTACAGGTCATTTAGCTTTGCAGAACCCTTGACCTTGGCATTATCAACACTGTTACAGGATTCTCAGAGAGACGGGACACTGAGGCTATAAGCAGAAAGCACTTATTGAAGCTGGCACTGGCTCAGTGGATTTCTATACAAAGACTGAGTTCTAATTGTAAGATAACAGTTTTACACAGTCTTGCTTTTCCTACACAGCTACAGAGATAAGGAAGAACATCAGTTGGATAGCAAGCTATGAATCCACAGATGTGAGCTGGAGAGTCCTTGAGGTGAGGGAGGTAGCTATGGGAAAACATGTTAGCTGGAGCGTCCTGGACCTAGGGAGAGGGCAGTCAGGAATGGATGTTAACTGGCTGAGTCGGTCATTTCTACAAGGCCTTTCCTTTGCATTTTTTCAGATGCCCCCTCGCCTCTCTCAATATAATTATTACGAAACTGGATCTAAGATCACTGGACACCAGACCATTAGTCAGCTGAGGAAGTAAGCTACCCAGAAGAGGCTTTATTATAATTTGTCAGAAAATTGCTAAAGCATTTTATCAGGAAAGCATACTTCTTCCCAGGAGGAGATTCTATCCCAGGTTTGAACCAATTTTTCTTTATCATAATCTAATTCGTTATTCAAAACTCAGAAGTACATTTAACATTAAAGCTTATTCTGTCTTCCTGCTTGATACTTTGTAGACTAGGTTGGGGAGAGGGCATGGTTGATTCCTCCCCTTGCCTTAGTTTCCCCTCCTGGGTGTGTTTTGGAAGGAACAGTTACTTTTGGAATCCAGTTTGGGCTCTCCAGGGTTGGCAAGTATTCAAAGCTGATTAGTTCTTTCACAGGATTCTTTGGGGAGTGGGAGACTCAAAGCTTTTTGCTACCAGGTTTTCCTGACTGCTGCTCCCTTGATAGACAATGTCTTTACTCCCACCCCCATGCCAGCTTCTAGAATGCTACACCTTCTCCCTCTTTCTGCTGAGAGAAACCTACACGAATGGGATACCTTTTAAAATGATCACAGGGCCAGATCCCACCCTTCTGTCACATCTAATTGTGGGGACTAATATCTCTGCCCTACCACTGATAGAAGTCGCAGCTGGCAATGATTTGGCAGACATTATTCAGGTACCCTGGTCACAGCCTTTCTTCCTCACTTTCTGCAGGTATACTAGTCTTTTCTAGCTCCAAGGAGTAAATGCCAAGTTCTCAAAATGGTTCTTTTAAAGACCTTCTAACGAGGCATGTGGCATGGGGAAACACTTGGTTTCATTCTCCCATGGTGGCAGAGAGATGGAGAGGGAAAGGCCACAAATTTCCAATAACTTTCCCCAAAGAAATCCTCTGGAGCCTGAGGTAGGTGCTGGGCTAAGGATCTTAAAACCTGTTTTAAACGTCCCTTTTAAATGACTGGTAGTCTAGCACCTCATCTGAAATCTGTGTGTACTTACTGTTTTGGTTTTAGTCTCAGGTGTCAGCTTAAACTGAGACAAAAATCTCATTTTTTAAATCAATAGAACTTAGTATACACTGTATAAACCTTGTTTGGATTCTATATTTTTGAGACCATTGGAGAAATTTAAACACAGGTCGGCTATTAAATATTATAGAATTATCTTTAACTTTGTTACATACAATAATAGAATTATGGGTGTATTTTTTGAACAGGCCTTATCTATTAGAGTATATATTGAAATATATAAGGGTGATGTAACTTGATATTTGAGACTTGCTTTAAAATCCTTGGGAGTTGAGGCAGGACAGTTTATATAAAGTAAATTTACTTAATTGTTGACAGTTATTAAGCTGGGTCATAGGTACACAGGGATTCATTATAATATTCTCCAATTCTGTGCATGTCTGAAATTTTTATGTAAAGCTTTAAAATAAAATTGAAAAACAGACCATTTTCATTTTATAAAATATGTGACCAATAATCTTCAAATCATGGTCATGAAAAACAAAGAAAGCACAAGAAACAACTGAGAGTTGCCCTAATAAGGCACAATGACCAAGTGTAATGTGTGTTCTGGATGGGATTCAAGATCAGAAAAAAGACTTTAGATAAAAATGGAGGAAATCTGAATAAAGTAGACTTTAGTTAATAGTAAGGTAGCAATATTGGTTCATCATGACAAAAGTATCATACTAATGTAAGATAGTAATAATGGAACTGGATGTGGAGTATGGGAGAACTCTCTGTACTATCTTCATAATTTCACAAATCTTAAATAAAAAGTTTACTTTTCAAAAATCCATTTTAATATCAGTTATATATTTGCATGATAACATTTCAAAATAACTTCTCACTATAGTGTATGAGCAGCATTGGTAGTTTTAAAATATTTTTAAACTACTTCAGTATATGAGCATGTAAAAATGTAAAAATGATTTACATTTTTAGTGAACTTCTAAGTAGTCATGCTTAGGCAAAGGTAGTACTTAAAGGTTGACTTTCGAAGTGCTACAGGAGATCTTCACTGGTTTAAAGATGAACAAATAGATCATTACATATAATAATAGCTCAATTAATGAAAAGAATGTGTTACAGAAACATAATTTCCATAAGAATAGAATATATAAAATGAACGAGAACACAATCCATACTCTAGAAGTGAGGAAACAGGATGAGAAAATATCAATATAATTATGCTTAGTATCAGGTGCTTCAGAAAACATGAAATTAGCATTTGTAAGTCTTGAGTAAGGCAAGGATAAAGTTAAGGTTAAATAAAGAGGAAATATTCACAGATACCACATCTTGTACACATCATAGAGGCAACAAACAGCAAAGCGGTGTTTTGAACAGCGTGCCCAAGCTCTGAGCTATAGCACCAAGATAGAGAAGGGGATAAAGGTACAAACATCGACTCAGACAAAGCATAGGCAACACAGGCCCTTCCCTTTCTAATACCTCTGCCAGCCAAACACAGACTTCAGCTAGTCTCAGGTTTCCTTTTCCATAGAAGTAAGAATACTCTCTGGGGAAGACATCCCTCTGATTCCTCCTTAGTGTACACACGTACACACACACACACACCTGAAAAGCATGAATTATCCTTAGAACTGAAAGAATAGTTTTTCTGAATTACACCAACTAATACTAAAGAGGCAGTTTTGCTAGGTCTATAAGAATGCAAATTTCCCTGCCAAATCTCTATTCTGAGTGCGTGCGCGTGTGTGTGTGTGTGAATAAAAATATACATGTAAATGTATATGTGTGTGTATATATATAATTTTTTATATAAAAAATATATTAAAAAAAGACACTATTCATTGATTCTTAAGTAGAGGGTTTTTAATCTGGCAGAATGATCAAGTATTGAATGATTGGTAACCGTTTTGTAAAGAAATTAACTTATAGAATACCCAAGGGATAGCAGCAAAAGTGGAAGCGGTGGAATAGAATGGAATTAAATCATTCTAAATAAAACAAATTGTAACCAAAGTGACTTTAAATGGGCAGGCCTCTTCTGCAAAGGGAAGAAGGTGAAGTGAAAATCTTGATTAGTTCCAGAGATTGATGCTTTCCGCTCAATCTCTGCTCTCTGAAAAATAAGTAAAGGATACAAAACCATTTCATGATGCCTTTGTTGGACCACTGGGTTGGTATAAAACATCCATTCCAATCTCTTTCTAGCTTGCTTTCCTGTTCTGCTGGGCTGAAAAATTTAAAGCTACATCACCCAGGCATTCTTGCAATTAGGATTCTTTGTGTGATAGAGATTCCACCAAAAGAAGTACCATGCGACATGTGGAGGGAGGGTGTAAGGCAGAAGTGCTCTGCTGCTTGTTCTGTGATAAGCACAGTGATAGAGAAGCTAGTTTTTCTGTGGCCTTGTTAATTGAAGCCACAGTGACTGTAGCTTCTTGGGCACCAAGAGGTAGGGTGTAGGATATCATTTTACTAGTTAACATGTTAATACTAGCAAATGTGATGGGTTCTGGAGTGGCAAATTCCTGGAGGTGCCAGTTTCCAGACCATGGCAACTTCCTGATGGTGATAGGGGAGGCATAGCTTTAAAGCTGGCAGCTTCCCAATTTCACACATGGTCCTGACTGCAGAGGAAGCTCACTTGGTGGCCCAGTTCTGCAGTGAGAGTGGACCCTGAGATATCAATCTCAAAGTATTTCTCAACCCTGGTTGCATATTAGAATCACTAGAGGAACTTATTAACTATATACATATATATGTCCAAAGGTTTTGATTCAATATGTCTCCAGTAGATTCCAGAATCAATATTCATAAAAGCAACCCAAATGCCTGTGATACAAAACTAAGATTGAGAACCACTGACCCAGAGACTCTTTCATTAGCCCTCCCAAAAACTAACTTCATAACCCATTTAATACCCAAATGTTATAGCAATTTCTGTTTGAACTCTCTATAATGGATTGCTTTTTCTGTAACTGGAGCTTGGTCAATGCAATGCCTGGGGGCAGAATTTTCACAATCATAGTAAATCAAAATTTAAACAGAATGAAAGTTCAAATATGCCATCCCCTCCTCTCAATAAAGGGACATTAAAACTTTTCGTGCTTACAAAGAGAAGAAATAAAGATTGTAAGAAAAAACAAGCAGACACTGTTGCCCCAGAGCCACTCACGTCCAGTCATGGTCAACCCACCCGTGTTTGACATCACTGTCACAGGAGCCCTTGGGTCACATCCCCTTTGAGCTGTTTGCAAAGTTCCAAAGACAGCAGAAAATTTCCATACCCTTGAGCACTGGGGAGAAAGGATTTGGTTACAAAGGCTCCTGCTTTCACAGAATTATTCCAGGATTTATGTGCTAGATTGGTGACTTTACATGCCATAATGGCACGGGTAGCAAGTCCATCTATAGGAAGAAATTTGATGATGAGAATTTCATGTGAAGCATACGGGTCTTGACATCTTGTCATGGCAAATGCTGGGTCCAGCACAAACGGTTCCCAGTTTTCATCTGCACTGCCCAAACTGAGTGGTTGGATGGCAAGCACATGGTGTTTGGCAAGGTGAAAGAGGGCATGCATACTGTGAGGGCCATGGAGCACTTTGGGTCCAAGAATGGTAAGACCAGCAAGAAGATCACCATGGCTGACTGTGGACAACGCTAATAAATTTGACTTGTTTTATCTAAAAGAAAAAAAAATCAAACAAGCTAAGAATGGTAATAAAACTAAGCCTAGAGTTTTGAAAAATAAGTTGCTGTCAAAAGATTATAGCATGAAGGCTTAGGTAACATACATTCTGTAAGCAGTTATATCTTCCTTATTTATTTTTATTGTTTACTTACTTTGCAGCTATAGTATTTAATTTTGAACAAAAATAATGAATAATATTAAAAATAACCCTTCCAATGCACTGTTTAAATGAACCATAATTTCTGGTCTATTGCTGCCACCTACCAACTATCCAAGGCAAAGCAGCTCATGGGAATATGATTACTGTTCCAATCTTTCAGGATGTTAGTACCACCAAAATGTTCCCTCATTTCAGTGTCGTACCTCAAAAATACTTTTAGGTACATGCTACCCCCTTAAATGATAAGCAGTTTAAGTGTTGTTAGGACTCTTCACTCAACAGATCATTTAAGTATTAAATTATCTTGACCATGAATTACTATTAGATATGAATATTATAGAAAATGCAAAATTTACAAGAAAAAATTTATTCAGTAAACGTTGCTTGATCTCCTTAAACTGTAGGTATTACGGTTTATAGTATACTCATCTAGTGCATCTTTTAAAATCAGCCTTCTATAAAGGTCGTGTGTCTCAGAGATACCTTGTTGTGTAAATAAAATGATTACCTCGGTATAGAAAAATTTTTGCAATATGGAAAGATTTCATTTAGAATTATTTACTTCTCAGTACCATTTTATAAAATCTTGTCTTAAAAAGGCTGATGATGATGAATGTAATAAAGTATGAATAATTCAGCACTTAAAACATATTTTGTTGATTAGAGTCAGTGAATAGTACATTAACTTATATATGCAGTGGTGTTTTACAACTAAAATACCAGATACCACTTGCTTTTTACAGTAACCCTGTGAACTAAGTAGGGCAAGTGCTATCTCTATTTTAAAGATAAAGAAATTGCCTCAGATCATTTAAGGTATTGCCCAAGATCATCCAGGAATAGAACCCCATCTGGCCCTGGCCTTTTGGGGTAAAAGTCAGAGTTCTTTCCACTATGCTGCACTATCTTTAAGCAGTCTTTCATTCACTCATTCAATAAACATCACTTGAGTGCTTACTGTGTGCTATGTGCAGGTTCTGGGGAGAAGGTGGTGTCTAATTTAGAGATGGGAGTGAAATGGTAATTGATTGTCATGGACAGTATCTAAGGAAGTGATAGCTGAAGGATATATAGGAATGAGCCAGGAAGAAAGGCGAGAGAATTTAATCCAGACTGAGGAATATCGTGGAGAGTGCCTGGGCTGCCCAAGTAGGAGGAAATGAAAGATCAGTGTGGCTGAAACATTATTAAAAAACAGGGAAAGTAACATTAAACATGGCTATCAGTCCAGGCAAGAAGGAGCCATATGAGCCACGTTATGTAAGACATGGTAGAGAGTCTGGTCTCTGTTCTGAGTATGGTGGGAAGCCATTGAAGGGTGCTAGACTTTATGCTACATGCTGCAAATCAGAAAATTTCCTGAGGGGAGGGGTGAAATCAGCATATGTTGTTCAGCTCACTTCAGTGCATTTATTTTCCTTCTCTGCCAGATCTTGGCACATAAAATCCTTGATATTTTAGTTCCTTTCCAATGTCTTAAATAAAAATTAATCTTTTTTGATAGTCATGAGAATGTTATAATAACAAGAAGAAGAGTTATTGCCCATTTTACAGATGAGGAAATGGGGACAGAAGCAAAATTAGAGTAAGTCATACAACTATTTAGTTGCTAGAACTAGGATGAATAAAAGCATGATAACCATTGCATGGATTTATATGCAATTTTAAATTGTAGTCTTATGCAAAATGGTACAGGATAGAATTAAGAAAAAAAAGACAAACTGGGAAAAATATCTGTATCATGCATAATTAAAGAGTTAACATCAATATGTTAGGAACTCTTACAAACCAATAAGATGAAAGTACTGCCCTAATAGTAAAATGGACAGGAAACTCATAAAAGAATAAGTACAAAAAATATATAGCCAAAAAATATATGAACTGTTTATTAGTGAATGAAAATTAAAACAATGGTCCAGTGGACATTTTTCACTTTTACCTATGCATTATTCCTTCTCCATTTTTAAAATTAAATTTATTAAGGTAACATTGGTTAATACAATTATATAATTTTCAGGTGTACATTATAATTTGACATCTATATATTCTATTGTGTGATTACCACCCAAAGTCCAGTTTTCTTCAGCTACCATATATTTGATCCCCTTTACCCACTTCATCCTCCCCCTAAACCCTGTATTTGACTCCCTTTGCCCCATCTATTTTCTTTCTCCTCCCCCACCTCACTAGTAACCACTAATCTATAGTCCTCTGGTAACCACTAGTCCATAGTCCATATCCATGAGTCTCTGTTTTTTTGTCCTGTTCATTTGTTGCTTTTAGGTTTATATCTCACATATAGGTGATATCATGTGATTTTCAACTTTTTCTGTCTGGCTTATTTCGCTTAACATGGTTATCTCAAGTTCCATTCATGTCGCAAATAACAGTATTTCATCTCTTCTTATGGCTGAGTCCATTGTATATCTGTATCACAGCTTCTTTAGCCACTTATCTATCGTAGGACACTTTGATTGTTTCCATGTCCTAGCCACTGTGAACAATGCTGCTGTGAAATTGGTGTGCAAATATCTTTATGGATATGAGTTTTCAAGTCTTTGGGATAAATACCCAGTAGAGGGATTGCTGGATCATATGGTTCATACTGTTTTCCATAGTAGCTGTACTAATTTGCAGTCCCACCAGCAGTATGTGAGGGTTCCTTTTTCTCCATAGCCTCTCCAACACATATTACTTGTCCTATTGATTATATTTATTCTAACTGATATGAGATGGTATCTCATTGTGGTTTTGATTTGCACTTCCATAAAAGCAATATTGAATATCTTTTCATATATTTGTTGGCCATTTGGATGTCCTCTAGGGAAAAGTGTCTGTTCAAGTCCACTTTCCATTTTTTGATTCTCCATTTTTGTTAATATGAAACATCTCTCTCCCCAATTTCAACTACGAGGTTCTAAGAGAGCTGATGATATTTGTAAAGACATCTATTCTTTTCACTGGTGCAGCATCCAATCTCTCTTTTTCTTCTCCTCTTCCCTTGTGAGTCCTTGTGGTTTTGGTGGGACGAATCCCTTACCCTATTCTCATGCTGGGGTAGAACATGACCCCATCCTACCTAATGAGGTTTTATCATCCTCCCTGCCACAGTGATTGGCCTGAGATTAAACCCAATATCCAAGCCAAGCTATCCAAAGTTTTCCTTAGAACCTTTGCTAGAACCGTCAGAAATAAGGTACTCCCTTTGAGGTTCATGAGACTTCTGAATCCTTTAAGCCTGGAGCTTCCAGGAACAATTTTTGGCAACAGGCAGAGAAAACTTGCCTGAGAATGAAGACAAAAAGGAGGAGAGCCAGCTAAAAAATAAAAAGCGAGTCTGATGATATTTTTTGAGTGCCTGGATCTAGCTGTTCCTGAAAGCAGGTACTCTCTCCTAGACTTTTCAGTTGCATGAGCCAATATATTCACTTTTTTTTTTGGCTTAAATCATCTTAAACTGGGTTTCTATCATGGCAATAAAATGAGCTCTGATAGATGTAGAATTAAATCAAAGAGAGCAAAGATTTCTCTTACCTCTAGGCCTCCTGAGCTGAAATTATATAAGCCTAGAGCTCCCTGCAACCACTTCTCTCTCTCCTTTGAAGAAGCCTGCCTGCAATAGAAGAATGAGAATAGTACATTTCTCTGACATCAATTGAATTCTTGAATCAAATCAATCCTGAGGCCACCATCCAGATGAATGAGGCAATAAATCCCATATTTTGCATAAGCTGGCTTGTATTAAATCTCTATCACTGTAACCAAGAGTCCTGTCTTATTGGTATTTATCTTAACATAAATAAAATATACATTTCCCTAAAATAAAAATAATAATAATAATACCCAGTATTAGGGACTCACACATACTGCTGGTATTGAGATGCAAACATTTTATAGAGTAATTTGACTATAGACCTTAAAATCCTTTAAGGTTACACATACTTGGAGAAGGGAGAATGGGATGAATAGGTAGAACAAGAGATTTTTAGGGCTATGGAACTATCTCTATGATACTGTAATGGTGAAGACATGGTATTATACATTTATCAAAACAAACAAACCTACACAATATCAAGAGTGAACCCTAATGTAAATATGGGCTTTAGTTAATAAAAATGTATCAATAGTCATTCACTTATTGTAAGCATAAATATACCACACGAATGCAAGATGTTAATAATAGGAAAACTGTGTATGGGCAGTGGTGAATATGGGAGCCCTCTTTACTTTATGCTCAATTTTTCTGTTCATCTAAAACTGCTCTAAGAAATAAAGTGTAATCACTTAAAAAGAAAGAAAAAATTACACATGCTTTATAGTTGGGTAGTTATAAATTTATCCCAAGAGAAAAAAAAATTGGGCAAAGATATAAAGATATAAATAAAACATTGTCATTGCAAAGTTGTCTATTATAGTAAAAAATTGTAATAAAAATCTACTCAAATGTCTATCAGCTTTAAAAAGTTAAATAAATTAGGATTTGTATGCAGTTAGAAAATGGTGATGCTGAAAAAAGTTACTCATCTAGAGTTCAGGGATGAGCTTCCAGGGTTCAAATGCTGGCTCTCTCAGAGCCATTTGTGGGTTCTTTGGAGGCCCTGTGGGGCCCTCTGAATATATAACTCCCTGATGTAATAAGCACTATTGGGGTGATCAGTGGTACTCTGAGGTTCCTTTGCTTTGGTGGGTCACACTTTTTGGGAGATTATTTCCAAGTAGGCTTAAATCCAAGTAACTTGCCCTCTTTAAAAACCTTTAAGGGCCTCCTAGCACCTACAAAGTAAAAACTTGGCATGGTATTCAAGGCCTTTCATTATGTGGTTTCAGTTGGCTATTCCAGCCTCATTTCCTTCTATTCAGAGGGGCTGTTCTTTAAATTTTGAAAATACTAGGTCAATTTTTCTATAACTTTTCAAAAAATAGTCTCTTATGAATAAGGTGAGGCTGCAATGGTCAATTCAAACCACAATTTCATATATCATTCCTGATGTGGACCAAATAGAAGGCAAATTAAAATGTGGCATGGTTTTGTACAATTGGTAGATTGTAAAAAATGAGAATCTGTTTTAATGTGACTTAAGAGACATTCTTCTGTGACTAACACAGAGGTTCTAATGCTGACCCCATAAAGAGGAAACCAAAGGGAATTTTTTGGTTCTACAGTGAACTAAATCTGAAAAGCCATAATCATGTAAATTATCATTATGTTTTACAATTTTAGAAAAAACTCAGAGATAAATCACAGAAGACTAAATTGTGTTTACAGAGAAAAATACATTATCCACCTGGAAAACTTAAAACTAAATTTGCAGCTGCCAGAAGTTGGAAAGTAAAAGAGAAGAGGGGTAGATGAAGGGGACCATCTGAGCACAAACATCCTCAACGAGAGATGCTCTCTCGGTTGATGGAACAGCAGATAATAGTTCAAGGATATTGCCTGAAATCAAAGAGGTGATTGATGGAGGCACAGAGATTAGTGACAAAATTATCTTGGGAGGAGGGAGGCAGGGCAAATTAGCTAAATTTGAACCCATTATGATAGCTAAATCAAGAAATAACACATTTAGAGATCTCAAGGTAATCACAAAAAGAACAAAAAGCAGAAATTGTTAAAAGTAGTTACCTCTGGAGAATAAGCTAAAAGAACACCACGAGGAAGCAATCAGTCAAATCCAGAAAATGGGACAATCTGTGAGACAACTGACCTCATTTCTTTAACATATCAATGGCAACAGTAGAGAGTTACAGAGTAAATGAAACTTAGGAGACAAAACAATTTAATTCAATGTGAAGACTACATTTGGCATACTTATTAGAACAATTTTAATAGATTGAGGAAATTTTGATTATGAACTAGATATAAGAAACTTAATTTTGTTAAGTATAAAAATAGTCTAGAGGTTAGATTTTAAATTATCTTTTGTAGTGAAGTATATCCCGGTAAAATAACAAGATATCTGGGATTTGCTTTTAAAATACTCCAGTGCCAACCCTTCCAAACCCCAAAATATAGGGGGATAGAGAAACAAGACTGTCCAAATGTTGATAATTGTGGAGGCTGGATTCATGGGGTTCACTGACCCATTCTTTCTGCTTTTATGTATGTTTGAAAATTTCCAAAACAATATACTGTTTGTTTTTCATTTATTCACAAATTGTTTAAAGCAGATGCCTCTGAAGAGTGGAATGGGGTTTGGGGAGCAGTAGTTTCAAGAAGATGATTGTATATTTTGCATTTATTCAATGAATATTTATTGAGTGCTGGCAATGTGTAAAGCACTGTTTATGTACTTTTTGTATAGGAACAGAACAGATCTAAATTCCTATCCTAGTGTTGTTCACATTACAGTCAGGAGAAAGAGACAATAAACCACAGACATAATAAGTTTTAGTATGTTAGAAGTGGATAGTGCTATGAGGAAACAATAAAGTAGAGTACGCAGGATCAGGATTGGGGCCAAGGTTATAGTTTTAAATGGTGTCAGGGAAGGGCTTATTGAAAAATGTGACATTTGAACAAAGACTTAAAGGGGGTGAAAGAGATTATAAGCCCTTCTGAATTGTTGCTTTTCAATTATGTTCAAGGATTACTTTGATAAAAATAATTTTAAAACATTACTTTAAAAATAAAAATAAAATAAAATCTATTTCTTCCTCACTCCTCCTTCTCTGCCTATCAAAATCCTTTATTCTTGAAGCAAACTGCAACTGATTAAATTTCATGAGGTCTTTCCATCCACAGGAAGAATTTACTGTTCTCTTGTACATTACTAGTAATTCTAAAAGGTCTTTCATTCTCTCATATAATATGGGTCTTTATAGCTTCACTAAGTGTTTTCACTTTCATTATTTTATTTATACTTCACAACAATTTTGAGTGATTTTTATTTTAATATTATTATTATTCCTTCTTATCAAGTGAGAAAACTAAGGCTCTGAGATAGTAAGTCACCAACACTAGATAAACCAGACACAGAGACAGCATCTGAGTTCTACATGACATTTTCTGAGTACGAATATTATTACTTCTCTGCCTCACTCCACTACCTCTCCATAATTAGTTGTTTCTAAGAGTCTTTTCTATGTTAAAATTAGATTTGAATTAAAGTACTATTGCATATGATATTAAATCAGGTAGTTTTAGAAAATCTTAGGAGGAAAAGCAAGTCTCTCACCTAATTAATTCCTGGTCACTATACAAGGACAATATTTTTTTCATTGTTTCTAGTTTTAATTCTGGTGGTTGTCCATGTAACTCTAGATAATATTCTCATACCATTATATACTGATCTTATTACCTTCAGATATTATTTGCTGATTTTCTCCCTTAAAAGGGGAGGATTTAGCTCATTTGAATTGCCCTAGTGTCGCAAGTTAGGTTCCTCAGGACATTGACTCTGAAGCAAAGACTTGCATGCTGTAGGCTTTTGGGGACAACCCTGGAAGAATGAAGGCAGCAGGACTGAGCTATAGGAAGAGTTGATCTGCTGTGCAGTTGAGACAGAAGCCTCAGCCCACCCCAGAAACTGGGGCTGGGATAGCCCTTCGCAGTTGTCCTAAAATAAGACAAGGAGTCTGGGCCTTTATACCCCACCATCGACCAGTCATTGGATGTAAGTTAAGGGACATGAAGTTAAGTAAAGTATTTCTAGTCAGCTGAGAACAATTCCAGAAAAAGGACTTAGAGGTAAGTTGTCAGCAGCCAGTACTTCCAGCAACTGGAGAATGAATGTCAGTCCCAAAGTGGGAATCTGAGCAGAACATCCTTTGAGAAGATAAACAAAATTGACAAACCCCTAGCTAGACTCATGAAGGAAAAGAGAGAGAAGACTCAAAAAAGTAAAAATCAGAAAAGAAAGAGAAGTTATAATGGACATCACAGAAACACAAAGGATTATATAAGAATACAATGAAAAGCTATATGCCATGAAATTGGAGAACCTGGAAGAAGTGGGCAAATTCTTAGATACATACAACCTTCCTAGAGTGAATAATAAAGATTTGGAAAACCTGAAAAGAGCCATTGATAGGAAGGAAATGGAAACAGTCATCAAAAACCTTCCAAAATACAAAAGTCCAGGACTAGATGGCTTCACTGGTAAATACTACCAAATATTCAAAGAAGATTTAATACCACTTCTTTTCAACCTCTTCCAAAAAATTGAAGAGGGAGGAATACTTCTTAACTCATTTTATGAGTCTAACATAACCCTGATACCAAAACATCATGCAAGGACATCACGCAAAAAAGAAAATTACAGGTCAATATCTTTGATGAATATAAATGCAAAAATCCTAAACAAAATATAAACAAATTGAATACAGCAACACATTAAAAGGATTATACATCACTATCAAGTGGGATTCATTCCAGGGATGCAAATCAATCAACGTGATATACCACATTAACGTAATAAAAGATAAAAATCTTTTTATCTTTTATTGTGATCATCTCAATAGATGAAGAAAAAGCATTTAACAAGATACAACATATATTTATGATAAAAATAGTGAAATGGGTATAGAAGGAAAGTACCTCAACATAATAAAGGCAATATATGACAAACTCTCAGTTAACATCATACTCAACAGTAGAAAAACTGAAAGCTTTTCTTCTAAAATCAGGAATGAAACAGGGATGCTCACACTCACCACTGTTATTCAACATAGTACTAGAAGTCCCAGCCAGAACAATGAGACAAGAAAAAGAAATAAAGGGCATTATTCCTAATTGAGAAGGAAGAAATAAAACTGTCACTATTTGCAGGTGACATAATTCTATATATTAAAAACCCTGAAGACTTCACCAAAAGAATTAGAAACAAGAAACAAATATAGTAAAGTTGCAGGATATAAAATCAATATATAGAAATCTGTTGTTTCTATAAACTAACAACCAAGTATCAGTAAGAGGAACGAAGAAAAAAATCCCATTTACAATCACAACACAAATATACCTAGGAATAAACAAAGGAAGTGAAGGACATGTACACTGAAAACTACCAGACATTGATGGAAGAAATTGAAAAGACACAAAGAAATGAAAAGATATTCCATGTTCCTGGATTCAAAATATTAACATTGCTAAAATGCCCATATTACCTAAAGCAATCTACAGATTTAATGCAATCTCTATCAAAATCTCAATGGTATTTTTCACAGAAATAGAACAAAAAAACTTAAATTTGTATGGAACACAAAAGACACTGATAGCCAAAACAATCCTAAGAAAAAAGTACAAAGCTGGTGGTATCACACTTCCTGACTTCAAACTATACTTCAAAATTATAGTAATCAAAACAGTATGGAGTTGGCAGAAAAACAGACACATAAAACAATGGAACAGAACTGAGAGCCCAGAAATAAACCAACACATATACAGACAATTAATATTTGACAAAGTTGCCAAGAATATACAATGGAGAAAGAAAAGTCTCTTCAAAAAATGGTTTTGGAAAAATTGGATAGCCACATACAAAAGAAACTCAATGAAACTATCTGATACCAAACACAAAAATTAACTCAAAATGGATAAAAGACTTGAATGTAAGACCTGAAGTAATAAAATACATAGAAGCAAACATAGGTTCTAAATTTAGGGATCTTGGTCTCAGAGGAGTTTTTGTGAACTTGATCCCAAAGACATGGGAAGTAAAAGCAAAAGTAAATGAATGCAACTACATCAAACTAAAAAACTTCTGCACAGCAAAAGAAACCATCAAAAAAGCAAAACAAAGCCCAACAATTGAATGGGAGAGGATATTTGCAAACAATACTGAGAAAAGGCTAATATCTAAAATATATGAAGAACTCACATAGCTCAACAACAACAAAAAATGAACAATCTGATTAAAAAATGAACAGAAGACCTGAATACATACTCTTTCAAGGAAGACATAGAAATGGCCAGCAGACATGTGAAAAGATGTTCAACATCACTAGTTATTATGGAAATGCAAATCAAAACCACAATGAGATACTACCTCACATCAGTCAGAATGGCTATTAACAAGGACAACAAATAACAAATATTGGAGAGGATGTGGAGAAAAGGAAACCCTTGTGCACTGGTAGGAGGAATGTAAATTAGTGCAGCTACTATGGAAAACAGTATGGAGGTTTCTCAAAAAATTAAAAATAAAGTTACCATATGACCCAGCAATAAATCTTCTGGTTACTTACCCCCAAAATATGAAAACACTTATTCATAAAAGATAAATGTACTCTTATGTTCATTGCAGAATTATTTATAATAGCCAAGACATGAATATAACCTAAGTGCCTATTGACAGATAATTGGATAAAGAAGATGTAAGATACACACACACACACACACACACACACACTAGGATACTACTCAGCCATAAAATAAGTTGAAATATCACTATTTGTGACTTGACTGGATCTTGAAAGTATTATGCCAAGTGAAATAAGTCAGATGAGAGAGGACTGAAACTATGATTTTGCTCATATGTGGAATATAAAACAAAAAGTAGCAAACAAACAAAAACAAACTCATAAATATAAACAAAAGACTGGTGTTACCAGAGGAGAAAGAGGGTGGGGGGAAGGAGAAGTAGGTAAAGGAGATCAAATATATGGTTACAGAAAGAAACTAGACTAGGTGGGGAACACAAAATAGAGTACACAGATATCAAATAATAATCTTGTACACCTGAAAGTTATATAATGTTAGTAACCAATGCTACCACAATAAATTTAATTTTAAAACATAGACAGCTTAGAAAACACTGATTTAATCTATTCCCCTGTAACAGTCTGCAATTGTTTAAATGTCCAGCAAATGTGCCTGTGTGTACACACACACACACACACACACACATACACACACAATCCCTTGTCATTTTAATCAGAAACTCCTAAGATGGCACCTCATGCTACTTGCTCTTTGAAACTGGGAAAACAGATCTGTCTCTCAGACAAAAGTGATGTAAATGACATAGCAAAGTATAGGAAAAAAAACATTAATCTCCTAAACACCTTATATTCTCTGGATAATACTTTGTGCTTAACCACCCACCTCCCAAGTCCACCTATGAGACCAGGGAGCAATGGAACAGTCATTCCTGGTTCTCTTTCTACTATCAAAAAGTCCTTCCCATAACTGATCCACCTGCCCCCTTATTTTCTAGTTTTTAGAGGAACAATTCCTGAACTAATGCCTAGACTACCAGAGGGTTTTTTCATTTTTTTCTCAACATTTTATTTTTAAAAATTTCAAACCTTTCAAAAAATAAGAATGGTACAATTAATACCCATACATTCTTGAGATCAGACAGTTAACTTTTGTTGTGGTATTTGTTATCTCCATGCCTCTTCTTCTCCTTCTCTCCATATGTTTTTAATGAAAGTAAGCAGGCATAAAAAAATTCCACCCCAGAAAATTCCACATGTCTCATTTAAGAGTAAGAACATTCATTACATAATCACGATACTATTATATCTAAGAAAACTGACATAAATTTAATAGCATCATCTAATATAGTCTATATTTAAATTTTCCCAGTGAGGGATTCTCTGAGCAACAGTCTCCAGGGTTCTTTCTTGCTCTGGCTGGACTCAGATGGCAGAAAGAAGGCACTGCAAGGCAAGCAACTGACTGTGTGACAAAACCCCCAGAAGTTGGAGCCTATTTTTGCTGCTCTTAAAGGATGTCTTTCCTAAAAAGTAATACTATCAAATGGTTAAGAGTAATCAAACTTCTTGCTTAAATGATTGTGATTTTTACTTGTACTTATAGCAAACCCATGAGAAGAAAATCAAACCTGCATTATTTATAAGTTAAGAGATAAACCAAATACTAATTTTTGGATCTAATCCTTGGATAGGCTTTAACGGATATATTCTACAGGCTCTTAAAGATGCTTGCATATAAATCATTGCTATATTTTTACAGTAGGCGAGCCTTATTCATCAGGTCCACCTTTCACCTAGAATGTTTTTTAAGGTGGTTTTGCCCAGAATCTAACAAGGTATAAAAGTATATTCTGATCAAATTGTGCTGCCTGCTTTTTTGTGTGAGGGTGAGGGGTCTACAAGTATCGGCAGGACCCTGGAGCCTCATTTCAGCTTCTTCACAGCAGGACAGGCTCTCCCAAGATACTTGTGGAGAAAGTCATTTCCATGACATGTGTTTGGTTCTTTTCATCCTCCTAGAGTCACTATTCCTTCCTACCACTGTTTACTACTGACACTCTACCGATGGCTATTCCCTGTAAACTTAGGACTTCGATTTCTCTTGAAAGTAACAACCCACTGGGACTTGTCCCAGACAGACATTCTGGGTCAACTGTGGGATGTAAAACCTTTATAGCTCACAAATAATTGTAATGGGACAAAGAAAGGCAGGTATGCTGCCATCAGAGCTTCAAATATAATGGAAAAAGAAGATAATGCATCAGCTTCACATGGCTTGCCATTGCTGAGGTCTCTGTCTGCAAAGTTAATGTATTTATTGATTAGTCCTCAAGAGAGACATCAATCACAAATTGATCCCTGGCTTGTGGCAGCAGATAAACATTTGTGTTAGCTTCAATAACCATATGAACAGGTTCTGTTGCTGGGAAATATGGGCGGCTGTTGTCTTGACAACACAGCATGCAAGTTTCTAGTCCCCTCCATAATTTCCCTGAGAAGACAGTGATTACTTATCAGTCCTACATATGAACTTGGGTTTTGCCTACAAATGAAGATTGTTAACCCACAACTCAATTACTGAAAGTTTGTAAGTACCATAAAATTTCATCTAGATTCAGACTGCAAACTACATAAAACAAGTTTAAAGACATGAAAGTAGAATGTTAGGTTTAAAACTTAATTACTGGGGAAAAGCATCTTATTTTAATAAGAAAGTACTTTTACTATAAATAAATTGCATTATGTGTACAATTATATATTCTTACATAAAACAAAAATAATGAAAACTGATTTATAGTTTAAAATTTAGCTCCATTACTAGAGATCCTTTAAAGTCATATCCTTGTACCTAGTTACAGTGATGCACCAGTTGGATCAGGGTTAGGAGTCAGGGAACAGCTTCAGGCCAGGGCAGAGCAGGGTTCGAGAGTTGGGAAGGGTTTGTGAGGCTCTCGTGGTCCTCTTCATGAAGCATCAGAGACTTGAAAAGTGCTTGTGCCTTAAGGCTTGTTCTCTCTTATGGCACTTGAAATTGTGACTGCCCTATAAAGAAGCCCAAGCAAGCTTCCTGGAAGGTAAGAGACATGTGGCCTAATTATCTCTGGTGTGTCAGATGATAGCAAGTTAACCACCAGCCATTACAGTGAGACCATCCCACCATCCAGTAGCCAGTCAACCAGACAGCTGACCACACACAAGTTAGTGAAATCAGCTGAGCTGACTCAAACGAGGAGAACTACCTAGCTGATTAGGTCATCAGATGTGTCAACATATAAGCAGAAACCTATTTAAAACAGAAATTCTCTCCTGTTAGGTGCACCAAGATCTTTTTTCTTTATTGATATAAATCATTTGAGATAGAATTGATCATAATTCCTGTGCTTATAGGGCACAAACTAGCAGTACAATAAACAGAACAGAGAGAAGCCACATGTATACAGAATCGCCCCCCACCCAAATACTGACATCAGTGAAGATAACATAAATTCATAATCTTCCACTACAAAGAGACCACTGAGGACAACTGTTAACTACATGTGACCAACTGAAAATATATTAAGTTTTACACTTTAAGATTTAAAAGTATCGATTGTTCAAGAAAACTTGAAATGTCCTAAAATCTTAAATCGTGTATAATATGTGACAGGGGGTTCCCAGATTTGACAAATTTGCACTATTCACGTGGCATTACAAAAATATTGTAGAACTATAAACATTTTAAGTTATTGAAACAAAACAAAACAAATCTTGATCAACAAGAAAAACACTAAATTCTTTTCGAGATTATAAAATCTCTTTAATAATATTGTTTTATGAAGAAGACATCAAAGAAAATGCATCCTAAAAAGGAGAAAAAAGTACCATGTGTGAGGCAAGTAATAACACAAAAATATTGTCAATTTGAGAAAATTTGTGACTTTTTTCAGCTTTTTGAAACTTGTAGTTTGGTGCAATATTTTTTCCTGTTCTAATTAAATATTCACACTTATACTTAATTTTGCATTTGTAATCTTATATTCATTTTTATAAAAAGAAGTCTTAAAATTTTATAAGCTTCAAGCCGCTCCAAACCTAATCTGGATCTGCCCCTGGTTGAATTCCAAGATTTTTTTTTATGGGAATCACTTGACATAGACTCAATATATAATATAATCAAGAAAGTCCTTTCTTTCTATCTCTCTATCTGACATTTATGGTGTTGGCATAATCCTAATGCTGGCTTCCTTCCTTGTGACAAATGACTACAGCAGTTCCAACTGCTCACTTGTATTCTATTCCATCCAGAAGAAGAGTGATAGCTGACTCTCCATTGTTTTCTCAGAATAATAAAAAAAAAAACTCTCATAAATAGAAGCCTTTACTTATTAGCCTGAATTGGTCATCTGTCCCTTCCTGAATCACTGATCGGCTTTGGTTTGGATTACCTGAACAACTCACTGTCCCAAAGTGATGGAATAACTGGAATGGAGTCAATGCCCATCCAGAACCTGGCAGCTGGCATGTGGTAAAGGAGAAAAGGATGCTGGGAAGAAAAACCACAATGTCCAGTAGAAGATGAGAAGGGTGAGATGGTCATTCATTTATTCAAAATCCTCCTCCCAGAACACACCATGGATTCAATTCTATGTCAAGAGTCAGAAATCAGGGAGAAAAGATGAATAAGAACTCCTCCTAATTGGGGCAGGCTCTTCATTTTAAAAGACCATTTGGGGTTTGGGATATGTGTTTCTAATGCTACAACGAAACAAATTTAGAATCTACAATAAATTTCTACTTTTAAGTCTCCACTTATTCAATAAATATTTAACACATGCCTACTTCATACTTACCCTGGAATGGGTGCAAAATGCAGTTTCTGACATCATGAGTTAAAAAGCTTATTGAGATGTCTCAGTGAAAAATTAAAATGATAAAATGTTTAAAAAGCTATAACAATATCTGTTCAAGAAGGCAATAGAAGAGATGATGCAGATAGTACATAATGGCTTCTAATGGGTTGTACAGATAATAAAGCCACAGAAGTTTAAAAAATTGTGTGTGTGTGTGTGTGTGTGTGTGTGTGTGTGTGTGTGTGTGTGTGTTTAAGGAAGCTATTACTTCTTGCTGAGAAAGTAAATGGCTGGCATTGTCCTAAAGTGTATACTTGAACTTTCACTTTAATCCATGGCTTGTTATCAGTGACTACTTCCCATCTGGGTAATAAATAAGAAGCAGATGAGAGTATGCACTTTGACCTGTAGTGTCACTCTCAGTACTCAGTTCTCTTGTAGGACAACACACTTCCCTTTGTCAGAAATGAAATAGAAAGCACAAGAGATGTTGTTTAAATAGGCTGAGGGAGGTCTGTGTGGAACACAGTCCTAGTCTAGCATTTTATGACTTCATCTCTTAGTCTCTAAAGAAAGTGAAGTAGTACAATGTAAAGAATATTAATACAGGAGTCAGAGACTTGGTTTCTATTCCTAACCCTTCTACTAATTTACCTGACACCTTGGGATATCTGTCACTCTCTCTTCACAAGCCATTTCTCTGTGTAGTTCTCACTTTCCGTGTCCAGAAGCCTCTTCCTTGTACTGGCTGGTTTTGTCCTTGTCGATAACTATTTACTCACCTCCAGCAGCCACACTGCATGCAATATCAAGTAAAATACACGTTTGCCCTCATGGAGCAGTGGATAGATTCATTGAGGAGCTTATAGTGGTAAGGGGAGTCATAAATTCAGATCTTTTGTCATTTAAATTCTTAGGTGAGCTAAGTTAGCTTAGGTGACTCTAGGACTTCCTCCAACTCTAAAAGTCCTTTATTCTGCTTCAATTTTGTTCCATTTTGTGAAAATGCATCTTAAATTTGACAAGAAACAACAACAACAACATACAGAATACAAGTGTATTAAAAAGTAACTCTAAGTGAGGATAGGTTGTATTAGCTTTGTATACAAAGAAAAGCACATTATTAAAAACCTGATTTATATATAAATTTGTGTGTATATGTGTGTGCTTAATAAAATTAAATACTGTTTTATTTCCAAGTAATGTTTATCTAGAAGACCCTGAAAACCTAGGTTCAGGCTCAGAGTTAATCAGAAATAGCTTAAAGAAATAGTTAAATCTTTATGTTCACAGAGACAAAATTACTTAGGCAACTTTCAGGACTCAGTATAGGAGATGCTAATTGCTACCTTTTCACACACCATGGGACCCATACTTGATGACTCACGGGGATGCTGGTCTGTTCACCACTTCTACTGTAGGCCTAGCTTAGATACATGCTATACCCTCATTCTCTCCCTCCCTGATCCATCTCCAGGCCCACCAGTTCTTCAAAGTCCCTTCTCGAAAGCACTTTGGTCTTTTTTTTCCCTTTTCGACTCATTCCGGAAAATAAAATTAAACAAGATATTCCAATTGAGTTTCTATATAAAAATCTACTAACTTCTAGTCTAGCTAATATTTTCTGTATTTAATATATGCAAAAAAAGACATTTTTGATCTTTTTAGTACATTACTAACTGGGTAGATTACTTAGGGCACGTGACTAAATGACAGGAGACATGTTTTCTAGTCCTATCTCTACCACTGACTAACAGTGTGATCTTCATGAGCCTCTCAACCTCTCTAAGCTACCATTCTGCAATCTGCAAAACAAGAGAATAGATGTTATTTTTCATTGCTAATTATATAAATCATAAGCACATTATTCTTTATATCAATTTTTAGTATAATGCAGATAAGTTTGAAGATCTTTTCAAATTCCCCCATTTTCTCAATCTCACTTCCATTTTCATCTCCCCATTATTATCTCTTTGGTAAACCTTCTCTCAGAACTCCTTTTTCTCATTTACTTAAGATCCCCACCAGGTTCAATATTTTACATATAAAAACTAAGCAGCCTTTGTGCAAAGAAAAAAGAGCTTTTTCTTTTCAGATGGGAACATTTTCATTTCTGGGCTCTAGTCAATATTTAAGAAGCAATGTTTTAAAACTCACAATATCTGCTATAAGGAACTCACAAAATATAAATGTTAATAAAAAAGAAAATGTCAACATGAATGACATTTTAAAACCTTTATGTAAAAAGTTTAGAAAAATAGAAACTTCTAGAAGTAGACATTATGTCATTTTATTATTAGAAATTATTTTTATAACCTCCATTAACTCGACTATAGCCTAATTAGTCTGTTGGCACACACTGTCCATTGAATTTTTATTGTAGAAAGCATGCATTTTCCAGAACTGTTTTTTAGGCAAATTAACAATGCCATTTTCTAAAGATATCTAATCTCTGGGACCAATGAGAAAATGGAAAAAATAGGTTTTGTAATGGTTAATTTTATGTGTCAACTTGATGGGGCTATGGTGCTCAGGTATCTGGTCAAACGTTATTCTGAATGTTTCTGAGGGTGTTTTGATTAAGATTTAAATTGGTGGACTTTGAGTAAAGCAGTTTACTCTCCATAATGTAGGCGAGCCTCATCTAATCAATTGAAAACTTAGCTAGAACAAAAGACTAACCTCTACCTAGCAAGCAGCAGATAGCCTTCAGACTTGAACATTAATGCCTGCTCAACCCTGGGCCTCCAGCCTGTTGGCCTCCTGTGAAGATTTTGGACTTGCCAGCCTCCGTAATCATCAGAGCCAATTCCTTAAAATAAATAAACAAATAAATTCTATTCGTTCTCTTTCTTTGGAGAAGCCTAACATATAGCATGTCTTCTCCCTCTATCTCTCTCTCTTTCTCTCTCTCTCTCTCTCTCCACACACACACACACACACACACACACACACACACACACACACACACACACTCACACACACACACACACACACATTCTGCTTTATTTAAATACAATTTTCATATCCTACAATTCACCCATTTAAGGTGTACAACTCAAGAGTTCTTATTATATTAATAGAGTTGTGCGACCATGGCCATAAGCGATGTTAGAACATGTTAAAATTTAAAGAAACTCCATGTGCATTAGCACGCAGTTTCCATTTACCCAGTCCTTCCCCCATCCTAGGCAACCACTAATCTAGCTTTTATTTCAATAGACTTTCCCATTCTTGATATTTCATATAAATAGAATTATACAACATGTAGTTTTTTGTCACTGGATTCTTTCACTCTTCATAATGTTTTCAAGGTTTATCTATGTTGATGCACAGATCAATACTGCATTTCTTTAATTGATAAATAATATTATATTGGATGAATATACCACATTTTATATTTCCATTCATCAGATGATAGACATTTGGATTTTTTCCAATTTTGGTTATTATGACCAATGCTGCTATAAACATTTGTATACAAGTTCTGTGTGGACATATGTTTTCATTGCTTTTGGATATACAGTATGTCTTCACTTAATAGATTCTTCAGCTTTAAGTGAAACAACGTATAACGACACCAGTTTTACCATAGGCTAATTGATATAAGCAAAATTAAGTTCTTATGGCATCTCGTCAATGTTATAACAAAATGACATTGAATGAAATGAACTTATAAGAAAACCTGCTGTATACCTAGCAGTGGACTTGCTGAGTCCTATGGTAATTTTATGTTTAAACTTTTGAGGAACTGCCAGACTTTCTGAAGGAGGTTGCTCCATTTTACATTTCCACCAGGAATGTATGAGGGTTCCAATTTCTCCACATTTATGACAATAATTGTTATTGTCCATCATTTTGATTATAGCCATCCTAGTGAGCGTGAATGGCATCTCATTGTTGTTTTGATTTTTATTTTCCTGATAACTAATAACTAATCATTTTTATATCTTTGAAAAAATATCCATTCAGATTTTTGTCCACTTTTTAAATTGGGTTATTTGTCTTTCTATTGTTGAGTTGTACTAGTCCTTTAAATATTCTAGATACAAGTTCCTCAGATATAAGATTTGCAAAAATTTTCTCCCATTCTGTAAGTTATTTTTTCATTTTCTAGGTATCCTTTGAAGCACAAACATTTTTATTTTTCATGAAATCTAATGTATGTATTCGTTTGCTGCTTGTGCTTTTAGTGTCATAGTTATAAAACCATTACCTATTCCAAAGTCGCAAAAATTCAAATTTGTGTTTTTTTCTAAGAGTTGTATACTTTTATTTCTGATAGTTACGTGTTTGACTTATTTAAAATTAATTTTTTTGTATGGTGTGGGGTAGGGATCCAACTTCATTCTTTTGTATATGGATATTCAGTTGTGCCAGCATCATTTGTTGAAAAGACTATTCTTTCCTCCATTGAATCATTTTGGGACATTTGTCAAAAATCAATTGATCAGAAATAAAAGAGTTTATGAAATCACAGTTCTATTCTATTGATCTATATTTCTAGCCTTTTGTCAATTCCACACTTTCTTAATTGATGTAATTTTGTATTAAGTCTTGAAATCAGGAAATGTGAGTCCTCCAATGTTCTTTTTAAAGATTGTTTGGGTCTTTGAGATTCTATATGAATTTTAGAATCAGCTTCACTTTTCATTTTTAAAAAGATAGCTGGAATTTTGATAGGTGCTGCATTGACTGTAGATTAATATGGAAAGTATTGCCACCTTAACAATATTAAACTTTCTGATCCATGAATATTGGATATCTTTCCATTTATTTAGGTCTCCTTTAATTTCTATCAACAGTGTATTGTGGTCATCAGCATATAAAGTTACACTTATTTTGTTAAATTTATTTCTAAGTAAACTTATTTTTTTTATTCTATTGTAAATGAAATTATTTTCTTAGTATCATTTTTGGATTGTTCCTTGCTAGTGTATAGAAATACTACTGATTTTTGCATATTGATTCTGAATCCTGCTAACTTGCTACACTTATTCATTAGTTCTAAAAATTTTTTGTAGATTCCTTTAATTTTTCTACATACAAGATTACATCTCTTCATTAATTAACATGAGTTGCATTTGTCCAAAGAGTGTAGGAATTGCAAAGATGTAGTCTCTACTCCAGAATCACATGGAATTTCAGAGGTTGGAAATTAGCTAACTTCTGACTTGGGATTCTGCTTAGCAATATTTGCCATTGCCAGTTTATAGAATTTTTTATACTAAATGGTCAACATTGAGATCTGCCCAAGGACAGTAATCAGAAGAATGAAGCATACAAATAACTAGAGAAAGAGATAGTGTGATATCACTATCAGCATTATAATATATGGGGATAATTTTCCTGACATTACCTACCTCCCACTTTCCCAAGAACTTGCATAAATATCTCTTACTGTCCAAATGAAACAAAATATGGGATAAATGGGATGATTCATGTGTTACTACCATATTTATAAGCACAATAAGGTTGACCAGATGATGAATATGCAAGCGGGCCATTAAGTTTTTGAATCCAGCTATGTGACTGGCATAATTGTAGTTAGCAACTGATATGTGTTTAAACACATTAGTCACTAAAATACAAAGATTTTAATAAAAGAGAACAGATTGTACTGAGAATTATTAATTTAGAATACTTCTTTGGGATAAATTAAAGTTTGAGATGTTTTACTTCTTAAGAAAAAAACACACTTGGAATCTGCTCTGCAAGTGTCCAGTCATAACTGACAAAATGTCTTATGAAGAGTTTGAAATCCTAATTAGAGTTAAATCACTGGAGTGCTTTAAGCTGAAGTCAAACATGAGTGAAGTGGTTTCATGGTTTCATGAGAATGAATCTTACATTCTAGCTCCTAGCACATTCTAGCACACTAACTGCTGCTCCTTTGCATTCCATAATGTGCTTCTAAAAACAAGGATCTTATTCCACTTACTTAGCTGTTTTATGTGTCCTCAACACCAGCATTATTTAACATATACTATTCCAGAATTAATGAAGACTACTAGTCAAGCCCTCTGGATTCCAGAGAAACCCTTTATATAACTCTAGTTACTTTAGAAATTCTGCTCTAATTTTAAGTGCTATCTAAGTGAAAATAAAATATGATTCAAGTTATTTTCAAAAGCTATTTTTTACTTGACAAATCCAACACCCCATTAATGATAAATAACATTTTTATAAACTAGGACTAGAAGGGAATTTCCTCAATCTAATAAAAGGCTTCTATAAAACCCCACAGCTAACATTATACTTTATGGTGAAAAACTGAAAGCTTTCCCTTAGGATTAGGAACAATACATAGGTGTCCATTCTTAACTACTGCTATTCAAGATTGACTTAATAAGAATTGCCATTTTGCCTAATTCCACCACTTTAAATATCACATTTATGTCCTTATTTTTCTTATTTTTAAGTATTTTATAGTGATTCTTGACAAATTGAACACATCATCCCAACACTCAGTATTTGTCATCTATCAACATGTGGTTAATTGTTCTCACTAACTCAATTGTTTTCTTCCACAAAATGAAACAATCACAAAACCCTCATTAGTTACAAATATAGTCCTACTTACCAAAACTGGTCAGGTTTCCTTAAATATGTACCATCTACATGGCCATATGTTATGCTTCTTTACATATAACATTTTATAAGTTAAATCAAACAAGAATATTTTAAATAAAATTTCATTACAACACCTAAAATGGCTGTCCAGTATACCAACCGACTCTTTTACAAACATCTTGTTTAAGATTACTCATTTTATTAATCACAACTAAATAATGTTTTACTTGAGATACTTTGGTCACATATAACAGAAAACAATTAGTGTTATATTTAACAAAAACAAAAAGAGAGGATTTATTCTAAAGACAAGGGCATCTCATAGCACCCAAAGCAGAAATTCAATCAAGCTCTGGAGAAGAACTCTAAGAATTAAAAAGCAATCAGAATCCAGGCAGTTCTCTTCTTTGAATCTAGTTTATCCTCTTTCTGCAAAACATGTTTCTCTTCTTTATTCACATAGGAAGAAAGCAATGGTCATGGCCAAACTCCTGAGTTTACATATGTAACATGGCCAGACAGACTCTCCTTATTCAAATCCCTAGAAAGAAAATCTCATTGGCCCAAACTGGCCCACCTCCACCTTTGACCAGAGATGGTCATCCTGCTGCCTGAAACCTATTCCTGTAAGCAAGAAAGTATTCAAGGGGTACTTTGTAAACTAAGAAGACATATCAAATAGTATTTACTACAAATGGACAGGGCTATGTAAACCCAGTTCCTCTGTCAAGTTCCACAAACAATAAGTCAACCCTCCTCTCCTGGAATGAAGTGACTAAAAGAGTAGAGAATAGCCCAAGAGTGTTAAAGAAATCAATGTCTCTCCACTTAGAAGCATCAGTTATAGTGTAAGAAGAAGTAAAACTGGCTTAATGACACATTCAACTGGACAACTTCCATGCCAATATATATCTGTCAAATGAAATGTCACAGTAAACAATATGTGTTCACTCTCCCTTCCTCAATATTTTCCTTAAATCCTATGGGTTATACAAACAGAGCTAAAGATATTCATTGCTTAAGATAACCAAAGCTCTTAGGCTAATAATAAAACAATTTGTGCTTACAGACTCTATTTGGAAAAGGCAAACAATCTAAATGTTAACTTTAAAGAGTCACTGAAATGATAATTATCTGTCGTAGTTAAGTTTTAGTTTCCCCTAAGGGTCTGCTGGACCACTGTGTGAACAAATCAGTAAGTATGGGACATCTTACATAGGAAAAAATAAATCATTTTCAAATAAAAATTAAAAGTCGAGATGTTTAAAAAAGAATTTTAAGTTCAGTTATCACAGACTTTCCTCCTCTTACTGATGAATAATTGCTAGACTGAGCTCTAGGAATACCTGAAATCCAATGCTTTTCCTAACAGGTAACATTCATGTTAAGTAGGCTCTCTCTAAATATAGTCTCCTAGTCTCATCTTTCAACATTATCTGCTAAATTTAACCACAGATCCTTAAGTTACAATTTTTCCCCATAAACGGTATTAAGCAAAAGTATTCTAAAGAGGGGAAGTACACAGCGGCAAGGTAGAATTAAATCCTAATTTTATTTCAGAATCTCTTTCTGACACTGGAGAATGTCTTATTTCAGCTTCTTGTTCTGTTAATTTTATGCAGTGGCAGTGCCTCACAGCACTGTTAGAAGAAGAAAATGAAATGTAAAAATTGAGCATATATAAAAATTGCCACAATGGTTGGTACTGCTGTTAGTAATACTGTCCTCGTTATAGTAACACAGACTCGAGTTCCAGAAATTCAACCATCAGGGCCTCAAGTAAGTTAACAATAATATCTGTATTTGTGTAATGTTTTATTGTTTGTAAATAATTTCTGTAAATGTTGCTCATTAGTCCTCACAAATGTAATATAACAAAGGTGTTATCATCTGAGGTGACAGAGGCTCTAAGATGTGATTTGCCCAAGTTCATACAACTGATAGTAAATCTAGACTTCAAAGCTGGGATTCAAATCCTGTCTTTTGACTCCAGGTCTAGTGTTTTCCCTTTATTGTTGTGGAGCTTATCTGATGTTTTAAAAGCTTCTGATCCTATTTCTCACCCTGACTTATTGTACAAGAGTCTCATGGAGGAATCCATTGAAAAATGTTTGCCCAGCTTTCCTGGATTGATAAGAGGTCTTAATGACTTCTTTTAACAGCTTAAATTTTCAATTTTTTAACTACTTCTTCAACCCCTCACCACACTTATTTATTTATTAATTTATTTGTTTATGCTTCTCTCCATATAAGAACATGGTGTCTTCAAATTCAAAACAGTAAATACATTCTGGACTAAAACCAGTTGAGGGAACACAGAATAAATGATGTCGCATGATTTTGTGTGACAGTGTTTTGGCATGGTCTTAGTAAAATATATCTGGGTTCAAATTAGGAGCTCTAAATGTGGATCTCAATTCCACATAAAATGGGGTTAGCAGGACGTATTTCACATGGTTAGAGTGAGAATTAAATAAGTACATAATGTGTATGAGGTGTATAAATAAAGGTTTATTAGTAGTTGACAGAGTAAATTGGTACAAAATAAGTGCACAATAAATGGAAATTTTATGACTTTGGGGAAAGCTGTAAATAAGTTAAGTTTGGAAAAGGCATTAAACATGGCTTGACTCACACTGAGGAGACTGTAAGCTTTAGTAAGCAACAAATATTAGTTAAAATTTCCAGATAGCAGGTCATGGTGTAAGTGCTAACAATAAGTGAACTTTAGACAATAATCCAGTCAACTAAGACTATATAAAAAATCCCAGAAGGACATTTAAACAATATTCTTAAATAGAAAACAAAATTTATCATTTTCTCATGAATGGAGAATCTGCACATCACTTTCCAACTACCAGTTATTAAGTGTTTTATTCACTAGTAATGTGTAAAAACCAAAACCCATGCACAACAGATGGCAGCCCAAATCTGGCTTCTCTAAAGTGGTTTACCTCCTACTCATAAGAACCCAAGGATATGTTTATGTGAGTGTTGCAGATGAATCCTCAGCACTGAATACTATTTCACAGTGTGACTTAGAGGCCAACTATGTTTCTTCTCATTGGTAAAAGCCAAGCATTGAACCATGGTCTGAATTCAGAGTCTGGATCTGAAAACAATTTATGGGCAATTTGTCATCCGACTCCAACAAGTTTATGCTTATATATATAGTGCAGAAAAATGGAAAAATCATTTTGATCAGCCTTTAGGTCCTTGGTAGCAATCAAGGCTTTAAACAAAGTAATTGAATTTATATAGTCAACACCAGTTCAGAAAGCAGAAAACTGAGGACTAACGATGATGCCTCCCTTTTCCTTAACCAACCACACTCATCCAATCTATAGCAAATTCACTTGCTAAACAACCCTTACATCCATGTACTTCTCTCTTTCTCTTAGTCTAACCCAACATCACCTATTTTTCAGTCTCCCTACATTTAATCCAGACCCTCTTCAATGCAATCTGAGAGACTTCTCCAAAACACAAACTTGATCCTGTCACTGCCTCCACTCCATTCCTCTTTCTTAAAAGCCTTAAATGGTTTCCCTTTGTTCCTGTGATAAAGGTCAAAACCCTTAGCGTGGTCATTAAAGCACAATGTTCTTAGTTACCACAGTGTACTTAATTACAAGGTTCTTAGTTTCCACCAACAAAAATTGACTCTAGCTGATTTTAAAAGCAAATAAATTTATTAAAAGGATATTGCCACTAGACAGATATTGACTCTGGCCCATTCAGACAAGAAAGATATTTATAAAAGCATGAGAGCCACCCAAAAGGCTGAGAGCCAAACTGAGGACATGGATGCCACAGCTTGCACAGCCAACACCCTGGAAACCACTGCTGGAGACACTGCCACACCTGCCAAGAGGAGAAGAGAATCTGTCACTGTTCTGCTCCTGGCTCCAAATCCACATACTGGGTGGATACACTTAATAGGCTAAGGCTAGGTCATGTGACAACACCTAGCCACCTGGAGCTGAGCTTCTTTAATGAGAGGCCAGCCAACTTCCCCCAACACTCCTGAAGTGGAGAATTCCCCAAACACAAAGAATTCCAAATGCTGAGCAGCCTAAATAAAGAGAAGAAAAGGTAAAAACATGCACCTTAGCTTGTTATCTATGATTTGGTCCTAGCCTTCCCTTCCCTCTCAAAGTTCCAGCTATATGTCCTTCCTTCAAACATTTCTGTTACAGGGATTTTCCCACTACCTAGAATGCTCCCTTCTCCACCAGCAGCCCCAACTCACTCTGGTCTAGGCTAATGTATCAGTCTAGGTACTGTCAGAAAATGATGGCACACTCATGGTGGGTTCAATGAAGGGACCATTTACAAAAATAAGGGCCTTCTTAAAGGAAGCCAGATCGCAGTAGTGAAGCATCCTAAGCTAACAACAGGAGGAATGCCTCATTGCTTCTCATCTACAAGGTAAGGGTCGGGGGCTGGGACAGGGAGGCTCCTGGAACCCAGAGTGAACAGCTATGGGCTTCAGCAAAGAAAATAAGTTAATTTGTACTGGCAGGGAGAGGGGAGTGTAAATGGCCTGATTTCACTCTGCTCCCACACTCTAACCTCCTGCTAACGCCTCTTATTAGCTGAACCCAACCTGAGGACAGAGGGACAAGCTGCCTGCTAATGGAAATCTCCAAGGCAACCTCCTAGAGCACAGCACAGGGTTGAGAAAGATGAAGGGTGAGTCTGGAAGAGCTAATGGGAAAAATCCAATGTAGTGGGTGTCCTTTGTTTTAGGTTTATTTTCTTAACAGTACTTATCTCTATTTTAACCATATCATACAACAGTAAGTTTTTAAAATTGTTATTAATAGGCATTATTAAAAATTTTAAATTCCTCAAGGGCAGGGATTATAAATTCCTTAAAGTCAGCAATCGTATTGTCTTTTCTCACCATTGTTTCCCAAGAACTAGCATAGTACCTGACACAAGGGCCTCAATAAATATTTCTTGAATTAATGAAAGAATCTCCAATGTAGAATATTAAGCCTTTAATAACTAAAATAGGGAAATTACACTTTCCTACATCTTTGTCTGACAGGGTATTTCCTAGTTTCTTCTCTGTCCACCTAGTAAAATGTCCTGTAACTGTACAACTCTGAGGCCCTGCCTAGATTGAGCTACAATTCTAACAACTTACTTTTATTATGTCCAAAGTTTCTCTTATTCAGTTAATTTTCCTAGGTAATTTATTGAGAGCTCATTCTATAGCATATATGTAAAAAGCTAAAGTTCTTAAGCTTCATAACCAGAAAGTTTAAACCACAATGTACAGCAAATGTTTCAGTTTAAACCTTTTTGCCTTTGTGCTATATTAAAATATGCCTTGAAACGGGCATAATGCCATGTAGTGAATAACATATGGTATCTGACAGGCCCTATTCATTTGGAAAATATGCTAACAATATCCTGTATAGGAAGTAAAAGTGGAACCAGATTTATTTTTTCTATATCGGTTTTTTTGGGGGGATTCAGCATCTAAAAATACTGATTTCCAGTGTCATGCAGGGAATGATATATATGAAAGTTGAACAGAAAAGGCTGGCATGCAAGGTCAGTTACAAAATAATCCACCAGAGGAAGACAGGAGTAACCCATGATCTGGCTGGTCAGAGTCAAGGTAATTTTGAAGGCTAATAAGAGACATTTAAAGAAGCCCCTGAGCCATATCAAGGGAATCCTCAAGGCTCAGCTCTATCCCAGGTCTAAAGAACTCGTGCTGACCTGCAGGAAACAGGCTCAGCATCCCCCAGGTGTTGTTTCCACTAGTGGAACATGTTTGTTTTTACTGGCCAGAGCTGTATCAGGACTAATGCCCCCTTTTTTATAACAAACATTGAGTAATGTTTCCTCTGCAATCCTGATACGAAATTCATAGCTAACTTAAGGAAGAAAAAAAGTTTATGAGGAGGATTCTGGAGCAACTCACTCAATTGAAGGAAGAGCTGAACAGTGTATCATTTAGGATTAAGTCCCACTAAACATGATAGAAAATCCAAAATAACAGTGGCTTAAATAAGATAGAATTTTAATTCTCTCTCATATAAACTGAGCCTGGAGGCAAGAATTCTAGGGTTGGTACAGCAGTTATGCTCCATTAAGTCCCCTGGGACCCAGGCCCATTCCACTCACTGCACAGACCTTACTTTGGGTGTAGCCCTGGTCCTCATGGCCCAAATAGGCAGCAAAATGCAAGAAAAGATGAAAAACAGGCAAATCCCAACTATCTTCACAGACAGATTCCCAGAAACTGCCACAAGACAATTTTACTTGTACCTCATCATCCAAAACCAGTTACATGGCCATGCCAAGCTGCAAGAAGGCTGGGAAGATATTTATTGTGGGTGGTCATGTGACCAGCAGAAAAATTCTATTACTAAAGAAGAGAGGAGGGTGGATATTGGATGATAAACTAACAATCTAATGCCTTACTTAGAAAAAGGGAGAAGCAGGGCAGCTCTGGGGTCTCAAATGACCACATAGTTTGTATATTCATTGTTGGTAGCATTGCGGGGGTCTGACTATGTTGTGCTGTAATCCAACTGTGCTCTTGGTTGTTTAGCATTCCTTGGTATAGTGGGCTGAATAATGGCTCCCCAGAGATATCTATGTCCTAACCTCTGGGACCTGTGAATATGTTTCCTTACATGGTAAAAGAAACGTTGAAGATGTGATCAAATTAAGATTCTGAGATGGAGAGGTTATCCAGGATTCTCCTGATGAGCCTAATGTCATCACAAGAATCCTTATAAGAGGGAGATCAGAAAAAGAGGTGCATCAGTGAAAGCAAGAAGTTAGAAGGATGAGAAGAATGGGGCAGCCTCTAGGAACCCAAAAAAGACAAGGAAACAGACTTTCCCTTGTCCTGCTCTGCCTTGATTAGTTCTCCCTCAAACCCCTCTAAGGTTGTGACTTCATTACATCACTCAGGGCCTTCTCTGCTCTAACACCTAATTTACATGAGTAATTCCCATATTTTACCTGATAAATTACCAAATGTTCAGTATAAATGACCATATTGTATATATTTTACAATATATATTATACATATATAATATACATATATATTATAGTAAATAAATTTATAAATTCAGGACTTATTTACAATCTAGAGTAAATAAACTTTTGTATTATAAAACTTACTTTTTTGATACATGAAGCAAAGTCTATCAGTGACTAAGTGACAGTAAACTACTATCTTGGAATTGAATTAATCATAGAGAATATGCATTTTTTTTCCTTTTTTAAATATTCATTTTTTGTCTTTCCTTTAAATATTCATATCTTTACATAGGCATTTCCTCCTCAAAATGTTCCTAACTGATAAAGTCTGCCATACTGAGGGTAATTTTATATATCAAGGCTAGAGAATTAACATACAACTTGTAGTCTACCTAACACTATTTCTTTGACAAATTTCCCTAATTTGTTTAGCTTTGTTTTCTTATCTCTAAAATAATTCCTACCTCACTTGATTACTATGAGGACAAACATAAAAATAATGGGAGTGATGTCAAATCCTATAAACAAAATTCTCCCATATTCAGATGAGTTGCTTCTTCTTTCTTCAGGTATGTGGTTGTAAGCAATCATCTCATTTTAGTTATGCGCCTTGTACTATGAGCAAGACTGCCACAGATAAAATCATCATAGGTCTATACTAGATATGGTAGAATTAACGAAGGAAATCTTTAAGGAACAGTGGAGGACCTCAGCCTCACTCTTTTATTAGAGCATGGTTAACAAACAGTACTGTTATGTTAAGACTATCTGTTCAAACCACAACCTAGTAAAATCCAGAAACTAAAATGACCCATTAAAGACTTTGTGATGCAACAGTAAAATGGCCTATTATCTGCAGAATAGAGAAACAGAACATTAAAAAATTTAAAGTAAGAATCTGTCAGCAGAATTTCATAGGTATTTCAAAGTTCCTTTTCAGGCCCGAGAAATTTTTAAAATAGAAAGTCAGAAATGCATTATTGGCAGGAATCAAAAAGAAGCATAAGAAGGACCTTTTTTAAAAAAATTAAAATGTGTATGATCTAGAAACTACCTGGCTATTATGCCATTTTTAAAGTGCCAAGCTCAATGAAAAGAAGCTGAATTTTACATCTCACAATAAGTAACTATTCCCAGAATAATTCACCTTATTCCATGGTAGGCAGAGGTCTAACAAACACCTTTAACCCTTACCAGCTCCAGGTTACAAATGTACTCAGCATCTGTCCCTTCATCATACAGTTAACTCTTTTTCTTAGAACTGTACGTTAAGCTACAAGCCAAGATCTGGGGCCTGGGACCTGAGTTATTGGCTAGGGTTTCTATAGATACTCAATCCTCTACCCAGATCTTGAGTGAGTATCATCACCAAGTTTTTGGGTGAGAGTCTGAGTGAGTATCATCACCAAGTTTCTGAGAAGAAATTGCTTTCTTCTCTTTCTTGAAATGAGATTTAAGAAAATATCCAAAACATCCGTGCCCTCTCCCCATGAGTGTAGTAGACTTTAGTTAGTCACAGTAGAATTAAGAGCAGAGACTACAAAGTAATTTAAACAGGGGAAATTTAATATAAAGAATTACTGAGCAATGATAGGAGACTATGAAGATGGAATGAGATCTCTAAAGGGTGCTGAAGAACTCAGGAAAAGAACCAAAAAAGGACAAACTTGGAGAAGCTAAAACTTCAAAGCTCATTGGAAAATATGAGGTCACAGCCCACTTGATGGCAGAGAAGTTCCTAAGCTACTGAGGCCAGAAATGGCTGAGTTGCCAGGAAAGCAGAAACAACCCTTTGGGTGCAGGTGAGCCACAGCTGGTGGGCAGGCTGGGCGTGCAGGGAGAGACCAGGTGCAGAGTCAGGGGGCAAATGGGGTCGGGGCCACGACCATTGTGAGGCCTTAGAATGCAATGTCCCTGTCAGGGTAGCCATGGGAAAAAACTCTCTGGGGCACAGAGGAATGGGGCTGTCACTGTAGGACAGGGACCTGGAGACACTGCCCTCTGCAGGACCCTAGTGCACCTCTGCGTACAGTTTCAAGCCACTGAGTAAGATGAAAGTTGAGCATCCAGCTCACTAGACAGACAGCCCAGTGGGAGCCCCAACATGCCCATGCAGAACAACAACCTGGGCTGGGGTGAAAGGTAGGTCATCTGAAGCTCTCAGCCACATTGCTGTTTAAAACAAAAGCTGAAGATAGCACACAGAAAAAGCAACCCTACAGGCACTTAGCGCTTGGCCAAGCAGTGAAAAAGAAAGCATGCTCTACAGGAGTCTAACAAGCCATCAGAACCAAGGAAAACTGTTTCTTCTTCAATGTTTCTCTCCAGCGCCCTCTATTGACAAAACATTGTGCCGTCTGCCAAAGGAAAAAATATTTAAAGGGCCCAGAACCATTTTAACAGATCAGTCAATGAAGGGAGCTGAGAGGCTGTTAAGTTGATAACTGGCACATTCTCCCACCTGCTGAAGTCCTCCATACAATCAGACCTCCCCGGTTGATAGCTCTCTCTTCTGTGCCCTAGAATTTACTTGTCCCCATGTGCCAACTACTTCCATTAACTCCCAACAACTCTGATCTTCTAACCCAGCCCTTCCAGTCTTTTACAGTTAGAGGTCAGAAATCTCTCTAGGGCCTCTGTTGAGGGTGGCTCATAATTGTGAATCAGTGGAACCCTGTGGTAGATGATACAGTATTGCACAGCTTTTCAAAGAAAACTTGATAAAATCAATCAGGAGTTGAATTAGAGACTATGAAGGAAATTTTTAGAGTTATGGGATTGTTCTGTATGGCACTAGGGTAGGATATACACGACTCTATGCATTTTGCAAAAACCCATACATCACAGAGTAAACTTTAATGTATGTAAATTTTTATAAATCAGTGAAAGTTGGAAGACTTGGAATAGAATGCAGACTGTAGAAATGACTCTAACTGTATTACAAATGCATAACATAACCTTATTGCAAGAAATGAGGAAGGAACTGATCTAAAATTACTTTGGAAGATGGTATCTTGATGGAAAACTATAAAGTTAAAATAAAAAAGAACTGCAGATACTGTATTCTAGAGTATAAATTAGTTTCTCACAGGGGTCAGGTTAAGAATTCTGAAAGTACTTTATATCTATACTAGGTTTGAACAAATGATAAATAATAGATAATAGGAACTAGGTTTCACATAGTGAAAAGTTACAAATAAATAAGGGGAGAGGCTAGAATACTCTGTAATGATGCTAGAGTTGAAGACATGGATATAAACTCATGTTTAGCTAAGTGATTATAGTATGTGTTTAGACATGGGAATGCATGCACATATTTCCTAGCTTTGCCCACTGAGAAAGCCTAGAAGCAACGCCTCTTGATAGCAATGAGCATACCAGTGACCAGATCTTGGTTTCAAAAAACCATTCTCCAATAGAAGGAATCAGGGCTCAGGCAGGCAAAATACAAGATGAGCATAGAGAGAAGTAAGTATGGTGCCAGAAAGTAAGAAAGCACTCAGAAAACAAAAGAGACACTAGAACCGATCTGAAAGAGCTCCCAAAGGCCAATGCTGGAAAAATTTGAACAAGCATGTTATTCTGAGATATGGAGATGAATTTTAATAAGAGAGGATTTTGTTTGCTTGGTTGGTTTTATTAAAATGAGAAACACATGTGGACAGTAAGCCAATAGAGGGAAAGGACAAAACTATAGGAAAGAAAAAGAAACAATTGAGAAAGGCAAGAGACTGAGGAGGTGAGGCAATATCACAGTTTGTTGGATTTACAAAGGACCACGGGTGGTACTAGTCAATTCATTATTTCTAATCTATCTCAGGACAGAGATTGACACATGCAGAACCTCAGAAAACTTCTGTTCTGGTCCCCTCATCTTTTTTGTGGAGCCATGCCTGGTGTAGGGTGTTCTTTCATAAACCACGAAGATACAATTCCTAGAAATCTCAGAGGTAAGTCTGGCACTTCCTTTTGTCAGGATCTTACACTAATTATCAATTAAGGTAATCTGCAGATTTAGGCACTGAAGACCACTAAATAAAACAAGATATGTGAATGTACTTAATGCCACTAAACTGTATACTTAAAAATTGTTGTAATCATAAATTTTATGTAGGTTTTACCACAACAAAAAACATTTTTTTAAACAAGATGTAAAATTAGGGAGAGTCATCCCTAAATCCATAACACTGCATTTATCAGATTATCTTTAATGACATAAGTAAATGGAGTAAAGCCCAAGATTAAAATGTTTAGAGAGGGGCGGAAGACCAATTTTACCTTCATATGCAACTGTGGAACTAGCCTTGATTGAAAGAAAGCACTAGCTTCCCACATCTCAGGGGCAGTTTTGTCTTCCTAGCAAATGAAAAGCTTTCCTCCAGAACTGTAACTCAGCTCTTTCAGGACAGTTCCTTATCACAGCGTGGTAGCCGAGGTATCCACTAAGGAGAATGGTCATGAGATATTTAGTATATAAGCCAAGTTTTAAAATCCATTTCACATTTAAAAAAATTTGTTCTCAAGACTGCCAGAGATTACCTTTAATTATAGTTATAAGCAAGGATCTAAGAGAGGGTATGCAGTCAAAATGGAGAAAAACGTTTATTTTCGGCCTTCCTTCCACATTTCATTCCCCACTTAGCTCAAATCATATTTTAATACAATACAATCAATTTATTCATGACAAGGTGATAATTAGCATGTAGTTTTAGAAAAATGGGTCTGGTGGTATTTTTAATTTGCACCTTCTTTAGTTGGAAATATTACATTAAATAACAGAATGGCAAATAAAATAACTTGGCAGGCCCACGCAGTGAAGGATTTTCAATAGAAAGTTGCCTTTATATGGGCATATTTCTACATTCTAAAATAATGTCTTCATTATCTTGGTTAGAATTCAACTCTTTTAAATCTATTAAGGAAAATGGGATGCATGAGTGTGTGTGATGATTCACAAATCTGAAATAACACCTACTTTACTTCAGTTCTGGCATAAAATGTGTCAGTGAAGCCTGCAATTAAGAAAATTATCTTGGCTTGCCTTGCCACAGGATGATGATGCAAATATACACAGCCAGAGCAGAAATGTGCTGGCAAAAATGAGTTTAGGAAACAAGTCTACTCCAGAGCTGGATGTGCCTTGTAGTGCCTTTGCTATGTCATCTAGATCTTTGTCATTAATAACACTAATAATATCTACTGAATACTGCACTGTTATTTCTTTTAGTCCTCAAAATAGTCCTATGAGATAGGTACTATTATAGTTTCTATTTTACAGAGAAAGAGAGGTTAAATAAGTTCCTGAGATCATAGCCAGTGATAGAGCTGGGATTTGAACCCAAGTCTCTCAGACTCAGACGTTCACTCTCCTGACCAGAACTGGCTATACCTTACATTTTGAAGGGCCCAATGCAAAATGAAAATGTAAGGCCTGTGTTAAAAAATTATTAATAATTTCAAGGTTGTGACAGCAGAGAATTAAACCAAGCACAAGGTCTTTCTTAGTTCAGGGCCCTTTGCAATTACACATATGTCATCTACTCACGAAGGCGGCCCTGCTCTCAACCATATCACTTCTCTCCATCATGGCCTTCATCTCCATGTTTCAACTTAATTCCGCAAATATTTCGTCCAAGCCAAACTTCACCATAAGAGATCCTGCATGGACCCAAGAGAGACACAAATCCAGTCTGGAGACAAACAACATTTATTTTTCAGTCTATTATTTTACTTGCAGAGATTTTACATTTTGCTCAACAGCAGAAAATATCCCATAATTTGATGAGTTTTGAAAATCAAGGCTTCTTCTGGGTTGATCCCTAAGATCTCTCTTTTTATTAGTCTGTTTCTCTCTTTAAAAAAAAAAAATGAGTGTAGCCATTTCCCTTGCAATGTTAAGCATATAACATCATGTTGTCATGCATTGCTCCTTCTTACAGTCACTATTTGTAGCTGCTTCACTCTAATGGTGAGAAAATGCCTCAGATCCTTGTAATTGTAGGGTCCTGATTAATGAACTCTCTGCCTCTCAGGATCTTCTTTTGAAGATCTTTCCAAACCTTTCATTTGGCACCTTCATTCAAGTGGAACGTCTGAAGCTTGGTGGATGGCGTGTTTTAGTGTAAACCTTTTACTGTCTAACACATACCCCAACAACAAAGGAAGCCTGTTTGTAGGGGCCTAGAGTAATTGGGACATGCAGTTTACATTTCTAAGGACAGGAATAGGCTGAGTGTGTGTATCTGTGGTGGGGGCGTGTTTGGAGCTGGAAGACATAAAGACAGAGGAAGCATAATCTCTGCCCCTGTCACATAATTCAATGCCTAGCCACAGACTCTCTCAGCTTCACATTCTTTTTATTGTGATTTCCTTTTCCACAGGAAAGTATGGCTGTTCCTATCTTCAGTTTCTTCCTCATATGGGGCAAGGAAGGAAGGGATTATAGGCAACTCCCATCTGAGACTCTTTATACTTTAGGACTTAAATGTGGACTGGGATTTTTGCCTCTCTATCTCTTATGGATAAGGTTGGGTGAAGTTATAGCTAATTTGCAAATTTACCATGGAAAGGATAAGGCACAAGCAAGCATCTAGAACAGTAGTTCTCAATCATATCAGACCTACTATCCCCTTTGTAAAATGAAACGCCCCTTTCACTGTCCTGAAATGAAATTCATATATGATACAACCTACCCACACACAAGAAAATAATTTTAATTAGGATAATCAAAAGGAAAAATTAAGTTAGAGTTAGTGTTCATGTTCAAATAATTATAAATAGGTTTTCACCCATATCAGTGCCCTGAAGGACATTTTAAAGTTGTTTTATAGCACTGTTCCACACATCTGTCAGTCTTGGCCCCTAGCCACCAAATACCAGTTAGCATGCCTTCAATCACTGTGATAACCAAATATGCACCCACAGTTCCCAGAACACATCCTAACAGGTGGTATTGCCCTGTTGAAAACCATTGGTCTGAGTAAGAGTGCCTATGCATTGGATTCCTTTTGATTTTCCCTTGGTTAGAATTCCCAGGTAACAGAACAAGATATACTTGCTATACATCCAGGCTAAGAGTTCCAAGGCCTGGCAAGCCTGGACTCAACAAGCATGCATTTTCTATTTGTACACAACTTTTAGGCTGCTGGTCTTAAAATAGTATACACACACACCATTTTCACCAAGGTCCCTGACCACATAGAGTTATGAAGCTTTGGTCAGGGAGTAGTCATGCTATGCATGGACTGATGGTCATGTAGAATGAAACAGAGTTTCTATTTTGCACCATATTTAAAATTTAGGAAGGTGGAAATGATGGGTATGTCAATTGCTAAATTACTAAGAAAAGCTAGTTGACTTTACTCTTCGTTTCCTGGTCCTCTCTGATCATCAGCTTGGATTAAAGGAGACTCTGAATTGTAAACATTTTCTCCCTGGCCAAGGACAGGTACTAAGTTGCCTCTGTTTCTGCTTGCTGAAAACAAAATTGAAGCCAAATAGGAACCCAAAGGGAATGTGAGTCCCCTCACCATCATGCCCCATGACTCACACCCCTAATTAGGATCAACTGAAATATTTACCAGACGCTTAATAAAGATAGAGTTCTCATGACGAAAAAAAAAAAAAAGATACTGAGTGTTCTGGCAAAAAAGGAAAAGAGATAAAAAAGTATGTTGTGGAAACTTCTGTGAGTCACCCTCCCACATTTACCAGAGGTCAGTGTTTTGCTGCCAGATTAAGCTGATATTTGAATGCAAGATGAGTTCTAAACAATCAAAGAGAAAACTTAAACAGGAGAATCTCTCTACGTCACAACCTGATATAACTTTTGCCACTCCTAAATTATTCTCATCTAAGGGTACATTTACTAGCTTAACCCCCGACCATGGTTCTGGGTGGTACAGTTCATATGTGGGCCATTAAGAATAAAGTTTGAATCAATGGATGGGAAAAAAATGTTTATTCCAAGTAGAGAAAACATTCATTCATGTATATAGTCATTTCATTCCTTACTCAGCTTAAATTCACTTATGTTATATTACATGTGCCCCCCACTCCCTGATCACTCTGAGATAGTCACTTGATCATGATGAGAGGGCCCACTTTAAAATAATGATCATAAACCTTGAGTAGGCTCTTAATACTGCTAGCAATCATACTATATTTCCCTGATCCTTTTATTCTCCCACTCTCCCAGGTAACATTTTATATCTTCTCCTCTGTCCGTAAACCCCAAATATCCACTCATCACCCATTTTCATTTTCTGTTCATGGCCTTGCTTCCTATTTCACTGAATAGAATGAATCAGAAGAGAGCTCTCACAAACATGCATCACCTGCATCAGCGCCCATGTCCTGTGCTTCTTTCCTATGGCTGTAAATGAACTCTGTGCCCCTGGGAAAGGCTACTTGCTCTACTTTTAGACTAGACACCATTACTCTCATCTGCTCAAGGACATCACTTTAGTAATTCTCTTCTCAATTCTTCTCTTTTTACTGCATCTTTCCCATCAACCTCCAGACATTATTTCCCACCTTTGAAAAACCCTATTTTGACCCCATTTCCTTCTCTAGCTACTACTTTCATTTCTTTCTTTTCTAGAGGTTGTCTATATTCACCATCTCCATTATCTCTTTTCCCATTTTCTTTTAAATCTAATACAATCAGATATTTATCTAATCCATTCCAATTAAATTGCCCTTATCAAGGTTACTTCAACCTCTCTGTTGCCATATCCAATACCCAAGTCTCAATCTTCATCTTATTTATCAATAAATAGAATATGATCACTCTCTCCTCCTTGAACCACTACTCTACTTGGCTTTTAGAGGCAGACTTACCTGGTCTTCCTTTTACCTCTCTGGCTGCTCTTTCTCAGTATCTCTTGTTGAGTTCTCTTCATCTCTCTGACCTCAAAAACTTGGAGTATTCCAAGATTCAGTCCTTGGACTTCCTCTCTTTTCTATCTTCACTCACTAATTTGGTGCCCTCATCTAGCCTCATGGTTTTAAACACCATCTAGTATATTCTGTGTCTAGCCTGCATTTCTCCCCTGAATTCAAGACTCATGGTGTCTAGCTGTTCCTTAATATCTCTATTTATATGACTAATAGACAGCTCAAATTTAATGTCCAAAACAAACTCCTGACCTCCTCTTGCTGCTGCCTTCTTTCTCTTCTACTCTTCTCCAAGTGCTCAGGCCAAAATCTGTCATCCTTAATGATGCTCTCTCACACTCCAGATCTGATCTGCCAGCTTAACTACCTTCAACATATGTCCAGAATGTGACCACCACTCACTACTTCCACTACTAACACTGCTATCTCTCACCTAAATTAGTACAGGAGCCTCCCAACTAGTCTCCCAGTTTCCATCTTTGATATCATTCTGATTCTTGTCAACATCGAAGCCAGAGTGATACTGTTAAAACACAAATCAGAGAGAGTCACTCCTCTGCTAAAAAACCCACCAATGATATTTTAAATTTATTTAAAGCCCTGCATGCTCTGCTTCCTACCCATTCCCTCTCCAACTTTATCCCTTGTTTCTTTCTGCCTTGCCTGTTCCATTCTAGCAGCATTCTCCCTACCCTTTGCTATTTCTTGAACCCCCAGGTCTTTTTCTCACTGTTCCTGGGATGTTCTTTTCCCAGACATGACTCACTCACCTCCTTCCCTTAGATGTCATTTTCTCAGTGAGCTCTTCCCTGTTTAGTCATCTGTGATTGTTCATTTATGTATCAACTTGAATGTGCCATGTGGTACCCAGACATTTGGTCAAATGTTATTCTGGGTGTGTCAGTGAGGACCTCATTCTGGATGAGATAAACATTTGAACTGGTTAGACTGAGTAAAACAGACTGCCCTCCCAAATGTGGTAGGCCTTATCCTATCCGTAGAAGACCTAAATAGAACAAAAAGGCTGCAGCGAGGAAGAACTTTGCCTGCCTGACTGTAGAGCTGAAGCATTTTTCTTCTCCTTTGGACTTAACTTATAATATCAGCTCTCCTAGTTCTCAGGCCTTCAGATTCAGACTGGAACTATACTATTGACTCTCCTGGGTTTCCAGTTTGCTGACTGCAGATCCTGGGACTTCTCAGCCTCTATACACAGGATCAATTTCCCCTCAGGGTAAAGGAAGCCTTCACAGAGAAGATAATATTTAATGTTAATCCTGGAGAATAAAAGGGTATTTACTAGGCCAACAAGAAGGGCATTCCAGGGTGAGGACACAGAAGAAATGAGGAGATTCAGACATAAAAATAAATCTGTCCTCCTTCCCACCTTCCAGGAAGTGATGATCCAGAGTTGTCTCAATAAATCCAGCTTGTTTTTCCTACTTTATGCTTTAATTTCTTTATTATGTAAGGGGAGGTGTTGGTAACACTGAATATTAAATTGTAGTCATTTTACTGTGTAGGAGAGAAAGTTTTGGAGATTGTTATACCCTGGGGAAATGTTTATCCCACTCTGCTTCATACTCTTGGTGAAAAAAACCTGCTAGCATTAATTCACCTTAACATTCTTGAAAGATCTTCAGGCTTCTTATAGTTAATTGATATTTCCAATATCTTAACTGCTGAAATGATCATTAATAACTATTTTGCTTAAAAGTATTACATTCAAATTCATTTGCTTATTAAAAGCACTCTGATTTCAATTTTACCATGTACTTTATTTCATTAGTTAACTACAAGTAGGTTTTATTTATTGTTACATTGTTAAAAATATTATCATTATATTAAAAATAAAACAACTCTAATATCCAATTAAATGTTTTCTAAGAAACTTTTCTACATTAAAAAATGTTATATATGGAACAACATTACTTCACACACCTTTGACTAAGTCCTTTTAAATGAATGAGCTAGAAATCAATGAAAAGGGACCTTACACAGAAGTAAGTGGTCAAGGGGTCATTCTGGGAAGGCAGAAAGAGCTGTGCAGTATGTACAACGCACCACAATCAGATGTGACCAGTTTTCAGGATCTGTCCCAGAATCTCATTCCTGCCAGTGTCCTGGGTACAAGCCTCAAGAGATGGACTCACACATGAGAAACAGAAATAGACATCCAAATGCCACTTTATTCATTTACAATAAGAAGTTAAACTTTCATATGGACTAGAAAACTCACATTGGCATAATTAGTGCATTTTCTCCTTGAAGTCAAGGCAGAGAGGCAAATTCATACTGAGAAGATACTTTACTAATTTACCATGAGAAATCTCTGTCATGAGAATAGAAACCTTAGTTTCTGTATGATCTGTGCATTTTCTCCCTAGAGACAGCCTACATGGGAGTCAAAGCATAATCAGAATTTTGATCAGCAATAAGAATAGAAATAGATAATCAAATATATGAAACTGAACTAAAAGGTTCTATGACCAACAAAATACAGGCCTCCAAAGATGTCCATGTCCTAATACTCAAAACTTGTGTTACCTTCCATTGCAAAGGGGACTTTGCAGACATGATTACATTAAATATTTTGAGATGGGATTATCCTGGATTACTGAGGTGAGCCCAGTATAATCACAAGTATCCTTATAAAAGAAAGGCAAGAAGGTCAAAGGTGGTAGGAAAGGATGTGATGGCAAAACAAGAGATTGGAGTGATGCCATAAGGAGGTTATGAAGCAAAGAACACAGACAGCCTCTAGAAGCTGAAAAAATCAAGGAAATGTATTTCCCTCTGAAGCCTCCAGAAGGAATGCAGCACTACTGACACCTTGATTTTAGCTCAGTGAAACCCCTGACCTCCAGAACTATAATAGAATAAATGTGTATTATTTTAAGCCATTCAGTTACAGCAATTTATTACAGCAGCAAAAGAAAACACATACTAACTGAGGCATTTAAGGATTAGATTCAGCAGTGAGTTAGAATTAAATTGAGCAGTGACTGATAGAACTCCCTAAAAATCAGTAGCTTGAACAAGGTATACTTAAACAAGTTATGATCTCTCACAAAAATAAAGTCCAGATTAAACAATTCAATACTAATATAGCAGATCCACTATTACTAGGTATCCAGGCTCCCTCTGTTTTGTCACTCTGCCATATTTAACACCATAGTTCAAAACAACTGCTTAGTCTCCAGGCATCATGTACACATTCTAACCAGGTAAAGGAAGAGCATGCCCTTTCCTAATAAGGAAACTTACTGAAAGTTGCATATACCATGGTAGCTTGTATCCATAGACAAACACTTGGATATGTAGTCATACCTAATTTTAAAGGACACTGGGAAATATAGTCTTTATTCTGGGTGACTTTGTGCCCAGTGAAAAACAGAGTCCTATTCCTAAGGGGAAAGAAGAAAAAAAAGAGATTACTTAAAATACCTGCCACAGCATCAATCTCAATTGAGGTTGTATTACAAAAAGAATCAAAGTCCTCAATAATCGATTAGCTATAAGCCTTGTATTCATCTCCATCAGAAACAGAAACATGCAAGCTGAGATATCCTTTCTTCTACTCTGAGCTTAGATGGGTACTGCCAGTTTTGTCTTTATGATTTTTTTGTCTAGGAATAGAAGGCTAATCAATCTCTTTTAACTGGTATCTTTATCCCCCACTCTTTAATTCCACCTCCCCCACTTCCAATACTGACCTTGCTGTTTCCCCCTAAGAACTGGATCTCTGAAGACGGGGTGTCTCCTCCCACGTGCCTGTGGCGTGCACCCGGGGATGGTCCATGGCTTCACCTGGGGCCCAAACTCAGACTTTCTGCGTGTAAAGCAGACATGCTAACCACTACACTATGGAGCTACCCCTTTAACTGGTATCTTTAGAAATATCAATATATCTTCACTCAGGTGATTAACATTTTAGCTGGACCAAGTCAGTCTGTCTCTTTTAGGTAATTACACATTTTTTTTTTTTTTGTCATGGCCCTACAGTTTATTCTCAGAGGGCAGTCTTATTTCCTCATTCACAAGTTCTTGGAAGGAACTTTCCCATGGTCCCAAAGGACAATAACAAATTATAAAGGGAAAACACCTGCCACTGAGTTAAAGTTATCAGGTGCTAACAGATAAGTTTCACTCTCTTCTATGGTTGCTAGTCAAGACCAGCCATTCCAATCATATTGCTGTCTGAAATTTGTCCCAAATGGAGCAAAATATGATCATCCAATACCACTATCCAAAAGACAACTGTGTAATTTGCTTTTGAAATTATTTTTAGCTAGAATCAGAGTTGATCTAACAAGTAGGTGAAATGAAGATCTGTGCTCATGGAATTACAACATGGTAGGTATAATTAATATCTCCATTTTGCTGATGAAGAAAATGAGACCTAGATATATTAAGCGATTTGCCCAAAGTTTAGGTCCATTAAATGTCAGAGTGAGAATTCAAACCTCTTAACCAGAGTCTGGGCTCTTAACCATTATGCTATTGATATTATTTGAGAAATATGTAGAATGTCTCTGCTATTATATATTTCCCTATTGTTTTTTAGGATCTCTGAAATTTCAAACATTCTTTTTGTCTTAAAAGCAAAATCAGAGGGAAAAGTAAAGATAACTCTTTAGAGAACCCAGGGTGGAAAATCATCATGTTCTTTCCGTATCTATAACCAATACTTTATATTTCAGGCCACCATCATTTCTCACCTGGATTACTACAGTAGCCATCTAACTGGTCTCTATATTTCCAGGATGGCTCCTTCCAATCTCTTCTCCATATTACAGCTAGAATGAATTTCCCAAAACGCAAAGCTGATCATGTCACTCCGCTGCTTAAACCCTTTCAGAGACTCTTCATTGCTTTCAGCACCAGTGGTTCTCAACCTATGAGGCAAAGTTTTATATAATAAATAATCTTCATCACTCCCCTCCCCCTTACTATCCTGAAAAAAAATTCACAGAGAAAGTAAACTGCATATATCCATAAGTTTTAAATAAATGAAAGTAAATAACATAAAATTAGTTTAATTTTAAAATGTTTGGCCACTATTACACTAGAAACAAAAACCCCTACAAATTTTAGGATAGCAGATTTAGTACTGTCCTCCCTGCATCCTCCCCACCCACTACAGATAACTGCTGGTGTAAACTCTTTAATGTGACTTGTAAAGTTTTGTTCTCAGGACTCTCCTCACTTCCCCAGCCAATATCCTCACTAATCAGCTTGCCCTGGGCTTTAAGCCTCATAAATTACCTGAATACCCAATACACACAATGGTTTTTCACTTACTGGTCTTTGTAGAAGCCACTTTCTCTGCCTAGCATTCTTCCTTATCTTCTTTTCAGCTTTATTTGGCTAATTCCTTCTCACTCAGGTCTCTGCTTCGAAGTAATTTTCTCCAGGAAGCCTTCTCTGACATACCAATGAAATGTGGCATCCTTCCAGAGCCCTGAAATTTCCTCTATTTTAGCACATGTCACACTGCATTACAATTTTCTCTTTACATCTCTGGCTACTCCCTAGACAATAAGTTTCTTGAGGGCATAGACTGTGTTTTGGTAACTCTTATAGCACAGAATGGTTGGCACAGACTTGATGATCATAATAACTTATTAAAGGAAAAGGAAGTTGGAGAGCATCAAAAACTAACTTGGCTGAACTGTATTATATTTCTACGGAAGGACACTTTTGGGAGTAAAATAATGAAGTTGGGAGTATTATAGTCAGCTATTACTTTTTAGAAACAAATTATTTTGGAAATGTATAAAAATTAAAAATATACGAAATATATGAAAAAAGATAAAATGTAAGAAATATAAGAAATATTATATCAGCTAGGTTATTAAGGTCAACATCAACAGTGATAAGCCATGTTGATAGCACCTATGATATAATAAAAATGGTATTTTATCTCTGTGGTTTTTCTCCCCAAAACCCCTAATTACAAGTAAAAGAAAAACATTAGAAAGATTCATTTGATGTGAACCCCAAGAAGGAATTTATTTGCTGGGATAAATTCCCATGGTCAACTGAGGGCCCAAATTGTATAAATAATAAGAGTCTAGTGGCCATTTGCTGGCAGGGAAGAACCTCAGACTGAACTCCACTCCCTATGCCCTGCTTGTTTAAGTTAACCACTGTAAGGAAGCCTTGTTTCCTCTTTTGACCAATGGACTGAAACCTGTCCAATCAGAATTGCACAATTATATCCTCATTTGTATCTATACTGACCAATCAGAAGTGTATGAGTTTGGAACCTCATTTGCATAAAATGGACCATTTGGGAACCTAGGCAAGATTTTCTCTTTAAAAGGTGTCCTCCACTTTTGTTTTCCACAAGAGGCTGTGTTTCCCTGCTTTACAAACTATTTCACATAAATAAAGTCTCTTCTTTTCCACATCTCTTTAAGAATGGTGAGTTATGTTCTAAAACAGAAAAAGGACATTAGGTAAAATCTAAAGAAATCTGAGTAAAATATGAACTTTTGCTAATAATAATGTACCAACATTTCATTAATTGTAACAAATGTATTATGCTAATATAAGATGTTAATAATAGGGGGAATAGAGTGCAGGGTATGTGGGAACTCTGCACAATCTTTGCATATTTCTGTAAATCAAAACTATTCAAAAATAAAAAAGAGTATTTTAATAAGCAAAATCTTTAAATAGACACTGCACCCAAAAAAATGGTGTGTAAGTGCAATAAGCCCATGAAAATATTCTCAATATCTTTAGTCATAAGGCAATGCAAATAAAGCCATATGCGATACAAAAGACACATTAAAATGGTTAAAATGTAAAAAAATTGACCAAATCAAGTGACGTTGTGGATATAAAGCAACTGAAATTCTAAAACATTGATTATGGAAATGTGAAATGATATAGTTGCTCTAAAAACTAAAGTGGCAATTTCTATAAGTTAAGTATACGCTTTCCACAAGATCCAGCAATTTCACTCAAAAATAATAAAATATACACACACATAAATATATACATACTGAATGGGAGAATAGTTTGCCCCCACAAAGTGTCTTTTTGTATATACTGATTATTTTAGGCTCATTAATTTTCAGAAACAGCAGACATGAGAGAAGCTCTAAAAATCAGGTAAAAGTTATCCTTGTTAAAGTACATTTACATTTGTCAGGGAAATCTCCATTTGTGAAGGTGTTCCCCTCACCTACAAGGAAGAGGAACATACCTAAACTTCTTGATACTATTATCAGTGAAGAAGGAAGAGACGTAAATCTACATAACAATCTTAGTCTTGTTTGCTCTACTCTTTCTAGTAACCTTCCAAAACTAACTCTCAAGCCCAACATCTTTTGTATTCAGCTTAAGGTGGTGTTTTAAGTAATGGCTTCTGCCATTTTGACAGGTTACTCGGTTTTCCTGGGTCTCTCTCATGTATTCAAGAAGTATGCATATTATTAAACTTTAATTTGTTTTTCTCCCGCTAATCTGTCTCATGTCAACTTGATTAGTAGATCAGTAAGAAGAATATACAAGGGTAGAGTAAAATATTTTCCTCCTCAACAATACATACACATATACATAAAATGCAAAATGATACCATCAACCACAACAAAAAAAGCAATCACCTTGAAATGTATAAAAACTCTTCGAAATAATCACAAGGTTATGTTATGTTCTTAGGTTGCACATATTAAAATATTTAGGGTCATACTGAATTGATTGATGTCTGCAACTTATTCTCAAATGATTCAGCAAAAGAACAAAAGGAAGAATGGTAGGAAGGGAGGAGAGAGAAGCGAATGTGGCTAAATGTTAAAAACTGGTGAATCAAGATGAAGCGTATATAATTCATATTACCCTTGCAACCATTTTATATGTTCAAAATTTTTCAGAAAATAAAATTGGCGGGGGTGGGGGCAGGAAGCTTGCTCAGTAATAGCACTAGTAAAATGATAGAAATATCTCTAGGGGTCAATTTTTTATTTTTTATTTTGCTCACTGACTGAAGGCTAGCCATAGTATCTATGCTGCCTGAGCACTTAAATGTGCCTGTGAAGGAGAGATTTTGCTACCTCAAAATATGTCTCTTTGGTCAAAGAATTATTTTGAGCTAAAAGTAATAAAAATCCATCAGATTCAGAAAAGGCTCTTTACCTCCCCCTCAATTGCCTAAATTTACATTAGAAAGGGGGCCTACAACAAGAAGAAAGCTATTACCAGACAGAGTTACTTTTTTATCTAAGAAACTTATGTACATAGCAGGGCAACGCACCTATCTATATAACAGGGAAAACTTTGCTTTCCAAACATCTCTGCCTTCCTGTGAATGGTCTTCCTCCTCTTAGTATACCCCAGACCCTACACCTTTCTTTAGCTCAGGATGTTATATAAGCCTCAATTACCTGGCTGCCTTTGGGACTCACATTTTCATGAGGCTCCTGTAAGTATGTAATTAAATTTGTTTTTCTCCTGATAATGTCTTATATCAATTTAATTACTAAAATGGCCAAAGAACATAGAAGTGTAGAAGGAAAAGTTTTCCTAACCCACAACTGTCTTCATGGAACAGTCTGTGAACTATGAAAAGTTTATTAAACTGTAAACTGTATGTATGTTAAAATTTACTCAGATGGTTCAACTAAATTTAAGGTTATATGTTTTATACCAGAACAACCCAGCTGCAAAATAAAAAGTTCCATCAAACAACTTATTTTGTATTCCATGCCTCTAGATAATGCTCAAATTATTTTTCCAATTATTTTAAAATCATATAGACATTTTTGTTCAGGGTTAATTTTAAAAGAAGGCAGAATAAGCAATAAAGATAAGCCTACTAATTTTTTTATTTAAAATAGTCCCTTTGGGAACCTATATGTTTATTTCAGCAACACTACCATTTTCAGACATTTCTGGAAATCTCACTTTGGAGCTTCAGATCCTGTTTATGACCCTCCTAATAAAATCAATGTGGTTATTTTAAATATATTCATATTTTATTTTGGACAAAATGGCATCTGAATACATAATCACTCAGTTTACCATTAACTCAAATGACCTGGTATTTTTGAAAAATCAAGCCTACCTTAATGAAATTAAAATTTGCCATCACAAATGCCACTCAGAAAAAAAAAACCTTTCCATGTCTCTAAAATAAAAAAATAAATAATAATAAAAAAAGAGCTCCAAATTATTTTATTACGGGAGTTGGCAAACTTTTTCTGTAAAAATTAAGATAGTAAACATTTTAGGATTTATGTATCCTCTGGATTCTGTCACAATCCATTCTGCTGTTGTAGTATGAAAGCAGACATTAGCAATGTTTAAATAAATGAGCTTCTCTGTATTCCAGTAAAAATTTATTTACAAAAACAGTCTGTGGAGTACATTTGCCCACAGGCCCTAGTTTGCTGACCTACCCATTTTAGGTAATTAAAGAATAATTGAAATAACTGTATAGCTTTCCGAAGTGACAGCAATTAGCAGGATATACAATATTTGGCTTAATTTTTTTAACCCACTGTTTTATAGTTGTTAGTAAGGTATTTTAAAACTTTGCTCAAAAGCATTATTTTATTAATAGCATTTGAAGAAAGTATTGTATTGATACTTCTTTCAGAGGGGAATCAATTATAGCACAATTGCAGTTTTAACATTCAGTCAGCAGGAGATGTATTTTTATTTCTACAAAGATTATTAAAAATAAAAGCACAATTAATCACCCATTGCTCCACGAGTATTATTGTAGTCTCCATTCTTCAGGAAGTAAACTGGGGTAAACTCACTTAGTATCAATGTAATCTTTGTAAAAAGGAGGAAAAAATAAAGATAAAACAGAGCATACATGAAAAACTTCAACAGAAAAATGATAGTGTGACCAACGTTTTTTGGAAAAAAAAAACAATCAGTTTATCCAAAACATCAAAGGGAATAAAAGATGAAAGCAATCTAGAGTACTTCTATCATTGTTTACTAATTTTACTATCATCTGAAAACAAAACATATTTCTTTGGCTTTCACAAATTTAAAAAACAATCTTTTCTCAGACAGACTGATGTTTGCAAATGCTTGATAAACTGTGCCCTTTCTCTTTGCTCATTTAAAAACTTAATTCAAATTCATTATTTGAATTAATGATTATAATTTTCACACTTTCAAAAGAAAAGATATATCAAAAGGGACCTGGGCTAACACTTCAAACTTATTGAGCTCTTTTTCCCTTTTGATACTTTCCTCCCCACTATACTAGTGATTCTCAAATACAGTCCTTGAACCAGAAGCATTAACATCATCTGAGAATCCATTAGAATTGCAAATTCTTGGGCCTTACCCCAGACCTCCTGAATTAGAAACTCTGGGTGTGGAGCCCAGTAACAACCCTCCAGGTGATACTGATGCACTCATGGGTTTGAGAGCCACTGGTCTACATCCTGGTAGATGCTATGTAGCTATCAATAAAAAACTCCAAAGAACTCTCCACTGTTGGGTCTCGCACAGGTCCATATCGAGCCTCCTCACACTTCTCATGTTCTACTAGCTCAGATCTGAAAGAGAGGAGAGTGATGATGGCTTACAAATGGAAAGTCATACTCACTCATAACTGCTACTCCTCCTGCTCATTACTAACTACCTAACCCATATGTAGACTTAACATAGTAGCACATAAGGCATCTATACTTCCTCACTCAGCTAAAGCTCAGAGATTCAATAATGTGGGATGGGGACAGGGAGGAATACAACTTTTCATAAGAAGAATTACAGAATAATTGACTCCTAAACTATGTGTATGTATAATATCAACTGCAAAAATAGTCATATTTTTAAAAAGAGATCTATTAAAACCTTTACTTATAGAATATTTGCTGATATAGAACACATTTTTGTATAATGGTAGGAAATGTAAATTCAACTCCAAATACAGAAGCACTTGAGCACATTGCTTTCAGTTTCTTTCTGTTTGGCCTTAACCCGTTTGGTCAAAGAAATTAGAGCCCTATAAATTAAGAATCTTCTTCTGAACTAAAAAACATTTTAAACAAAGATGTAACCAATGAGTTGAAACACTACAATACACATTGCATTGTGATAAGCATTAGTGAGGAAGGAGAGGCTACAAATTTATTTTAAAAATGACACTGGGATAACCAGTTAAGAGCTACAGATGTACAGATGATGGAACAGCAGTGTGAGTTTAGGAAGAGCCTCTCAATAGATGTAGAAACTGAGCTGGTCTTTGAAGAAGAAAAGTATATGAATATAGGAATAAAAATCTAGACAGGCAAATGCCATGAGCAAAGACCCTAAATACACTCGGCGCATTTGGAAAATAAACAAGTAGGCCAATTTATCTGGAGTAGGACAGCCATATAGGAAAGATTAGAGAAGTAGATTAGGTCCATTTTACTGTAGCCTTAAATGTCATGCTGGGATATTTGACTCATTCTGGGAGCAATGGGGAACTATTTAAAATTCTAGGGACGTGAGGAGAGCAGTATTTTAGGAAGACTGATTTGACTAAATGTGTAGAGTAAATTAGAGTTTGGTTTTTAAAGTGGCCATATACATATAAAATCACCTGGGATCCTGTGCAAATATAGGTTCTGATTCAGTAAGTCTGGGGTGGAGGCTGAGATTTCACATTTCTGACATGCCCCCCTGTGATGTTCAGACTGCTGGTACTAAGACTTTGAGTAGTGAAGAATTAGAGCATGGCTCTAAATTTAAGACATCTGCTAAGGTATAATATTAAAACAGAAAAAGAAACCATGCCATAAAAAATTAAGTGATTTTTTACAAATTTATTATTTCCTCTGTTCATTTGTTTGCAAGGAACAGACATTGCTCACTCAACCAGCTGAAGTGAAAAGTAAAAAAACTATAAACAGGAACACAGAAGAATCTTACAGAAACAAATGCAGAGAATATGGTAGAATGTTTCCAGGAAATGGAAAGGCACCAGACACTTCTCTCTCCATTTAGCTTGTTAAATGCTTTTTCTGTCTCCTTCCACTTATTCATCAGTTTGCTCATTAGGACTCTCAGTCCTGACTCTAAATAACTTTCGTTTCAAGCATATACCACCATCTTACTGAAGGCTCTTAAGTCTCAGTTCAGGTTCTCAGGAAAGGATCAGAATGGACCAGACTTTGGATTGGTTGCCAGCGTAAGGAGTCAATCATCTGTTACCTGGACAGTCTTCATATAATAGTTCAGAGACTTTGAGTGAAATGAAGAGGAAGAGATGGAAATTGCAGGCAAATTAACCAAACAAATCTGCTAAAATAACTGCTGGGAGAGACTCTCAGGTTCAGCTGAGGCCTCTTCAGTGGTCCCCAACCTTTTTGGCACCAGTGCTCTTATGAGAATCTAATGCCTGATGATCTGAGGTGGAGCTGAGACGGGGAGCGGTTGCAAATACAGATGAAGTTTTGCTCACTCACCCATTGCTTACCTCCTGCTGAGTGGCCCAGTTCCTAACAGGCCACAGACTGGTGCTGGTCTGTGGCACCGGAGGTTGGGGACCCCTACTCTAGATGTCTACTGCTTTTTATGCTCTAAAGGCAAGTGCTTTTCTGAAATTTTAAAACATGGAGAAATCAGTTCTGCCAGCCTTAAGCTGTCATCCAATTCCATACAACATGAATGGGTGAAAAATTCACTGAGTTAAAGAAGCAGGTGGTGAAGTCTCTTCCCAACTTTGCTCTGCATTCCTACCTGCCATCCCATGTGCAAGAGACTAAAGAAGGGAGCTCTTGTCACTGTAATGAGAAGGTTTTCAAGAGAATCACTTGGAGAGCTTGATCTATAGCTCCAGAATTTGGGTATATATGAGAAATGGTGTCTAACTTTAAGAAATTTAAAAGTGAAAGGCTGCAGCTATATCAGCCAGAGATGGCAGAGCAGATGAAGGGAGGGCAAGAGAGGAGAAAGAGATGGCAGTCCCAGGAATAACATGCACTCACACTGATGTGGAGGTAGGGGTGGGAAATAGGCAAAGTGGGATCCTGCAGGAGGAAACTGGCCTGTATTAAAAGGGTTCCCGCCCCTTTTAAGAGCAACACCATCATAAATGTGGACTTCTAACATTTTATCCAAGGTGTTGAGAAGGGTGAATCTTCAAAGCTAGTTTAAATGGAGAATGGGGCTAGTGATGGAGGGGACTTAGTAGGGTGAAGGGCTCCTGCCTGCACCTTACTATGTCCAACATGTGCTTTAAATGAATGGATAAAGACACAGCATATATATATATATATATATATATATATATATATATATATATATATATATATATAATGGAATATTATTCAGGTATAAAAAAAGAATGAAATCTTGCTATCTGCAACAACATGGATGGACCTAGAAGGTATTATATTAAGTGAAATAAGTCAGACAGAGAAAGATAAATACCATATAATTTCACTTATATGTGGACTCTAAAAAACAAAATAAACAGACAAAACAAATTCATAGACATAGAGAACAAATTAATGGCTGCTAGATGAAAGAGTAGTTGGTGGAAGGGTGAAAGGAAAGGTATTAAGATGTACGAACTGCCAGTTATAAAAATAGTCACAGGGTAGTACGGCATAGGGAATATAGTCAATAATATTGTAATAACTATGTATGGTATTAGATGAATACTAGACTTATTGAGATGATCACTTCCTAAGTTATATAAATGTCTAATCAATATGTTGTACATCTGAAACTAATATAATATTGTATGTCAGTTATAATTTTAAAATTAATTTTAATTTAAATAAATAAATTTAAAAATTGTTTTTTAAATAAATAAATAAGTAAAAACTGGAAAAATAGATGATAAATGTTACTTTTTTTAAATGGCAGGGGAAAGAAATGGAGAAGAGGTGAAATTTAAAATAAGGGGTCAGAGAAGGTCTCTTTAAGAAGGTGAAATTTTGAGCAGACTTTAAAAGACGTGAGGGCGTGTGCCATGCAGACATATTCGAGGAAAGCATTTCATAAAAGGACAATACAAATCTTGAGGTCAGAGCATCTTGGCATATTCAAGGGACAACAAGGAATTAGTGTAGCAGAGGGAAAGAGAGAAGAGAAAGTGAGATATGAAGTCTGAGAGGGAAGAAGACCCAGATCACTATACTATGAGGACTTTGGCTTTACTCTGAAAGAGATGGGAAGCCATTCAAAGGCCAAGGACTGCCATAACCTGACTTATTTCAGTAAGATCATTCTGATTGTTGGTTGAGAAAGATAAGGGGCAGAGTGCCAGGGGTGGCCAACCAGCTGGAAGGCTTTTGAAACAGCCTGGGCCAGAGATAATGGAGGCAAGGTCTGTGGGCCAGGGTGGCAGTAGAGGAAATGAGGATAGGAAGAACAACCAGATTCTAATAAAGAACTCCTGAATGCCATACTAAGAGGTGCAGTGTTGTGCTCTTCTTTGGCACAGAAAAAAAAACAGAAATAAAAAACAATTTAAATTCAACAACTAATCTATGAAGGAGAATTTGACTATTTATTTTAGGAGTATTTTAAAATACCTATAGTAAAGTCTATAGGTACTTTTTAAGTACAGAAACATTCAGCTATAGATATTCTGAAAACCATATGAGCCTTAAAACCTTTTTAACTCAGATCAAATTCTCTCAAAGTGTTTATGAATTTGACAAAGCAACTTACTCAAGGAGAAAATGCCCTAGAAGGAAACAATGGCAATTCTTTTTTTTAATACACCAAAGGAGATACAAATAGAGAATAGCTAAAAATATACCTAGATGTCACAATGTATCAGATTATCTTCTGATGTTTCTAATAAAGATCTGATATTAAAGTATCAAAGTTTATTGTTAAATGACACTGACAATTTTCCAATGAGGAAAGGGTAATCAATAAAAAAGGGACTTGAAAAAAGTAAAATACAGCATTAAATGCATATGACTTTAGAAGAGATTAAGAACTGCACAGCAGAGGTTTTCCTATTATTATTATTATTATTATTATTATTATTACTATTATTAGAGAGAGAGTGAGCTACAAAAAATGCTATGTATTCATGAAGGATAACATAATACAAATCTGAGAATAGAGGAAGCAGGATACATTTTTGAAATGTTATCAAATAGTGCCAGTGAATGTTATTTCTGCCAGGGAACAGCATAAAAGAGAATGTTTTATTCAAGAATATCCAAGAAAATAAAAATTAAATTTAAATAGGACATGTGTCAGCTACATCAAAAAAATTAATGAAAAACAGAAAAACAGCTTCTGGGAATACAAGTGTTATATTTTTATTCTGGGAATAAAAATATTTGTTAAACTATGTATAGTCAAATAATAAATAATTACTTAAGTATTTAATAGCTTAATTTTCAATGTTAAAATGGCATAGAGATTTTATAATTTCTCCACAGAAATCTTTAGTAAATGGCGAAAGATTTAAATGATCTGAACAAAAACCAGTGCATGAGATTTAATAATTTGAGAGCTTTCATTTGACTGTGTCACCAATGAGCCAGGATTATTAGCAAAGCAACATGTCTTTTAACCTTTTCTTATCTCTCTTAAGTAAAATAGAGGTTGAGTGTGTGTGTGTGTGTGTGTGTGTGTGTGTGTGTGTGTGTGTGTATGAGAGAGAAGGAGGAAGGGAGGGAAATGGGGGGAGAGAGAGAATGTTACAATAGTTTATATACTCTCCTCTGACATCTAGATCAAACATTTACACCACCCTCTTCCCTATTAAATTTGTCTACCAGCCTTGGGGATAGCCCTTATGTTCCTAGATAGCTTCGGGATTTCCAGCCTTCTCTCTAATTGCATCATCATTCAACACTTCAACATTCCTCTTCATGACTTTTTGACAGCCTGACCACACTTTTTTGGCCTTATTGACTTCTTGCTACCTACCTTCCTTAGATATTAAATCTGCTCAGGCTCTAAGATTTTAAACTAAATGCCCATCCCAGCCATCACCTCTTGTCACTTCTCCAATTCTACTGAACCTGGTATGTGTCCTCAGAGTAACACAAATTCAATCAATCCTCAAACAGCAGTGTTGTGGTTAAGGCAGAAGATTTTAGAGAGAAACTGTCTGAGTTTAAATCCTGATTCTGCCCTTTACTAGCTGAGTGGCCAGGGACAAGTTACTTAATCTCTCTATGCCCTAAATTTCCCACAGGCTTCCTGTGAAGGCTAAATGAGATAATCCATGTAAATCTGACACATTAAATATGCAAAGAATATTAGCCAGTAGCGTAAGCATTCTATTTGGCTTCACATGTCCTCTGTGGAACCTGGTCACCAGTCATCTGGCTTTCTCCCCTCCAATTGGAAGTAGTCCCTTCCATTGCTCACTTTTTTCATCTCAGCTCTTGGATTGCTTCAAACCTGGATTACTTCCAGGATCTAGTTGGATTCTAACTTGAGCATCAGGGATACATAGGACTTTTTTTCTAATACGTAATCTTTCCTTGAGTTCTTATTCCATTCCCCACAATTGCTATTCTGAATCACCTCTACTTTCCTGAAGTCCCCAAATCTTCCCCTGCCCGAAATATTTTTATGACTTGAGTTTTTCTCCTACTTCATCAGGAAGACAGAGGCCACTCTGTTAGCAGAGAATGCTTCTCCTATACTCTTGTTTTATTCCATGTATAGGGAACACAATGACTCTCACTCCTGGCTTTTTGGAGTGGCTCGCTGGTTGTTAAAGTTGTGCAGAATAAACTAGCATTCTCTAACCAGCCTTTAGATCTTTTGGCAGCCAGCTAGTTCCACTAGTCCTGGACTAACTCTAAAGACTGAAGACCTCCAATCAGAGAGATGTTGAGGAATATTGAAAAATCAAAACCCAAACTGAGAATTTAGAGGAACTATATACATTTAGAGGTGTGAGTGGACTTTAGTGTGTGACATTGGCAGTTGTATGGACTTTTAACAGTTGCAATCAGGGAAAGAGGCTGTAAGCCTCAGAGCAAGTGGTACTTTAACTGTAGGGAGGGACTGCAGTTTATGATAGCTTGGTCCACAGGTGAGAGAGTACTTTTATAGAAACACGCCTTGGCAAAGGCTCAGGAACCACAAGATCCTGGGCTTAGGCACATGACTTGTGAGTAGTCTCTATATCCTCTGAAAAGCAAAGCCAAACAGGGAAATACTGTACCTGAAAAGGCTAGTCAGTGGCAGGATTAGATACTTTTAAACATTTCTTGCTTTTAATCTACAAGGTAAGTTCTGGATGCCATTCAGAGAACAGAACAAGTTCCAACTTTCAATTATTAGTGGCATTCAGAGCAAAGAACAAAATTCAAGGGGCTAAACTTCAATGAATTTGCCTTGTCCACAGATTAAAGAGCAATAACACTCTAAGAAATTATGGGCAATTTGGTGGTTATAGATAAGCATGCAAGAATTTCTGTCCCTGTAGGATCATGCCTGAGAAATTTATGAAATTCAAACACAGAGGAAATATACTGTCTCATGAAGCACCTGCCAAAGGTATTGATCCTCACTAGAGTCTAGAGTCCTAGGGGAATGAGCTTTAGAATATGAACAGCAGTTTTGGAATCTGCTACTGCTGATTTTTCAACTGAAATAAATTTAAAAATAAGATGAAAGACCTATGCTGGTCTCAGCAAACTAGGAATAGAAAGATTTACTCAACTTGATAAAGAGCAGCGATAATAAATCTACAAGTAACATTATACTAAATGGTGAGAAACTAGAAGCTTTCTCACTAAGGTCAGAAACAAGGCAAGGATGTCCCTTTCACCATTCCTTTTCAGCACTGTACTGGAAGTCATAGCTAATGCAGTAAGACAAAAAATATAAATAAATAAAAAAGAAAGAAAGAAAAAGAAAGCAAAAGGTATACATATTGCGAAAGAAGAACAAAACTGCCTTCATTCATAGATGACATGATTGTCCATGTAAAAAGTCTAAAAGAATTGACAAAAAATGTCCTGGAACTAATAAGCAATTATAGCAAAGTTGCAGGATACTAGGTTAATATACAAAAGTCAACTGATTTCTTATATACCAGCAACAAAAAAGTGAAACTTGAAATTTAAAAAAAACACAATATCTTCTATATTAGCTTCCAAAAAATTTTTGAAATACTGAAATATAAACTTAACAAAATATGTACAAGATCTGTATGAGGAAAATTTAAAATTTCTAATGAAAGAAATCAAAGAAATGAGAGCATTTGAGATCTTGCTCCCTGGCAAATGTCATCAGTTTGGGCTCAAACAAACTCTTACAAAATTTTTTTAAAAAGACATCAAAGAACTAAATAAATTATATTATTTATAGGTAGGAAGACTCAATATTGTCAAGGTGTTAGTTCTTCCCAACTTAATCTATAGATTCAATTCCCAACTTGACATATAGATCAACACAATCCAAGTTTAAATTCCAGCAAGAACTTTTTTAGATAATTATAAACTGATTCCAAGGTCTGTATAAAGAGGCAAAAGATTAGAAAGGCTATCACGATATTAAATGAGAATAACAATATCAGAAGACTGACACTACCAATTTAAGACTTACTATAAAGCTGTAATCAAGACAGTATGGTACTGGCAAAAGAACAGAAAAATATTATCAATGGAACAGAATAGAGAAACCAGAAATAGATCCACATAAATATAATCAACTGATCTTTGACAAAGGGGAAATAACAATACAATGGAGGAAAGGTAATCTTTTCAACAAATGTTGGTAGAACTGGATATCCACATGAAAAAAACTGAATCTAGACACAGACCTTAACACCTTTCACAAAAACTAACTTACAATGGATTATAAACCTAATTGTAACATGCAAAAGTATAAAAATCCTAGAAGATAACATAAGAGAAAACCTAAATGATCTTGGGTATGGTGACTTTTTAGATACAACACCAAAGGCACAATTCATGAAAGAAGTAATTGATAAGCTGGACTTTATTAATATTTAAAACTTCTGCTTTGTGTTAGACAATGTCAAGAGAATGGGAAGATAAGCCACAGATTAGGAGAAAAACACTTGCAAAAGATCTCATAAAGGACTTTTATCCAAATATACCAAGAAGCCTTAAACTCAAAAACAAAAAATAAATGACCTGATTAAAAATGGGCAAAAAATCTGAACATATATTTCACTAAGGAAAATATACAGATGGCAAATTAATTTATGAAAGGATGCTCAACATAATATACTATTAAGAAACTATAAATTAAAACAAAGAGATACCACTACACACCTATTAGAATGGCCAAAATCCAGAACACTGACAACACCAAATGCTGGTGAGAATATGGAGCAACATAAACTCTTATCCTTTGCTGGTAGGATTTTGGAAGACAGCTTGGCAGTTTCTTACAAACTAAACATAATCTACCATACAATTCAGTAGTTGCCCTTGGTATTGTTATTTACACAAAGGAGTAAAAAATTTATGTCCACACAAAAACCTGAACTTGGATATTTATAGTAGCTTTATTGATAATTACCAAAACTTGGAAGCAAGCAGGATGTCCTTTAGTAGGTGAATGGATAAACAGTGGTACATACTGTCAATGAAATAGTATTCAATGCTAAAAAGAAATGAGTTATCAGGCCATGAAAAAGACATGGAGGAAACTTAAATACACAATGATAAGTAAAAGAAGCCCATCTAAAAAGGCAACATATTGTATGACTCCAACTATATGACATTCTGAAAGAGGCAAAACTATGGAGGCAATAAAAAGATCAATAGTTGTCAGAGGTTAGGGGAAAGAGAGGGATGAAAAGGCACAGCCCAAAGGATTTTTAGAGCAGTGAAATAATTCTGTGTGATACTACAGTGGTGAATACATGTCATTATATATTTGTCCAAATCCATAGAATGTTCAACACCAAAATTGAACTCTAAGGTAAACTATGGACTTTGAATGATAATGATGTATCAAATTAGGTTCATCTGTTGTACCACTCTGGTGCAGGATGTTGACAGTGGATTAGGTTGTGCATGTGCAGGGTCAGGGCATATATGGGAAATCTCTGTACTTTCCAATAAATTTTGCTGTTAAGTTAAAACTGCTCTAAAAAATAAGTATATTTTTTAAAAGAAACCTTATTCTAGGAGGGAAGTTTCCTTGTTCTAATACAGGGTAATTTTAAAATACAGAATTTTGGGTATCATCCTAGATCTACTGACTCATTCCTTCAAGAATATAAAATAGGAATGAGTATTTTAAATAAGAATCCAAGTAATTATTTTGAACAGACAAGTTTAGGAAACCAAACTTCAGCTATTCTATAGATAAAAGCAGTCATAGCAATTGATGGCTGAGGATCAAAACTTTCAGCTCACAAGATATTGCACAAGTAGTATTAGCAGACAGAGCTCACTCTAAATGTAACACTGAAGGGATAAGAACTTGTCATTCCATGTTCCCTTTGAAGTTAGACCACATAACATATTTTGTCCAATGGAATGTGAATGGAAGTGGTGTGAGTGGAAGAGATGTGCTACTTCTGGAAAGAAATTTGAAGAGCAGGGCATAATTTGTCACATTCCCATGTCCAGTTGTAATGATCATGGAAAAACCTGTGAAGATTCTGTCAGTCTACTTCCAGTTCCTTAAGTGAATACAGTGTGAACAGAGCTCCCTGCCAATCCAAGATGGATAAGTAATATGAGTAAAAAATAAACTGATCTTATTTCATGCCACTAAGATTTTGAGGTTCTTTGTTATTGCAACATAACCCAACCTGTTCTGACTAATACAGTCTTCAAACTACATATTTGTAAGCTTTACAAGAAGATAATGGTATCTCTCAAATGCCACTCTCTAATAAGAGAAGAGTTAATATAAATAGGTAAATTTTTCTCCTAGAAATAGAAAATTCAAAGTGCCAAATTCAACAACTCCTAGTTAAGTTTATGTTTACTGGACATGGATTCCAGATCTTTCTATTAGATCAACCATCTTGGTAAAGTTGAAACTCAGAATTTCCCTTCTCATCCCTAACTCCAAAGTCTCTGACGTGGTATTTGACAACGCCAAGTATTGGGATTTGGGAACACAATTTTTTCTGAAATAACTACCCACTAGAGATTGAAAAATAGCGTTTTCTAAATTCGATGGGTGAGAGAACAGTGCTATAATAATTTTGTGTGTTTTATTGACTTTTTGGACCCTTTGGAAACTCAAAGAGAAACTTGATATTATTTCTGTCCAAACTACAACTGCTTGCAAAAAAATTCAACCCCATTTAAGAACCCCTCTCATTAAAAGTAAGTGAAATATAAAGTAGAAAAGATGAATTGCAGGTATTGATATTTTTGAAGTTTAAATCTCAAGGGCAAGAGAATTTGACTTCATATACTAATTTATTTGGACTTTAATTTGTAATTTGGGTTTTAATCTTTAGACTATAATTATCCCTAGGAATTTTATAATAGAGTTTATGGTCAAATTTGGAGGGTCTCTGTGTTGACTGCATTTTGTTATTGAAGTATCACAATGGTGTCATATAATTTCATTGCAAGCCTACTTTACATGAAATTAGATAATATTAATAAATAAAATTGGTATGGAAAAAAGACAAGGGGATAAATTTTCAGATTTAGAGTTTCTATAATTAAGATGCTATTTGTGGTAGTTATAAAGCATGGCTCATTTTACGTCCTGTCCTAGCAGCTTCTCTCACATTCAAGGCTTGGTCCTGGAAGGGAGCTCAGTTTGGTTTTGAAAGTGCATAGGACCTAGACAGTTCCAGCACCATCTCATCTTCCTTTGTGTTCACCTGAGAAATGGAGCTCACAAAGCTTCTTCCCAGTTTTGACTGCTGCCCACAGGTGAATTCTCCAGACTTTACACAAATGGGACTTCTTCTGGGGGCATCTTCTGGTAATTTGGTGTTTTGTTTGTTTTGTTTTGTTTTGGCTCCCTCTGCCTCTTCTCACATATGAATCTTGTTGCTACCATTATGTATTCCCACCCGTGTATATTTGGGAGCTCACACCTACTACCTAAACTTGTTATTGTTGTTCATAGGTTTTATTTAGGTTTTGCTATCCAACTTGCTGTTTTTTTTGTAGGAAGATATGAGACTATCAAAAAACGATGCCACTCCCAACTTCCAGAACTTGCTTTGCTTTTTTTTTATCCCTTCAGCAAATCCTTTTTCATATTTTTCTACATTTATTGTCCCTCACTCCCAATAAAATGTGACCATGTGACTAGTTTTGGTCAAAGAAACATGAGTGGAAATAACAGATTTCACTTCACAGTGATTTCAGTGATATTCCTCAGCATCACTCCCTGATGTCTCTGTTCCCCTTTGGTCAGGAGCATGAAGCCCAAAGACGGAAGCAGCCTTCATTAATGGGTCTCAGTAGAGTTTGCTATCCACAGTGGAATTTGCATTAGCAAGAAGAAAACTTTGATGTTTTAAGTCACTATTCTTTTAGGGTTACTGCTACAGCATAAAAACAGGCTACCCAGATACTTCCCCCACCTACTTCCTCTATTAATTATCCCCTTTTGATACTAGAAAAAAAATGGTATAGATGATAGAGGCTCTGTTCATCCCTCTGGAGACTAAATCAAAGTTGTGATGGAATCAAGAAGCAGCAGCAAGGAAAAATTGCCTGGGATCTAGAGGAATGAGCCATACAGCTAGGGAGAAATTCAAGAAAGCACCCTCCAATGGCAGAAGGTAGGACTGGGTGAGGATGCGGGGTCATCCAGTCTCGAGCGGCTGAGTGAGACTTATGTTGCAGTGGTGGCAGAAACCTCTTAAAGGGGCCGCTTCTCCAAGTGGATTTTCGTGGTGATGGACCTGCTCACTCTGAGCACCAGTACCTATTCAGCTGTGTGCAGGGGGCACCAGGGACTTACAGGGAGAGATTGTTGGAGTAAGAGCTGAGAGAAGACTTGCTTTGTACAGAAGCAAGAAGTGCAAGAAGTGCAAGCAGTATCCATTGTTCGCTATTGAGCCCCACCCCCCCCCACTCCAGTGCATTGGATGCAGCGCTGCCATAGTCCAGATGTCCTCAAAATGGATAACAGAGGTTGCTATGCCCAGAGGATTCCCAGAAACCCTGCCTCCCCCAACTTGGGCCCCACCCAAGCCACATCCTGGCATAGCCTCAGTGAGTCAGGTGCTCTTTGCTGATCAGCACCTAGACTCACACTGGAGGCAGCTGGCCTAGGTTTCTGGTGTGGCCTTTTGAGGCAACTATTAGCACAGCATCTGTGGACTGCTTGATGAATCTTAACAGGTGGTTCCAGAGTGGTAGAGGCTTGGGCTATGTTTGGCCTGCAGGTGAACCCTTCTCAGGACTGTGCCACTGGACACCTACTTCACAAATCCACACTAATAAGACCGGGAGACTTAGGAGCTTTGTTTAGTACATAGAAACAGACACAGAAAGGCAGCCAAAATGGGAAGACAAGCAGAAACCATATGAGAGAACAGAACAGAGATCCAGATATAATGGAGTCAAGTAATCTAACAGATGCAGAGTTTAAAACACTGGTTATAAAGATGCTCAATGAACTTTTGGGAAGTGTAGATAAATTCAGTGAGAATTTCAATAAAGAGATAAAAAACATAAAAATGGGAATGGAAATTATAGAAGGGAACCAATCTAAAATGAAGAACACATTATCTGAGATGAGAAGTATATTAAATAGAATAAACAAAGTAAATAAAGAAGAGGATCAATTACCCTATCTAGAAGACAGGAAAGCCAATCAGGACACTCAATCAGAATGGCAAGAAAAAAGATGCCAAGACTATAAAAATAATTTAAGGAGGATATGGGACACTATTAAGGCTCCAAACATTCATCTGATCAGTGTAACTGAAGAAAGTCAAGATGCTGAACAACTGTTTGAAGAAATAATGATGAAAAACTTCCCTAACTTGAAGGAAATGGACATAAAACTCCAGGAAACTCAGAAAATTTCAAAACTCAGAGATCCAAAGAGGTCCACACCAAGACACGTCATAATTAAAATGCCAAAGGTTAAATACAAAGAAGACTATTAAAAGCAGCAAGAGAAAAAAAATTACTTATAAGGAAAAACCCATAAACTGGTAGCTGATTTCTCAAAAGAAACTACGCAGGACAGAAGGGCTTGGCAAAAATATTCGACAGGATGGAGACCCAGGATCTATAACCAAGAATAATTTATCCAGCAAAACTATCATTTAGAGTTGAAGGACAGATAAAGAGCTTCCCAGACAAAAATAAGCTAAAGGAATTTATCACTACCAAGCCAGTATTACAAAAAATGTTGGAGGGACTTTTTTAAGAAAAAAAAAAAACATGTATCAAAAACAATAATAAAGAATGGTAACAGCTACATTCCTATCACTAAGTACCTTAAATAGAAAAAATTAAGAGCTCCAACCAAAAGATAAAGTGGCTGAAAGGATAAGAAAACAAGACACTCACATATGAAAAGGAAGGGAATAAAAAAAGATATTGCTTTGATGGACCTAGAAGGTATTTGTCAGACAGAGAAAGATAAACACTATATGATTTCACTTATATGCAAATCTAAGCCATAAAAAGAACAGACTAATCAAACACAGACTCACAAATATAGTGGACAATTTGGTGTCGGACAGAGGAGTGGGGAGTTTGGGGGGCTGGGAGAATGGGGTGAAGGGCTAAAGAAGTACAAATTAGTAGCTGATGGATAGTCACAGGGATAGGGAACACGGCAGAGGGAATACAGTTAGCATTAATATATTGGCTAGGTGGTGGGTCAGGGGAGGGAGGGTGCAATTGGGGGGATCATTTTATAAACTATACAGCTGTCTAACCAATATATTGCATACTTGAAACTAAATAAAAAATAATAATAATAAAATTATCTCCTTTTTACTTCTTCCTCTGTAAATATACTCAAGTATGTTCTGTCCAGAAAAAAAAAAACAACAAAAAAAAAAACTTTCCCTGCTCCTCAAATTATCATATACCTCCCTTTTCATTCACAGATACATTTCTGGAATGAAAATCTATATTTGCTACCTCCACTTCCTTACCACCCACTCACTATTTAATTCCTAGGGATCTGGCTTCTGCTGTTTTCATTCTTCAGAAACTATTTTCTTTATGATTACCAGTGATCTCCTACTTGCTAAATCACACTTAATTCTGTTCAACCTCCCTTTTACCAAGGCCCCAAACTCTGGTTAAGTGGTTTAAATCTTTGTATGATCACAGACCATTGAAAATAAGACAAAAGCTATGAATCTTATTACAAGAAAAGTCACACACACGAATACAAATTTTTCATATTTGTCAGTTGTTGATCATCATGCTTCCCCAAAGCCCATCTGTAAATCATCTAAATATCTCTGTACTTTGGGTAAATAATTCTGCCCTCGTCTGCATCTAAGAAAGAAACAGAAAGTAAAGAGGATCATCCATTCCCACAAAACAGTTACACAGAGTATTCTTTTACTTTTCATTATATTTTATGTCACCCTGAAATTTTGTCTCTAATTTTTTGAATTTCTATAGTACCTTCTTACTATTTATTCCCTTATTCACCTCTCTTTATTCAATCATGGAGTAATTGCAGAGTAAAAAACAACACTGTGCTCCTCTTATCTTAAAGGAAGTGACAGCATAGATGAAAAAGAGGCATGCTCACATTAAAACTTGAATAATAAAATGAGAAAGGATATGGATAAGTGGGAGACATATTAAGCTATTTCTAAGAAAAACTCAGACACCACTTTCTGTAAAAGAGGGAATGTAAGCTGGGCATTAAAAGATGAGCTAGGTTTTTGATAGGTTGATATTAGAGAGAATGGTAAAATAGAAGGTATTATATGAGCAAAAAAATACATAAACATAGAGATCACAAGTGGGTCCCACATAGATTGATCAGAGAGGACGCAAAATTAGATAAAAACAATGATAGGTTTGGGCCAGTCTGTGTTAGCCTTGAGTACCAGGTTAGAGTGTCTGAGCTTTATTTTGTGGACAATAGGGAAATGCTGAATATTTTTTGAGCAAAGGACTGACAGGATAAAAATGATCTTTTAGGAGATGAATCTACTAAGAATGTTTAATAGGTGAGAGACTGGCCAAGAGGAGGTTAGGAGACTGAACCTGTGAACTACTGACCTGTTTTGAAGAGAGCGACATTTGCATAAAGGGAACAACCAATGTAACAGGCATGAAGATCTCCATGGCGTGGATCTCTTCAGCTGGAAGAATGCAGATAGCTAATAATAGCCTCTAGCTTCTTCAGGATCTATCACAGCAGCATCCAAGCTGAGGTCATCATCTTCCTGTACAGCCTCCACCAATGACTGAGCACAGCAGCATTACCAGGGCCTGGCCATTTTACCCAGTGCAGGACTTCTCTAACAGGCAGACTTTGCTCCATTAGGTTGGCTGAGACTTGGCTAGATCTACGTCAGAGTCTGAGGTTCTCCCTGTCCAATCCTGTTTCTTCCTCACTTATCTTTCACAGATGACATTTCATCACCATCGAGGTCTTTAAAGCTTTTTCTACTAAATCCTTTTTCCTCTCCCTATATCTCCCATAGGTGCCCCACTCCACTCCTCAACTAATATAAAAATACTTTGAAAATGCACAAAAAGTTACTTATTATAAAATTTATACAAGCAAAAATTAAATTAATAGCACTGAATTTAATTGTGCCTAAGAAAGGCATATTCTAAGTTTAATTTATGCACTAGAAAACTAAGAAATGTGATCATGATTTATGTATTGAGGAAAACTCCATGGTCACTGCAGATTTGAATGAGTGTTCCACATTCTGAAATCTTTTTTCTGATTTAACTTGAGATCAAATAAGAGACTAAACTAGCTATCTAGACATTTCTTTATTTAGAGGAGCCAAGTTATTTTAAATAGAACAATTTCATCTCACAATTGAAAGTAATAATGGGATAAAAAGCAGGAGCAGAGCAATTCTCTGAGACAAGTCCCACAGCTGGAGTTCAGCAAATATGAGAGTTAGTATATGCACTAAAAATGTCCTTCAGACAGCAAAGATTCTTGAAGCTTTTTTGAAATATATTTTATATCTTGTGTTCATGAGACATTTCTCTGAAATGAAAAGATGCTCCTGTCATGGCAGTGTTGAAAAAAACATATAAAGAACTGTCACATAATACACCAACTTGATATTCAGAATATAACGGAAATTCTACCTGACAGACCATCTAGCACTATCAGCTAAACATAACCACTCTTCCTGTTGTGTGTGTGTGTATGGGGGGGGAAGTTACAGTATAATGTTGAAAGTATATTTTGTGTGTGCATTAGGCTGGGGAAGATTAATTGGTCGTTGAGTTTCAATTGTTCAGTGGTAGAGTAATTTAGGAAAGAAACTGTTGCACTAAAATTTTGAGCTGATAACTATTTGGTTAAAGCCCTAATCTTTTCATTCCTATTTTTGACTGCTACTCAACACAACGTTTCCTTTAGAAGTAGATCTTCATGGAGGTTGAAACATTTCAATGATATAAATTCAAATCGATTTCCCTTATTAACAAAACATTTGGAAAATAATTTCAGTCTTCTGTAACCTCTAGCATGACTTCTCCCCTGCCAGCTTACCATCTTATACATTTGCTTTCTCAAATTATTTTCCCCTTACTCTACAAACTCCCAACTTTTTTACTTTTCCCACACATCTTTCATATCTTTTACACAGCCCACTACCCTCAACTGAGGGCACTGCTTCATACTTCTCAGAAAATAAAAGCCACGAGAAGCCGCTCATCATCTGATTCCCAAGTCTACACTTCTTTCTACCTGCACCTAGACATTTTCTCATTCTTACAACCCATTTCAGTGAAGTAGTGTCTCTCGTTCCACAATTTTGCTCCTGCTCTGGATCTAATCCCTCTCTCTTCACAAAATCATCTCTCCCTTTCTAATAAATTATTCTTATCCTAAACAAACACGTGCTAGTATCTTTCATATGTAAAAAAACCTTTCTTGACTTATATCCTCTCTAAAACGTGTTTCCTTCTTTTGTTTCTTCACAGAAAACTTCTTGAAATATCCTGTCTCTACATTCCCATGACCAAAAAGTCATTCCTGAGTCCTCCCCAATCCAGCTTCCTTATCCCACCATGCATCTGAAATTGTGCCTGCCAAAGTCAACAATGACCTCTATGTTGTCAAATCCATTGGCCACTTTGGTCCTTATCTTACTTGATTCTTCAGCAGCCAACCCTCTCCCTGAAATCTCTACTCATCTTCTGCAAAGCCACTCAGGGCAGAATAAACATAGCAGGCCTGAGATGGATATCCTTCAAAGGGGCTTGCAAGGTTGGTCCTTGGCTGACACTGGGAATTCAGGAGTGTTGCCGTTGTTCCCTAGCTGATAATGATGGCTCACTGTGCCTAGTCTATATAAACATTGTGTTTTATGCTGAACACCTGCTTTCCTTCTGGGAATGAAGAATTTTGCAGGCAGACAGTGCCTAGATGACCAAACCCCAATAAAAATCCTGGGCACTGAGTCTCTAATGGGCTTCCCTGGGCAGAAACATCAAACACATGTTGCTGCATTTTCATTGCTGGAGAAGAGTGTGCTCTGCATGACCCATCATGGAAGGAAAAGGGTATAAAGAAGCCTGCCCATGGATTCCTCCAGACTTCACCAGTGTCTTTTCCCTTTATAATCCGATTCTGAATGTTTACTACATTATTGTAATAAATCTTAGCTGTAAGCACAACTATATGCTGATTCTAGTAAGCCTCCTAGTGAACATCTGAACACAGAGCTGGTCTTGAGGACCCCTAACACTACTCTGTCTTGGTGTTCCTTTTCTCATACTTCTTTGTTGATTTCTTTTGCCTTGTCCCACCTTAAACTTCAAGGTTTTACTGTCTTTTCTTCTTTATAATGTTTTCTAGATGATCTTATTTGGTCTTTTAACATTAAATATCATCTATATGCTGACAACTTCCAAATTTATATCTCTAGCCTAGTTCTTACCACTAACTCCAGAAACTGACAACCCAAAAGCCTGGTACAGAACTCACAGTTGCTCTTTCCCAAGCCTGGACCTATCTTGTTTTCCCCATCCTGATGAGTGACAATGATATACTCTATTACTAACAGCGGTAATCTGGGAGTCATCTGTGAAGTCTTCCTTTTCGAGTCTCACATGACATTCTATCATCTAATTTTATTAGTTCTACCTCCAAGATATTTCTCAAACCTGACCACTTTTCACTATCTCTCCCTGTTATAAGCCAATGATCATCTCCCACTAGACTGATGAAATAGTCACCTGATTAGTCTCCCTACGTTCATTCTTACCCCTGTATAATTTGTTCTCCATTTAGAGTCAGACAGAGCTACTGAAAGTATAAACCAGATGATGTCACTTTCCTGATTAAAAACTTGTCTATTGGTTTCCATTTCACTTAGAGTAAATCTACATTCTTGGCCCACTTACTAGGCTTAAAAAAAGAGCAGATGGTCTTGCATTGTGAAAATGCTTGTCTTGATCAGGAAACTGAGAGGTTAGAGTACCTGGAACAGAATGAGTGAGGGGGGATCAAAATATGACATGAAATACTAAGAGAGGAAGGAGTCTTTTCTTGCAGGGCCTTGTATGAGTATTTATTATATGAAACTGTGCTAGTGTATGGAAACAAAAGTCCTAAAAACATAAAACTGTTCTCTAACTGATCATTTATAACAAGAGTCTTTATTCAAATATTTTTTCACAAAAAACACGAGTTCTTATTTTTCCCATTCTATCTCATTCAGTTACTTCTCAATTGACATCTCATTGGTTTGAACTTTGAGATTGTGGTAAACTTCCGAAATATCGATCAAATACAAATAAAAAAAATGTAACTGCAGATTATATAATAGGTATAAGATTTCATGAAGTTGATAAAAAATGATATTAGAGAACTCTTTAATTCACATACAATGCTGTTGGCAAGTGAGGCTCTGCAGTGATACAGGTTCACAATAGAAACAGAGAATATAGAAAAGAAATGTGCTTCAAAAAGAAATAACTTGAATATCAAGCAATTAAGTAAAGTCATTCAGAAAACTGATGAGGCTCTTGATAATTTTTGCAAAAATGACTCTGTTTATTAAGAGAATGAACAAAAAAGGCAATAGACTAGAAAAAAATATTTGCAAATCACATATGTGGTATAGGATTTATCCCCAGAATATATAAAGAACTTTTAAAACTCAGTAATAAGAAAACAAATAAGGCCCCCTAAAGTGGGCAAAAGATTTTCATAGACTTTTCACCAATAAAGATACATGGATGCTAAATCAGCACTCAGAAAGATGCTCATCATTGTTAGTCATTAGGAAAATGCAAACTGGAAGCACAATGAAATACTACTATACTCTACTATAAAGGCTATAGTTAAAAAGACAAATCATATCAAGTAGGCTAGGATGTATAGCAACTACAATTGTCATACACTTTAACTGTTGGTAAAAATGTAAAATGGCATGACTACTTTGGAAAATAACTGTCAGTTTCTTAAAAAGTTGTGCATATACCTACCATATTATCCAGCCATTCTTCTCTTAGGTATTTGGCCAATAGAAAAGAAAATATATGGCCATTCAAAGACTTACACACTAAAATTCATAGCAATTTTATTTGTAATAGCCAGAAAATAAGCAAACTCTTCATCAACAGATAAAAGGAGAAGCAAATTGTAGTATATTTGAACAGTGGTACACTAATCAGGAGTTGTTTGAGGAAAAACTATAAAATCAACATTGATGAAGATCAAGTGTGGTTACTTCACCAACAGCATCAGCATCATACGAGAATTTGTTAGAAATGCAAATTCTCAGGCCCTACTCCAGACCTACTGAATCAGAAACTCTGGGGGTAGAGCTTTATAAACCACTGCTTTAGATGGATTTGCTAAAAGTATTATCAGTGAGGGTTCTTGATATATTATTATCAGTCATCTTATTGTCAGCAACCAACTTTGGCTAACAAATTGAAGATAAATTTCTTGGCAAGTGTCAGGTAACTCAAAGAATTGATAAGAAATGATAAGAAATATTCTCAGATAATGCGCTGGAACCAAGGGAGTCAGAATAGTAGAAACAATCTGATTAAGATGCTGCTGCCACCACCAATGTATGCCATTTCTCCTAGTTGATGTAGTAGTCACTGTAGGCAGCCACTGTTCCCAATAACACAGCCGCAGATACCAGACTGCCCGTACTTACCACAGATTCAATATCATCCATTATCCCTTTATCTTGGCATCACTTGCTCAAGATTCAGAGTAAGTTGTAGCCAAATTTGGGTGGCAAGGCACTCAAGGGAATGAATAGAAGTTGAATCTCACTCCTTATGCTTTCAAACTTAGAGGTAAGAGCCTACTGCTCACCAAGACCTAGATAATGGGAAATTTCCTAAATCTAACAAGTGAGTCCAGACGCTGAGCAGTCAAAAACAATTATAGATGCTCACTATTATAAATATCCTGAATAAAGTAAATTGGGTGTATTTTTAATAGGACCATTTTCTAGCAGAATTAGTCAAATGTATTCTTTGTATTAGTAATTATGGACTTAAGAACTGTCCATAAAAATTCACTCTTCGTTCTCAAGAGATATGTCTTTTCATTCAAGTATTGCCTTACAATGAGTAAATCATAAGAATGAATAGCGCCAGCATGTGCCTTTTTTACTGCATAATCAAGTTAAGACTGTGAAATGAAATGACTGGGTTTGGAACATTGCTACTTAGACAGGACTCTTGGTGACATTCAAGTGGTGTTATTTAAAACTGAATTATTTGGACAGTAACAGGCAAAAATATGATCTAAATGTCATTGTACAAAAATTAACTCAAAAAAGATCATGGCCTTAAATGCAAAACATAAAATGATAAAAGTTTTGGAAAAAAAATTTTTGAGACTAGAACGAGGCAGAGTTCACTGATTTGACATTAAAAGTTTGGCCCACAAACAAAAATTGATAAATTAGACCTTATCAAAATTAAAAACTTTTACTCTGCAAAAAACCCTATAAGTTGATAAAAGGACAAGCTATAAACAAGGAGAAAAATATCTGCAAGCCATATATCTGACAAAAGAATAGTATCTGGAATATATAAACAACTCTCAAAACTTAACAGTAAAAAAACAAGCAATCCAATTAGAAAGCATGCAAAAAAACAGAAGCATACGTTTCATCATAGAAGATATGCAGGTGGCAAATAAGCTCATGACACACAATTAACATCATTAGCTATTAGAGAAATGAAAATTAAATCCATAATGAGATATCACTACACACTTATTAGAATGGTTAAACAGTGACAATACCGAATGTTGGCAAGATGCAGAAAAACTAGATTACTCATTTATTGCTAGTAGAAATGTAAAATGGTATAGCCACTCTGGGAAACAGTCTGACATGCATGCATGCATGCATGCATTCATTCATTTATTTATTTACGAACAAAACATACATCCCAGCATGACCCAGCGGTTGCACTCCTGGGCATTTACCCCAGAAAATTAAAACTTATGTTTACACAAAAACCTGTAGATGAATGTTTATAGCAGCTTTATTTGGAAAAACCAAAACCAACCCATGTCTTTCAACAAGTGAATGGTTAAACTATAGTACATCCATACTATAGAATGCTATTCAGCAATAAAGGAGAACGAACTATCAGTACATGCAACAACTTAGATAAATCTCTAGGAATTTATACTGAGAGAAAAGAGCCAATCCCCAAAGGTTATCTCTTATATGTTCCATTTACATATGGTCTGGAAAAAAAAAAAAAAGAAATAGAAAAACAGATTAGTGATTTCCAGGGGTTAGGGATATGTGAGGGATCAAGGAAGTCATGTGACTATAAAGAATAATAGGAGGGATCCTTGTGATGATGGAAATGTCCTTATCTTGACTGTACAATGTAAATATCTTGATTGTGATATTGGACTACAAGATGATACCAATTGTTGCAAGATACGAATTTGAGAAAACTAGATTTCTGTATTATTTCTACAACTACATGTGAATCTTTAATTATGCCGAAATAAAAAGATTAATTTAAAAAAAACAAAGCAACAACTGGAAAATTAAATTTTTTAGGTTCTGAGTCCAGAAAGGCAGCTCACTCTCTATGGTTGGGGATGAGGATTTCCCCCACAGCAAATGCTTATGTCCACCATTTACTCCCCACAATTCCAAAATGAAGTGGCCTTCAACAGCGAGAGGAAAAACTTATCTTATCTGCCATTCACACTTTCCTTTTCTGAGCACATTGGTCTTTTTTGAGCTTCTTAAATAAAACAAATTCTTCCCCTACCTCAAACCTCCACTAATACTGTTTTCCTAGCTGGATCATTTTTAATTATCCTTCTCAATACCTCATTCATCAAATGCTACTTTCTAAAAAATATCTTTCTAGGCCTCCCATTTTAGGCCAGGTCCCCCTGTTCTACACAATCAAAGCACTCTTCATCCTGTTAAAGAATTTTTTTTTAATATAATTATATACCTGTAGAACGAGTTGTTTGATGTCTTCCTGCTCCACTAGACAATGAGCTCTATAACATCAGGACCTACCCAGAAATAGATCTTTTAAAAAAGGAAATGCATTATATTAAATTTTAAGTTGTATTTCTAGCATATAAACTTGTTTTCACCTTGAGTCTGTTTACATATTCTCCACACACAGACACACAAAGCTTTCTGTGAAAGGTTAATTGTATGGAAATTGTGTAAATTAAGGGAAAAAAGCCAGGTTCCCTGTTTGGATTAATGCAGTACAATAACAGGGACAACATAAACCTCATGGTAATATGATGACTTGACAAAACAAATTTAGCAGAAGCAAAAGTTTACTGCTGAGAGTGACCATAAAAACATAAGCCTCCATCCTCCAAAACTGACAGAACTAATGAATGAGGCACTGAATTTTTCAATCTGTGGGAGTTTGAATTAGAGTAAATCCTCAATGTCCTCAACAGGTTCTGCCTTTAAGCGAAATAATATATAAGAAAACCAATTTTACCACAGGCTAACTGATACAGTTATGTTCCTATGAAATCTCATCAACATTATAACTCAATGTCTTAAAAACCTGCTGTAGATTTATCTAGAGATCTTAAGAAGTAAGAAGATTCCAGGTGAAATTCAGTTACAGTTTTATTTGTTTACTTGTCTATCAATCTACTAGACAGAACTCCTTGAGGACAAGTACTGTGTCATTTATTTTAAAATCTCAAACTTGACACTCAGAAGGCAGTCAATATATGTTTATTGAATTAATGAATATATAACTCACTGTGGAGAATTAGGAATTTGATATATTACCACTCTTATGAATCTGTAAATTTCAAGAGATTCTGGTTAGTACAAAGAAACAGATTTCAAAGGGCGGCATTTCAAGCATCAGATAAAGTGGGAGAGTCTTTATTGGCTATTCAAATTATTCATGCAGACAATTCTATTCTCTGCCTTTGAACAAGACCTATTCTTTTTATACACATAAAAACGTGGTGTGTGGGGGGAGGTGGAAAGGGTATACATCCTCTTTATGCATTGGTTATCTCTCCACTGACTCTTGTTAATTTCTCCAACTATCATTAAAAATTATATTACATCTCTTTACTATATTTGATTATGAGGGAAGCTGTAACCTCATAATTCATAGCTTATCAAAGAAAAAACACAGAGTTTCAGTGGTGCTGAAAATACTTTTTGCAGTTAATATCAAGTTTTAAAAGTAATAAATAATAAAACATTTTAAAATCATTATATAAATATAGCTTGGTGGACAGACCTGACCAAGGGCCGCCTATGTGATGAGGATGCCAAAAAAAAACTTTTAATAGTCTAGAATTACTCCCAATTGATCCCAATGATATCTAATATTTTAGAGTTAGAAGTTCATTTCTTAAGGGTCTTCTAGTTCCAACGGCATGTCAGCTTGAGCAAATGTAAAAAAAGCTCTTATACAGGAATGCTGCATAAAATATAATAACAACCATAGATGAGCTCACACACAGAAAAGGAACATCCCAAATGCCAGGAAAAAAGAGAAAAGGAAAGCCAGAGTGATAAACATGTGAGTTAACTTTGGGGTAGGGCTTTTGGATCTGGAAACAGCAAGTAAGTTGAGTTTCAATATCTATTCAGGAACAGAAATTAAAAACTTCAATCTAAGGGAGTTGGAAATAAAATGCTGCATAAAAACAGAACTTACCAAGGGTTGAATTCCCAGGCCTGTAACTTGCATAAGATAAAAATTAAAATTTACACTAGATGAAAAGTAAACATAAATATTGATTGGTACTGGTCCTTTGATACTTCTGTGCATCTGGTGCAAGCAAGCAAACAAACAAACTACTCTGGGTCACATGGGATTCCCAAAGAGAAAAAAGCTATCTGAAGATGATCTAATAATATAAAAAGTTATAAAACACAAGTAAATGATTCACCATGAACAGTCAATAAATACATAGCACCCCTAAGAATTTGAGATAATAGAAAGTATGTCTAAAATAGAAAATATAATTTTCTGAAATAAGTATTTCTAAAATGATTAAAGAAATAATTGGAACCATAAACAACAAAATTCAATGATAGACTAGGCATATTTGTCAAAGAACTAAATAAAACTTCTAAAATTAAAAATATACTCCTTGGAATTAGAAGATTAATGGTCAAGTTAAAAAGCAGATCATATACAGATGAACAAAGAATTCTCAGAATTAGAAATAGATCTGATAAAGTTATCCAGAGTGAGGTAGAGAGACAAAGACTAGAAAAATATAAGTATGAATATGGAGATTATAATGAGAAGATACAACACATGTCTAATGGGAATTCTACAAGGAAAAAAATATAAAAATTATGAAAAGGTAATAGATGAAAATTTTGCATGATTGATAAATGAGATGAATCATCTAATTCAAGAAACACAAATCCCCTACTAGATTAACTCATCTAGTTACCCTGCAGTGAAATTGCAAAATGCCTAACAAAGAGAAAACCATAAAATAATAACAGAAATATCCAGTCCTTTAGCTGTGATTTCCTCCTTGTCAAAAACTGAACTCCATACATTTTAGTTCAAATGAAATGTAGTGGATACTATGACTGGATAAAAAGGGTTTTTGGGTCAAATATTCAAAACTCAAAGATCATATGGGAACTAGAAAAAAAGCTCTCATTTCTCAGATCCAATATTCTGGTATGTTTTATAACTGTAACAGCAAGAGTCTGAATATTTGGTTATTTTAGAATGATTCATTTTTAAAGATTATGCTCTGGCAATAGAGTTTCATCTACTTGCCAATATATCCCTAGTACCAAATATATCATATACAGAAAAAAACTAAGGCAGGAGAAAGTATGAAACTAACAACTTGCCATACTGGTTCACTGCTAATAACTAGATTATCAAGTAGTAGGCCGATAAGTATATCAAAGACATAAATATTTAATTGATAATTATCCCTGCCAATTCTTCCAGCTTGAGGAGAAACCTCTCTTTTCAGATATTTTCCATGAAAGACTATTGTACTCACTGGGTCTTCCAAGAATGGTGATTACAGTCTGCTTCCTCCAGGGGTCTGATAAGAATCCAGTGTTTTCTTCAGTGTCTGACTGAAAGGACAGTGTACTGTTATCCGGCAGAGTATCTATCCTGAGCGTTTAAAAAAAAAAAAATGCTTGGGAGTTGGTTTGAGGAGAAAATTAAACCAGAGTTTGAGCTATTTTTTTCCAGTATGAGTAGACTACATCACCTAGAGAAACTTAAGCTCTCCTAACTTTCTCACTTGAAGGGGTCTCAATAGTGTTTTCTACTAAATTGCACATGGAATAACAGAATGACTTCATATCTTTTGTTTTAATTTTGACTTTTCCAGTTCAGACATGCACTTCCAGAAAACACATCACATGAAACTGCTTCTTTGAAATTGTAAATCTAAACATTCTTCCAGATCCCTTGATTAGGCTAATCCTTTCATATTGTGTTGTACTTATCAGGGGCTTAGTCCTTTGACCTTTCTGCCTATTGGTCCTCTTGTCTCTTTACCTTGACTTTAGAGGGAACAGGTTTGTCACCCCAAACTATGTCTTTCGGGATATTATTTTAAGCTGGTTGTTGTTTAAGAAACAAAAACATTGAAAAAGAACATTTGACCTTTCTCTAACTGCCTAAAAAAATTTAGATGGAGGACCTGCTTTAGAAAGAGAACTATAATTATAGATGACTATAGTTTAATATGAATTGAGTGTCATAGACAGGGAGAAACCTACCAAAGCCTTTGATCAAAGACCTTCCTGTAGCCCACTGTTAAAGATGGGCCAGTAAACATTTGTTTACCAAACATCAGCTTTCCTATTTCCCTGTGAATTGCCTTCTTCCCCTATGAAGCCCCAAACAACAACTCACTCCACCTTTCTCCTTAGCCCAGAAGGCATATCAACCTCAACTTCCTGATTTGTCCTTGGGTTCAAAATTCTTATGGAACTCTATATGTACGTACATAATAAATTTGGTTATTTTCTCCTGTTAATCTGTCTCATATTGATTTAATATTAGACCAACCAAAAGAATTTAGAAGAGTGAAATGAAAAGTACTTTCTTGCCCTACAATTTCAACTCAGATGTTAAAAACTCTCTTGCAAATATTCTCAACACAATTATCTCTATTTAGAGAAGAGAATTCAATGAGATAATAATACAGGTAAAGCACTGAAATGCTCAGCAAACGGTAGCTAACGCAACTACCATCAACACCACCAACATACATGACATTCTTTGTGCTTTTGTCATTCTGTCATACCAGCCTGTATGTATACAATCCTGGGCTATTAAACATTATTGGAGAAAATCACTAAATTGTGCAAATGATAGTGAATTCATGCTTCTAGCCAAGCAATTCTACTGTTTCTCTAACCAGTTTTCTGAATTTTGAGACTACTCCAAACCTCTCTAATCTCTTCAAATCTCCTACCCAACGCTTCCTCCCATCATTATTCTCTTGCTTCACAAAAAACAAACAAAAAACCCTAGAAACCATCGGAAGAACTTCTCCAATTTCCAGCCACCAAATTTGCAAACCTTTCAGCATTTGCCTCTACTCTGCACTCCTGCTTTCTTCCTTTGACAATGGAAGCAGTCTAGTTTACTATTCAGAGACAATGACTCCACATATTCTTCCACTCTGTCATCTTCACCCACATATTTTCAACCTCTCTCTACAATGGCTCTTTTTCATTAATATTTAAATATATCTCACTTTAAAAATTTTTTTAGTCCAGCTACTTCCTTCTCTCTCTTGTTCTTCCCACACAAATTTTTAAAGAAAGTAATCCACAGTTGCTGCCTCATATATTTACTTCCATTTGTCCTTTGTCCTTGTAATCTGGTTTCCATTCCTACACTCCATGAAAACTGTTCTTATCTGCTTTATCAATAACTCCAAAGAACTCTTCTCAGGTATTACTTCATTCGACCTGTAAGCCACCTCTTGTATGGTTGATCAATTCCTCCATCCAAAACATTGTTTTTAGGAATGCCTTCTTTTCTAGACCTCCTCCTATCTCTCTGATTGCATCTGGTGAGTACTCCTTGCGGTCTTTCTCCTTTCTCTGCTCAGCTTTAAATTTAGGGTTCCTCTGAGTTTGGTCAAGGGTCCTATTTTCATAATGCTAAACTAATTAAACAAGGAGGCCATTACACAGGTGGCATTAATACCTTGACAGCCTACTCAAGCAAAGCAAAATATGTGTGTAGATGTCTCAAGATTATGAAATCTAAAAGCTAAGGATGACCAATCACAAACAGCCAAATGGGCTTGAAGTTATAGACTTTCCACACCTCTATAGTAAAAGTCTTCCCATGGCTCCAGTCAATGGAGCGCTCTTAACCACTCCAGGTTTGGTGCTGTCCAATTACAATAGATTTTTGCCCAAACAAATGTCAAAATTTTAATATGCCTTAGTTTAGCCTTTAACAGTACTCTATATTTCATTTCCTCTAATCCATATCCCAGTTTAGCTCTCTCTCTTCATCCATACATCAAAATACTTATCCATCCCTTAGGTATTCTGCCTCCAAAGCTGTTTCTGCTGTGTTCTCTATATCAGCGAAAGTTTCCAGCTTCCCAATCCAGAAATCTGACATCATACTCTTTTCTTTCACTCTTAATAGTCATTTGCCAAGCCTAGGCTACTCTGCTTGCTTAAATAGCTCTCAGTCATTTCAACTGACACCTAGGCCATCATCATGTTACATCTTCTTAAGGAGTCCTCTAGTGTCTCATTTTGCCTGTTCTAATCCATTTTTTTTTTTTTATAAAGCCAGAGTGGTTCTTTAAAATGTAGATTATATTGGATTACTCCTATACTTAAAATCTTTGTTTCTGGTTGCCTTTAGGATAAAGCTCTAAAAACTTCCTAACTTTCCTTTTTCTCCATTCTCCACTCGTCTCTTGCAAGTAATCTTCAGTCATTCTGAATTTCTTTGAATTCCTAGAGCTCGTGCTTGCAGCCTGAGCTCTGCCCTTAGGTGAACTATATACTTTTTTTTTTAACCAACTGTACAATTCACTCTTAAACTCAATTTACGTATCACTTCTAAGAAACTACTTGTCACCTTTTCAGTTTGAATTACTTTTTAGATGTTCCCAAGGCATCCTGTACCTACCTAGCTATTAAGAGCATTGTCTTGTAATTGCTTATTTCCTAGTCTATAGCTCTGTTTAACACTAAATTCCTGGACGGCAGAAACCTGGTGCTCTTAAACCCTCCATCTCAAGGACCGAAAAGGAATGTCTAAGGTACAAAATAGTAGTTCAATTAGTATTTGTTGAATGAATAACTATTCCCTTCTTTGGAATGAGGGCGGCCAGGAGGATACCAGACAGATGAGGGCTTAAAGGGGACGGAGTAAAAAAAAAAAAAAAAAAAAAATCTATAACAACTGGGACGGTTACAGAGTACCTAGGTTTTTCCATAAACTCAGGGTGGGGGACAGGCCTACTGCCTTGCGGAAGACAACCGGCTAAGGTCTCTCAAAAAGCAGACGCAGGGAGCGCGCAGCCCCAGGCAAGGAAGGACAATAGCTTGGAATTCGGCCTCCAGTTTCCGGGAGCCTAGCGTTCGGCCGTGAAGCTCGAGAGTGGGGGCTCGGAGCCCGGCCCACGGCGAGGAAGGCGCGGCCCCCGGGCTCCCGGCCCGGCCGCCAACACCTCCCCCGACGCCGTCGCCCCGCCCTGTCCCGCCCCGCCCCGGAAGTGACTTGAGGCCCGTCCGGAACCTCCGGGCGCGGCGGCTGCAGCGTCACTAGCTGAGCCGGTGCGGGGCGGGAGGGGCGGGCGTAGCGGCCGCTGCCGTCGCTAACGAACCCGGGACCGCGCGGGTCTAGCAGCGCGCCGGCTAAGGGAGGGGGGCCCAGCGGTCGAGCCGAGGACGACGGGCCGCCGGCGGCCGCAGGGCGACGACGACGCGGAGGAGGCGGAGCCGGGAGAGGGGTGGGGGCCGGGGAGGGTCAGGGTGGGAGGGGGTGGGGGGGTGTCCCAGGGCTCATGGAGCCGGCCAAGCGGTCGGACAGCGGGGATCCCCCGGAACCAGGCGGGCGTCCCGGGCCCTTCGTCCCGCAGAAGGAGATAGTCTATAACAAGCTGCTGCCTTACGCGGAGCGGCTGGACGCCGAGTCCGACTTGCAGCTGGCCCAGATCAAAAGCAACCTGGGCCGGGCCGTGCAGCTCCAAGAGCTGTGGCCCGGGGGCCTCTTCTGGACCAGGAAACTCTCCACGTAAGTGTGACCCGGCCTGTTGGATGGTCCAGGGGTGGAATCTCAGACGGAGGAGGGCTGGGGGCGGCTCTTTGTCCGCTTCCGATAGCTGAACCCTCAACTCTGTGGTTCTCGAGCTGGTGGTCCCCGTGCTGTAATATCAGGGTCGCAACAGAGGCTTGGGAAGCACTCCTTCAGCCTTTCTCCGAGCCACTTTCCTGCGGGACCTCCGCGGTTTTCTGCGTCCTCCTCTCTTTCCCAAAGGGTTTGGATTGTTGTCTTCCGACCTGCGGAGTCGCCAAGGGACAGGGATGAGTAGTCTCCCAAGATACTCCTTGGACCTTTGCTCTTGTGAGAAGCGGGGCAGAGAGGATTCATCTTTGGTTAGCAATTCTTGACTTCTGATTCCTCTGCTTTCTAATAATGATCCTCACCTTTTCAGAGTCGTCAATTCGCGTCTTGTAACTTTCTGAATCGGAAGGAGGCCGTAGGGGAACTTCTAGGTTCTACTTTTTCCGGCCTGCTCAGTGTTTGTGGATTTGGCTGAAAAAAAAAAAAAAGTTTAAAATCAGCCCTCGGCGCACATTTGAACTCTATACTAGACAAGAATGTTGAATCTTAGAATTTCGGGAAAGCATTTATTGCTCCTATTTGGAAATGTACGATACTAAGGGAAGTAGAGAAGAGAGTTGTCAGATTGTCCTTGGCGTTATTTAGCATCAGGCTTTTGTTAATTTTTGAGTTGCTGAGATGAATGCCTAGACTATCTGCGAACTCTAATGCCACCGAAATTAGGGAAAAATGAGTAAAATAACAGTGGAGGAGAGGTTAGACTACTTGCTAAATGGGCATATTCACTGTCGGAAGAACTTTTTTTTTTTTTAAAGAATTTTGGTATATATTTTTTTGGTTGACCATAGGTAAAATCAAGTAACAATGTATGTTTATGTTTGGGAGTATGAATGGATGAATACATGTCACTTATCCAATGTTTACCCAAATCTGCTGAGTGAACTGGGTGATGGATGACTCAGGATTTTGTAATGCAATAGTCTTCCCTACATTTCCTCACAGTTTGATACTTATATGTCTATTATTCGGGAGACTCTGACAAATTTCTCATCTCCACTTGGCGATGGTAGTGGGAATAATGACCTTTTTAATTAAAAAGCAAAACTAAAACACTTAATTTGCCCTTTTCAGGGAGTGAACATAAAATGTCAAGGTTAACAGCTCTCTTGATTAGAGAGTAGTTTGTGATGTTCGGATCCACAGGCGACTTGGGGAAAAAAGAAATGCAACAGGAAGAAGAACCACTTGTAGTCAAAACAGAAGAATGTTTTATAAATGATAAAAATTCACATGTTTTTAAAAATGAGTCTCCTAGGTGTTTGTGTTACACAGGCACAGTAAAAATAACTTTGTCACTTCTACTAATTTTCCATTTTAATTATTTGGATTTGCTTTTCCAGAGAATAACCATTTTGGAGGACACAAATAGATTTTTTTGTATATGCACAAGACATAAATATACCAAAGTGTGACTACATATCTGGTTTGGATTTATGAATCAAGAATCTAGATACACAGGCATAGTTGAGCATTGTTTTCTGACATAATTGTTAACTAAGCTTGGCAAATTATCACCTGGGGTTTTATTATTTTGGGCATATTAGGTATAAGTAGCTTTTACCTAGAAAGGGCTACACATACAGTAGAGACAGTCCTTGGTATTTAGGGCAACGTTATGGTTATATCGCTTAATAAACTATGAACCTAAAATCATTTCTATCTAAATAACCATCAAGAGATGTCTATCAGATAGAATTTTATTTTGGAATGGTGTTTAGATGCTGCAGACTGATTCTTAGGATTGTGCTATGAGACATTTTGAATTTATTGGGGACATGTTGTGATCTTGGGTACATTTTTTTTCTCCTAAGTCATGTTAAGGTGACCTGTTTATAGTTGTGCTTGTTTATTAAGCCTTGTGTGTGTTGCACAAGTTTACATCTAAATGATGCCAGGACATGTGATGATAGCTGTCAATTACTTGAGTAGTAATCATATTTAGTACTTTGTAGAAGAATGGAAAGTAGTAATAAAAATAAAATCTAAATTCACCAACTAGCTCTGTGACTGTGGAAAGGTACTTTAATCATGTTATGGTATTCTTGAGAGAGAAATGAGGTGGTCATACTAAATAATTACTGAGAAGCATTCCTTCTCTGATATTTTAAGAGTTTATTTTTTATCCTGTAGAGCTTCAAATAAGCCAGTATATGTCTTTCTACAAGAACCATGAGCAATTTTTAAAGGATCAACTACATTCCTAAAGAATACCCAAGTGTAAATGCTGTTCGAAAGCACTGGGACTGGATCCCTGACCAGAAGTGTACACGCCTAATCTGTGTGTCACAGACTGGGTAGGGGTAGAGTTCTGGTTTGGAAGGTACTCAGGAGCCCCTTTTTTGACTTTTTACTTTATTTTTGTAGTCATCATAATTCTGTTTAAATCTAGTTTGAGACTTTTGGGTCTGTTTAGCATCTCTGTCAAAAAAGGTTATTTTTGTGTATTTTTAAAAATTGGCTCTGTGATATAACATACAGGTTCTCCTGTACAGGCAGTTAAAAGTATTAGAACTGCCTGTTCAAGAGAGATTGTGTGACATAACACATCACAAGGCCATTTTCTAAGAAGAAACGAAACAGATTAGAGAAGAGAGGCACAAACCAGTTGTCTTTTGAAAACAGCAATAAAGACAGCTAAGGGACACTAAGTGAAAGATAACTAGTATGGCCAATGTAGAGAATGAAGAGAGTTGAGGAAAGGTAATCTTACCCTTCTGGACTTTCTATGAGGCAGTGAAACCTAGTCCTAAAACCTTAGTTTATCTATACCTGGCTTTGCCACCAATGTTGCCATTTTTGCCTTGCTTAACCTCTTTAAGTTTAGGAAAATGGGCATGTAAACTATTGGTGTGGGAGTGTAGTTGGTGGTTTTTCAGGCTTAAAATTTAGTAGTGTGCCGTTTGATAAAGGTAAAATCTTAAACAAAAAATTGGACTCCTCAGGCAGACTAAAACTGCACTGATTTTTTTCTTTGTAACACTTCATTGGTAATAGAACCCCTGAAGCCTCCTCGGGGCTCTAAAACATACTGTTTGAAAAAAATCACTGGACTAGTCCCCAAGGGCCTTTATGGATAACTCTGTACCTTTAAATTGGTTTGGAGGAAGAGGAGAGACTATAAGTAAATGGGCTATTTACAGGCTTACCCTATTCATAATCATTTTTTTCTTTAGTCTTTTTTTTTTTTTTTTTAACGGAATTTTGACTTTAGTAAAGTTGTGGGCCCGGTGTATTGTGAAGCAAATTTAGATGCCTTGTTTGTTACAATGAAGTGTTAGATTCTGTGCTGTTTTGTAATGAAATGACTGTGTATTATACTAAGGAATAATTTTATTTGCTAAAGAAACTGTAGCTCCCTTGTTTGTTTATTAGTAAGAACAGTATGTAGCCTTCCTGGATAGGAATTGGATTATCTCCATTGAAACCACATAATATATTTAATTTGATCATATAACCACTGGAAACTTAAGTTTAGTCAAGAGTTTTCAAATACACCGACCTCCTCTTGTGGAAAGTAATAATGTGACTACAGTAGCACCCAAATTCATATCATCTCTGTTTTGGGGAAGAAAGTAGAAAATGCTAATTTAGTTGCCTAGTAACATGATGTACTTAATAGGGTATCTAGTGTTTGAGTATTGAAATTGCAAAGTACACAATAAATACAAATGCTTTTTATTTGTAAAAGAATATTGGAACCTTGACAAATTACCACACTCATCAGCGAGAACCAGTTTGAGAAAATAGTAGAAAAGGTTTATCTTTGTTATTAAGTGACCACACTAAAACTGAGAACCAAAATTTCTTTGTGGTGAAAGAGTTTATTTTCCGTAGAAAGAAACACAATAAATTAATTAAGTGATATTGGGGGATGTCAATTTTTCTGACAAAGTTCTATAATAGCAATAAGCTATCCTTTACATTAGATTTTTTAAAATTAACAGCCTTTATTTTTAAGCAGTTTTAGTTTCAAATTGAGCAGAAAGCAAAATTGAGCAGAAAGTAGTGTTCTCATATACCCCTATCCCCACACATGCACACATTTGATTTTTCAACATCAAGCTTACATATATAAACATATATTTTAATACTCGAAGCCCTTCTCATTTTTCAAGGATCTCTCTCAATCATTCTTTAAAACACCTTGTCAGTTTTCTCTGTACTAGTTAACTGGCTATTTCTGCTAGAATCTCATTTGTCGTATGTGGTTTTCTAATACTATTTATTTTGCTTTAAACATTTTTCTGTTGTGGAAAATATCAAACACATAAAAGGAAGACAGTGTAATATAGTGAACTCCATGTACCCATCGCCTATCTTCAACATTTATCAACTCAGTGGGCCTACCATGTTTCTTTTACCACCACCACCCTACGATATTTTGAAGCATAATACTTCATAAGTGCTTCCAGTATGACTCTCTAAGGGAAAAGGCTTAGGCTAAAAAGGCAATACCAATACCATTATCAAACTTAAAAAACATTAGCAATAATCCATTATTACATTGATTAACATCATGAAGTTCTGCTTCTTTAAAATGAGTTTCTATTTTATTTGCATTGTTTTGTCTAAAGTTTACTACAGACAGATCTCATGGATGGAGATAAAAATAAAATAGCTCATTAATACATTTTTATATTATCGTATCTGTCTTATCTCCCCGCTTAACTTTGAAGATACAGAACCAACCCTGAGGTAGCAAGGACTCCCTTAAATTATCTCATTTAAAAAACAGACACTGATATTTGTTGGTTAACACATAGTATGATACAAAGCGGTAAAAGCCGAAGTCCTTGAACCAGAGCATTTTCTGAGTGTTTTGTATGCGCCAGGCATTGGGATATTGTTTTTGGAATTTGAGATATGTCAGTGAAAGATTTCTGCCCTTGGGAAGTTCTTTCTCGTAGTGCACATTTCTGTGTATTTAGGACAGATGAAGTAAGGAGTGTAACTCCATCAAGGAATATGGGGAAGAAAAATATAATTCTAAGTGCATTACTTAAAAAATCTCATTTTCACCAGTGTGTTTTAACACATGACACTGAGGCATTCAGAAAGGCAATAGAAAAAAAATTTTGTAAAACAATACCATTAGTTCTTCTGAGATCTGAATGTATCAGTTAAAAAAAGGTTTTTAAGCGGTCTTGCAGTGTTGTAAAATAAAATTGGTTTTGACCAATTTGGACGTATTCTTAAGTGAAATGGATGCAAAGTCTTTCTTTCTTTCTTTGTTTTTTTTGAGGATGCTTATTTATTAGTAAATAAACACCTGTCTTGGACGTGGTTCCATAATGTACTGATTAGCACGTCTGCTTTACACGCAGAAGGTCCTGGGTTTGTGCCCCAGTGGAGCCATGGTCCATGGTCTACAGCCATGCCACCCTGAACAAGCCCAATGTCTGATTTCAGAAGCTAAGCAGGGTTGGGCCTGGTTAATATTTGGGTGAGAGACCACCTAGGAAGACCAGGTGCTATAGGCATAAATAATAATAATAAATAAATCTTTCTTATTGTGCTACCTGGGAGGTTAACTACTCTATAAAGTGAGATACATTTCTAGTGATCCCCCGTCCCTTTTTAATACAAAATCCAAATGTTTCCCTCTAACCTGTGTAGAAAATTAGATCAAAATTGCATTCATGCTGTATAAACAAACAGCAGGCTGAGAACATAGTAATAAACACAACAGTAAGCAAACAACAGAAAACCTCTATATTCATTGAGCTCGCCACTGGAATGTTAAAAGCAGCACATAACTATAAATATTCCTATTTGGAATCTTGAGGTTGGCTATTTCCATATTCGGCCTATGCTTAGCATTTCTTCCCTTTTAGTGCATTCTCTTTTGATCCCTTGCTCATTCTTTTGTATTCTTTGTGTACATACCTTCCCTCTGCTATGAGCTTTCTTGAGGTCAGTATATTTCATATTTATCTCTCCTCCCTCCTGGCATTTAGTATAGTGTTGTATATATTCATAGGTACTCAGTAATATTAGAATTAACTCTTTTTCTTTGAAAACTAAAGCATTCTGCAATTCTAAGGAATTGTTACTTTTACAGTCAAAATGGAGAAAACAAATCTGGTATGAGGTCTGTTTTAATACTAGGTTCAAAGAAAGTATGTGTTTAACCAAAGAAGTGGAGAGAAGCATTTTAGTTAAGGAAGAAGATGTTGTGTTTCAGGGGTGGGCAGCAAAGTTAGAGAAGAAAGCAGATTATATTGGTTTCATCGGGGAGTTTGACAAAGACTTTCATTTAAACTATAATAATTGTATGGTTAAATATTTAGTATTAAAAATGTATAGTTAGACAAACTGTAAAGTTTTGGTAGTGGTCATCTTTTAATGCTAATTTGGCTGTCTTCATAAACCTAGACCCTAAATTTTAGAGTTTAAAAATGTAATAAGGGCTTTTTCCCTTTCTAAGAAAAAACACCATTGCAGCTGTGAAGTGTGTTTGAGAATAATATTGTAGTTCAAATAAGTTGGAGATTGCTTAAGAATTGTTAAATATGCTTTGTAATTTTCTAATAGTAGACAGTCTACATGGAATGTGTTAGTAATTTGGGGACTTGTAAGTAAAGGATGAAGTAGAAGTTTATAAGAGGAATTTTATGAAGGCAGTTATTTACATGTGAGTTTATATTTTGGGTGGATTCCTGAAGAGTTCAGTCAGGATAGTTTCTGGTCTGAGGGAAAGTAGCTTCCTTCCCAGAGATCCAATAAATAAAAATGTCAAATTTCTGTCAACATACACCAAACAGAGGTCCCTATTTTGTGTATAGCAGGAGTAAAATTACCATCAAACAAATTCAGGAATGGTTTACAAGTGTGATTTTTTTTTTTTAATTTTAACTTTAGACTTTCATTTTGTGTTTTGGTTTCTGTTGTTTGCTTGCAGAGTCTCACAATTTTTATATATACGTTGATTTGTGTTTATACAGAATTATACAAATTGTGGGTTATGATCAAAAGGTGTTGAGATCATTTGTAGGTCTTTATCAGTTTTTATTTTTTGGTTTGTTTTTTGTTTTTTTGGTTGGTTGGTGAACTAAATTAAAATTATAAGTGAATTTGGAAGTAAAAAGGGGGATTTTTTTTTGTTTTAGATATATTTATGTGTTTACTGGGTTATATATTACTGTGGGTCGTGGCCAAAAAATATGAAAGCTATTGATTATACAGGTTTCTTTATGTACTGTGGATCATATAATCAATACCTATTGAGATATAAAGATATAAGGGATGAAAATAAAAAGGTTGCAACAGTTAAATATCAGTAATCTGAGGGATCTTAACAAGAGGGCATTACGAGATAGTTAAATGATACGAAAACTAACTACCATAAGTTGAGGGCTCAGGATGTGCCAGTACTGTGCTAAGGGCTTTACATTCATTATTTCATTTAATTTTCATAAACAACTGTATGAACTGTAGGTATGTTTATTATCACAATTTTACCACCGAAAAAAGACTTTCTGAGGTTAAGTCACAGTAAATTTACCTGATGACCATAGCACAGGGCTGTGGCTCTTAACCAGGTGTCCAGAAGAAGGAAAGCTCCCTGGGCTATGTAGCCTGGGAAGGCTACCCCAGGAAGGAGAAGCGCAGCTGAACCTTGAAGTACAGTTTGGTAAGTTAAGGAATTTGGAGAAAGCCCTTTCGTGTGGGGGGAAAAGAGATATGAGCAAATTGACCACACAACTGTTAACTTCTTTACATAGAGCAATACATTGAAATAAGCAGTTACCTGTCTCTCTCTGTAGGCTGTATGTTCCATGGCCATTTGTTACTTATTTTTGTTTCCAGCCTTTTGCCATGCCTGGCTCTTAAATGACATCCAATAAAGCATTTCAAGAAATGAATGCTCTTTGCCCATCCCTTGAGAGAAGCAACTGGGAAAAATTATATAGAAGCATCATTATTAGGTGTTTTTAGTGAATGACTTTATTCAGAAATCATCATGTCAATTTTAATCATAAGGAATACAACTCTGAAATACAGTATGCTGAAATTCCAAGTGAGTGTTGTTCAACCTGTGGTGGATGATGATAAAGAGAAGCATATTTCAAGCCTTCATCTGAAATACTGTGCCTTGGTAAAGATGATGGACCTATTTTTTAATGTTTCAGAAACCTACTCTTAATGTTTTAAAGAAGTAAATTTGCTTAATTTGGTCATTACTGTTAGTTTGAAGGTTTTTTTCCTTCTTAAAAATAGAATTAGCCCTTGTGAACTGTTTGTAATTTCTTAAGCTCATTTTTTTTCCTCAGGATATACTTGTATATTAAATCAGTTGAAAATATATGCTTCTCAGAATGTCTACCTTGTTTTATCTCTATTAAGAGCTGAGGGTTAAATAGATGTTGTAGAGGGGTGCCACCAAGTATCTTTAAGTCCTCTAAAGAAATAAAATAATATATACGTACATAACTATAGAGTATAGAATGTGAAATATACTCAGCTTGGTACAAGCTAGTAAGGAGCAGAGAGGACAGATAGCCATTTTGGTTGAGAATGACGGAAGATTTCATGAAGGAGGAAGTCTTAAAGAATAGGAAGGTTTCTAAGGATATGAACAAATAATTCAAAAGAATAATTATTTAGTAAACCAGCATCTTAAGATGTTTCGCCTTATAACTAAAGAGCTATAAGTTGAAACATTGTTATTAGTATTACATTTTTAATGATTTAAATAGATTTTTAAAAGCATATATTGTGTTCCAGTCAGTCTGCCAAGGGGCAGTGGTTCTCAAACGTCATGAGACATCTGAGAAATTTATAAAAAACAACTGGTACCTGGATCCCCATTCCAGAACAATTAAATTGGAATGTCTTTCTTGTATGGATTACCATAGCCTTGTGAGGACACCTAGTTTTTACAAATTCATAGAAGATTAAATTACTTGCCCAAGGGACTAACAGCAGTTTGAATTCTCAGCAAATTTGTAGAACCATACTCCTGCCTGCTTGGCTACTGTGTTAAAATCAGTAAATAATCTATAGCTAACATTGATTATGTTGAGAGTTGCAAAGCAAGCTAGAATGGAAGCATAAGACATTACTTTAGGTAATACCTAACTTGCCTTTTTTCATGCCAGCAGTTACTTGGAATTAATATTCTTTATCGTTGTTTGTGATCGTGTATCCTCTTTCTCCATAATTCTTAGCTTGATCTCTTTGTAGAGGAAATGAGAGAATAAGGAACATTCTTAGTTGTGTTTCTTCCCACAGAAGTATACTGTTGCTCTGTTCCTCTACCTAGAGCTGTCTCTTGTGCCTCTTCCCACCTCTTTCCCCAAATGCTTACGTATCTTGACCTTAGGTTCCCTATTCAGAGTGATGACAGCTTTCTCATATTTCAAGACAGTTCAGTGATCACTTACATATAATGAAACTTTGGTTTAAAAAAAAAAAAAAGAATCACAAAACTCTAATACTTCATTTATTCCCTCCTGTATATTTAGTTTTCCCAGTATGTATCTCCTCACATCTGATTGTGAATTCTTGACCTAAAGGAACTGTTTGAATCATACTCTCATCCCATACATATCATTTGCTCTAGAAATACTTTTTGAATTAACAGGCAATTAAATGTAAAGGAGAGGTGGGTTTATGAGAAAACCCTTCATTTGATCTGTTCACTCACTGTTTCTAGCAGTGAAGCTGTGTCTCTACATTTTTGATGGTATGTGAAATGTTTTTACATGTTAATTTTTATTATAATACCTATTTGGTTTAGAAAAGTTTGAATAGACAAAGTTTCATAGACACAAAAATCAGTTTTATAAACCAGAGGTATCATTTTATGATGTTTGCTTTATCTTTTAATCCTAATTCATGATTATATTTTTATTTAGTCGCAGTCATTGTATATGTTTTTTTATATGATATTCCATTTCACATCCACTAAGAAAGTCTCTGAAAACATAAATTTAAATGACTGCATTATAGTCTAAAGGCAAAAGCTACAATTTAACAAAACATTTTCTTATATTAGACTTTTAGATTTTTTTCTGGAAATTTTTGTTATTGAAAATGTGCATTGAAAAACATTTTGGTATTTTGACTTGGGTATTTGGAATTTTTACTTAGAACCTAGTGCTAGATGTGAGATTTAAGAAAAATGACCCATAAATACTTTTAAGTGCTTTCAATGAAAATACTTAAATTCTGGTATTTAAATTTTCAAGCTAAAATTCCATTTTAGTCTTTTGAGTAGAACTATCCAAAATACAGCATTTACTTAAGGTTAAACACCATTGCTAAGTGTCTTATATGTTTTATGATTACAGATAGTCTTAATGTTCCTCCAAAATGCTGTTAATTTTACTTTATTGATGGATTTAAATAGAATAGAAGACAGAAACCCAGTGATTGCTTTGAAGAAAAATAACTTCTGAATGACAAAGCCTGGATTGAAAAGCAATATTTTTAGCCTGTAGCCAGGCTCTCATTCTTAGTTCATTTTATAGTGTTGTGTAATTTTATATGTTACTTTAAATTTCCTTGTAATATATACTATCTTTAAGATGTATAGTAGAAAAAACTTGACAATATTATACATTTTCTTAAATCATTATTGTCCCTGGTATTTCACTGTAGTCTTGAGGTTAAAAATGAAAACATTTGCTCATTATACTATAAGGTGGTAAGGAGGAAGCAGTTGAAATGTTCTTTGTATTAATTTTTACTGCTTTTTTACCCCTCTTTGGGAGAATGGAACATAATAATTTGTCATGTATATATCTCGGATAGTTTATTTTATTCAAAAGTTTAATCATGACTGTTACCAAGGGTTTCAAGCGTTTTGAGACATTGTAGTAATTCTTAGTCCTAAAATTTAATTTGAAAATTAATTGGAAAAAGGGAATGGACTCTCTCTTAAGTATGGTCTAAAGTAGGATTTCGAACAGCATAACCTAGTGGAGTGATTTTAAAAATTGAATATTCTTAGTCTCCACTCTCAGTATTTTGTTTTTAAATTTCCTTTTAAAAAAGTTTTATTTCATATATTTGTATTTCATATTCCCAGTATTTTTGATGGACTAGATTTAAACTGGAGCTACGTAATATGCATTTTAAACAGTCAAATGTCTAAGAGACATTTATTTACTAGGTAATGTCAAGCAGTTTTCCAGAGTGGCTGTGCTACTTTTATACACCTGCCATTAGTGTATGAAAGGTCCAGTTACTTGCTCCATATTCTCACCCAAACTGGGTATTGCTAGGCTTTTAAATTTTAGCCAGTCTGGTGAGTGTGAAGTGGGATCTTATTGTGATTTTTATTTGCTTTACTGATGAGCAATAATGTTGAGTATCTTTTCATATGCTTTTTAGTCATCTGGATGTTGTCTTTTAAAAGGTGTCTACCTGAGTCTCGTCCATTTTTTATTGGGTTGTGTCTTTTTCTGGATTTGAAGGAGTTCTTATATAATCTGGATATGAGTCCTTTGTCAGATATATGTACTCCAAAGATCTGACAGAGCTTTTCATTTTTAATGATATTTTATTGTGAATAGAAGTTCTTAATTTTAATGAAGACCAATTACTAGTATTCTTTTTTAGTACTTTTTGTGCTCTTCAGAAGAAACCTTGGACTACATTTTGAGAAATGCTAAAAGCAGAACCAGTTTCTAGTGAGCAGAAACTATTTTCTGGTTGATAGGGGGACATAAAAGGTTTCTGAGCAATTCCTTTAAAATCTCTAGTTTTGTCAGTAGTTCTAGCTCCTCTATGAACCCCCATTGGTCTCTTCATGAGTGTTAAATTTGGGGCTTTGTGAATTTTATGTCCCTAATGATAGGCATACAGTTGTCTTTCTACTGCAGTAAAAGCAGTGAACTGTAGCTAAGTTGTTTCAGTGGCTTAGAGTAATATTTCTTCAATTTTTCCATAAAGTATCCTAGCAGGGTGGGTGAGTGTACAACCCCAGAGACATCTAGATTCATCCAGGAAAGGCCTGAAGTAGCTACTGAAAGCAGGGAATGCTTCTTTGTACTCTTCTGTTTTATCTTTGAAACATGTACTGTTTTTTAAGGATATAGTTTGTTTTCATTGAAAGTACCATTTAAATGATTCTAGCTTCTGCTTCTAAGAGTGAAATAGAGGGAGGCATCCAGAGGCTGTACCATTGTACCATGTTTCATGTTTATTCAGCAGCTTGAAGAACTCAGGCAGCCCTGGGCTTAAGGTCTCCACATGTGTCTTCTCTAACCCATTTGCACTACCAGTTCAAGGTTGTTAAGAAACTTTCACAGTAATTAGTGGCAGAGGCTGGACAATATCTCAGGTATCTTTGCTCTGCCTTCCATACTGTCCTGACTATAATACTAAGATGTAATCCTGGGATTATATGTTGAAGTGACAGAAAAGAGCTGAGTAAATCACATAGCAGCCTGAGAAAAAGAAAAGGAGTGCTGTTAGTGGACCAGGAATTCTGAAGAATTTCTGAAAAGAAAAGCAGTCAGATATCTAATTTTAGAAATTAAGCATAAGGTTAATTTGATCTTAACTGTTGGGGAAGTACTGAAGATCATATAAAGAATATTATGTATTTAATTGTCTGTAAGATGGCCTTCCTCAGAGTTTATTGTTTTAAGTATCCAGTAATTTGTTCTAAGTATGTTTTTGTTGAGTTTTAGTTATATCCGAATCCTTAAGTATACTATGATTGGTCATTCTTTCTTTTTGGAACACCTTTTCCTTAAATTTGCTTGTAGTTGATGCTTTTGATTATATTGGATCTCTGAAGTTAAAAATTTTAAGTGTATAATTTTGAGACAAAATACATTATTTTTGATAGTAGCTTAATTTTACTACAATTACGAATTAACTCTTGGAAACATGGTATAGGTTATATAACTTGTTATGTTGTTTCAAGATTCTAAGTAAGCCATATATCTTCTTCAAAGATTTCTGTGGTAAAACAGATATGAACATATATCTGTACTCTTTTGTGCTGTTTTATTATTTAATTATGTTGTTATATTCTGTTTTTAAGTAATTTCAGGGATTTATAAATAGATCCTTATCTTGAATGAGCACTTGCTTAACAAAGGAAAAGGGACAGAGGAACTCTTTTCAAGTACTTATGACCAAAGGCAAGTTAAGACCATACAGCAGTAGGACAGCAGTGTTTTAATTGGTCTTTAAATATTGATGAGAATTTGATTGTCACTGTAAGCATCGTTAATAAAGTACTTACTCAGGTAATCTCTTAATTAAAATACAGAATAATTCTTTCTCACATGATGAGTAGATACACAATGATTGACATCAAAGATATTTGAAATTAAGGTGCTACAGTATGTATTTTATTGTGTAAAGAAATGCATAAATTTACCCCCTTAGTTTTTAAGGACACAATACAGTATTTTTAACTATATGTACAGTGTACAACAGATCTCTAGAATTTTTTCATCTTGCACGACTGAAACCCTATACCCATTGAATAACAACTCTGTTTCCCCTTCCACCTCAGCCCCTGGCAACCACCATTCTACCTTCTGTTTCTATGAATTTGATTAGCTACCATGTATAAGTGGAATCGCAGTCTTTGTCTTTTTATGACTAGCTTATTTCACTTAGCATAATGTTCTTGAGGTTCATTCATGTTATAGCATATGACAGAATCTCCTTTTTTTAAAAAGGATGAATAATATTCCATTGTGTATATATACCACATTTTCTTTATCCATTCATCTATTGATGACTATTTATGTTGCTTCCACACAGCTATTATGAATAATACTTTAGTGAACATGAATGTGTCACCATACCTATTTTTAAAGGCTATATTGATTTTTTTCTTGCAGATATATTCGCCTTTATGGGAGAAAATTTAGCAAAGAAGATCATGTTCTTTTTATCAAGTTATTGTATGAGCTGGTATCAATTCCAAAACTGGAAATCAGCATGATGCAGGGATTTGCTCGTCTCTTGATCAACTTATTAAAGTAAGTCTGTTTCCTATGATTTCTGATAAGATATTGTAGTTTGTTTCTTCAGAGTGTTAGGGAATGAGAACTAAGTGTTCTTTGGTAAGAAAACCAAACTCTAAATTTGCCAGTTTGGAAAAAGATTGCTGAAAACTTTATCATAAGTTTAAACCATATGTATTAATTAACCTTTTAATTAAAATTCCATCTCCTTCACGAAGCAGCTGTTCTCTACCACACATTGAACTGTATATTGTCTTATTGTCTCATTTATACCAATTACTTTTCCTTATATAATTTGTGAGATCCTTGAGAAGACAGGGATCATCAACTAGTTCCCTTATCCCAAGGCACCCAGCACAATGCCAGGAATATATGAAATTTATCTACAATAATGGTGATACAGATTTAAATGCCCCTTTTTACCAGTAGCAAGAATATGGTGCATTTGTTCTTTCTACTACCTGCCATGTTCTGCTAATGAGTGAGCTGTGAATGGAGAAAAGCAAAACCCACTATGATGATAGCAACATTTAACAATGGCCCTCCTTGAGTAATATGTGTAATATAGACATACTTGTATACATATACATATATATGTGTTTACCTTTTTCTAATCAGGAAAAAGGAACTTCTTTCAAGAGATGATTTGGAGTTACCTTGGAGACCACTTTATGACATGGTGGAAAGAATATTATATTCCAAGACAGAGCATCTGGGATTAAATTGGTTTCCGAAGTAAGTATTTCCATTTAAAGTACTTTAGGAGTACTTGGTGGCCTTTAAGTGTTTGATCATAATTGAAAAATATTGGGTTATTTGAGATAAGCAAGCAAGTATACATTTTAATATATTTATTTCTATGTAAATTGAATTCTGAAACATTTTTTGCCCTCTTTAAACTATATCTGAAGCTATACATAAGAATTTCCTACCAAGATATCTCTAACAACTAACATCACCATTCTGGCCAAAGAAAGCAAGAGATTTTTGTTTGAATCTAATATTTTGTCAATAAAAGTAATGCACATTTGATATTCTTTATAATACATTCATATGTATTTTAATTATGTAAAATAAATGCTTCAGGAAGAGGAGCTTTGCATATTCTGGGGGGCACTCATATTCCAGAGGGCACATGTTCCCACGTAAAGATGCATGTTTTAGTGATTGACTATTCTTAGAGCACAAATTTTTCAAATATGCAGTCCTTGCTTTATGTTAGTTTTTAGTAATGTGTTAGACGTACTAAGAAATCTCTAGCTGATTATGGCTTCTTGTACATACATCCTGAATCTTCCAGATCTCTAATTTTGGTATGTTTTATATTTTATTCTGAATTTACAGAGTATGATCATCTTTTTAGTTAATAGTGATTTCAGACTTGACTGCAAAGTATCATTTTCCCTGTTAAGAGTTTATCCATTTGTGAGCTAGCTCTTAATTTTCTCAATCTTAGCATGTTTGACCTAAAATTCTCTTAAATTATTTATGATTGATGTTTATTTTGGGGAAATATTTTCTTCAGTTTTTAATAGCTTTTTCCTCTCATTACCTGGAGTCACTTGTCATGTATATATATACTCATTTCTCATGAAGAGCCCCATTTTCTACACCTGTATTATTTTCCTTTTCTCTTTTAATCCTGGTTTCTCTCTCAATCCTAGACATTTTTACATTATTTCATTACTTCTTAAAGCCTCCCCAGTTCAGTTCATTTAATCCATGATTAATCCTCAGACTTTACTTAAGTCAACAGTTTTTCTTACACCCTTATCAGAGAAGATTTTGAAAATCATGGCAGATGGCAGACTTTAAGAGATTTTCAGGTCATAAGTAAGTAAATAGTGAAATGATGGAAATGGAAAGAGTAAAAAAGAAAATGAAGAAAACGAACTTACTTGGTTTTGGGGCAGTGGTCACAAATAGAGTGGTCAGAAGACATTTTATTTCTTGAAGATTTTATGTGTTAAAACAAACACACTCATTCTTCAACCACAAAAAAATAGCAGAATTTATCATTAGGCTAAATGATATGACATTTAAATGTTTCTATAAATATTTATTATGAAAGTCCAAAGTTTAACATAAAAGCTTTGTTATTAAGGTTCTTTGTGAGTTTTATTTTTGCTAGAAGGAGCACACAATGTACTGGATTGATTGGACATATTTAAAATATAAGCCTACTGAAGTTTTGACCGGAATCACCATTTTATAGATTTCAGGGACCTTTAAACTGTATTCATAGTCAGTTATTTTTCTGAAATTTTCCTGGCTGATTTTTTGGCTGCCTCTGAAAGGTTTTGGAAAATTAAGGCAGTTTCTTCAATAATTTATTCTTTAATATGTCCTCTACTTTATTCTTCATAAGCAGGTGTCATACTTCCTGCCCTGACAAGTGTACCTTTGCAAAGGCATCTGCTTCCTTTTAGGTCTGTGTGGTCATTAATAATTATCTATGGAGTTCTTCAAGTAATACCAACTTTTTTCCTGGAAATTTTGTTAGAGCTTATCACCAAGTGCCAGTCAGTGCTCAGTGTTCCTCCCCTGACTCTTGATACTTTGCTTATTACTATGTCTTTTTCTGAAGCTTCACATCATTCTTGCTCTTGTGGAAGCCTTCTTCCTTAAAAAGTTTGACCATGGCTATTCTTGATCTTTTGAAGAGACATTGTGACTTTGCTGAAATTATTGCTCAGTTTGAAGCAGTGATTCTCAATTTTTACAGACCCAGCACTCTCTTTTGCATTCTCTAGTTAACTGTTCTAAAATGAAATTAATAAGTAATATAACATACCTGTTATATATCTTACCCACACTCAGTGACAAAAATAAATATAAATGATGTCTTAATCATACAAGAGAAATAATGGGGAAGTAGTTTATTATAGAACAATATGTATCTTAAATATGCAGGTTTTATTAGACTAAAAGGCACAGTATGGTATTCAGATTTTACATCTACTGATAATATAATTAAAAGAAAAAAGGTTAGAACACATTCTTATGATAAGAAAATGCAAGAGCAGCATTATAAGCAGACATTAAAATAAAAACTAGGGCTAAGATAAAAAAGAACAGATCAGAGTTAATTAAATATGGCCAGAGAGGGGGAAATAACTTTAACTTCAGACTACTAAACTGGAGAAGAAGAAAGTTCATATTCTTATGGATCAGTTAGCCTTATTTATAACATAGTGTCACAGTAATTCTTTATGTAATAATGTGGGATGGTGTAGTTATTTTATATTACAGAACAGTACGATTGAACTTTATATGTGAAAGAAATAGAGGCAAAAATGAATTGGGGAAAGAAACATTAATATATGATACCATAGAATGTTAGAGTAAGATTGAAAACTAACAAGCAATGCCAAAATAAATAAATAATGTCACTATATAATTTTCACAACATAAATTGCCATTGTGCAGTATAAAAGGATGACAGTAACATACAGCATTTTAACAAATTTATTAATGAAATTCTATGACATCCTCATGTTTCATGTATCAACTAATTGCCAATGTAATGACACTTGTTTCTAAGACTATTAAAACGGTCTTTAGTTTTTTAATTACATATTTGCATGGGACAACTACATGTGCACAGGGCTTTGATATTGGCAAATCGAGTGTTGCAGTAGGGATTGCCATGATGGTGTGATATATATTTTTTTTTTTCAGGAATAATGAATAACCCTAGGTCAAATTTTCAGCAAAACAAAATAGTACAGCTTTGTTCAGTGTATGTTAGTTGCATTCCCAGAAGAGTCAGTGTCCATTTAAACTGCCAGAAATATTTAATGTTTAAAGTAGTTAACTTTTAGGTTAAAAAATTTTAACCTGTATAACTGTGTAGTAGGACACTTGAAAGTCTTGCAACAATTTTTTGTTATGTTTAGATGTTCCATGAATTTCAGGATATCTGCTATACCTGGCTTCTAATCACAAAGATCCATTGAGGCTTCCCAATAATTGTGATAATTAAAAATGACCCGTACATTTCCAAAATGCTCCCTACTTGTGGTTAGAGGCTCATGGGTTTGCCACCTCTTATCTTGCATCCATGCAATCAAAAATTTTCTGCCTCATTAATCAGACCCTTCTGTTTTCTTTTCACTCACTGGTCCAGTACTCTTTGCTTTTATTTTTCTGTTTTTAAATCTAGTTTCCAAACTACTGTTCTTTTTCCCATACCAATGATTCTCGAACTGTTGACTTAACACCTCCTTCACTTTTCCCAGGGCTCTGAGATGTTTCCTAAAGAGGTCAGATATGAGAAATTTCTTGAAAGTTTCACATTTTATCTTAAATATTCATATCTGTTTTGGGCTTACTAAGTAATATTTTCATAAGTAAAAATATCTTCCCTGTATATCTCTTGATTACAATTGATGCTATAGGTAGATGATTCATATTGGTTCAGTGGCTTGGACTACACACACACACACAGCTGTGTACTTCCACTAAATAGAGCACAGATTATGAAATGAAGGTCTGTTGATACAGCCTCTTTTTAAAAATTATGGTAATGTGTTCCAGTTTGAAAGGATCAGAAAGAATACTGGGGATCTGGAACTACTTTTGAGAGGGTTCTTGCTTGGTGAGAGGCAGTGCTGTAGGACAAAATTAGAAAATTAATGTCTCTGTAAAAAGTAAGAATGTAATGTTATACTTAAACCGTTTTTCAGGACTATATTTATTCTTTATTTTCTCTTATTTTCTGTGATCTTTTTACTGTTATATATTTACTTCTTTTGAAAGTAGTGTCTATTTCCATTCAGATTACATTATGTAAAATGATAAAACTTCAACTCTGAAAGATTTTCAAATTCTTGGCTCTTGAACTTTCTTCATCACACTTTCTTTGATTTTAAAATCAGAACCTAGTATTTTTGGTTCTTATGCAGAAGTGTTAGGGAAACCAGTTGGACAGCTCTATGATAGTATTTTTTGCTTTCTGTTCCTTAGAGGTATTCTCTGTCCACTGAATTTCTAAAAGAGAATCATTTAAACCATTTAACATTTTACTCTTCTATTTAAGAGTCTATTTAGTAAATTGTATAGAAAATGTTTGTAGTCAAGGGATAAAATTACAACTTTTTACAAACATTTTATTTTAGCAAACCCCTCAAAGTACCCTTTAATATGGCATGCTTTTGGAATTGGTACTTTGAGTATTTTCATTTTAAATGTATTCTGACACATTTTGAAACAGTTTTGTCAGCTGACTGCATGTTTTCATGCTATTTTTAAGATACTATTTTTATAATCAAAACTGAAAAGTTGCTTCATTAGTTAACTGTCTTTCAAGTCTTTACTTATATGCCTTGTGTGTTTGTTATTGAAACCATTACTTAGAGTGCAGTACATTGCAGTATGTCTTTAAAAGTGGTTTTAATGTTCAGAGCAAGGATTATTAAACTTTTCTTCTTTCCCTTTCCTTTTTTCCTTCCCTTTCTTTATCCCTCCCCTCTGGTTTCCTCTTCATCTCTCCTTTCTTTCCTCTTTCTGTCTTTTGCCTCATCTGTTCATTCACATCTGTTTGCGCTTTCAACTGGAGAAACAATTTGTAGGGGTTTTTATTTGATAGAAAAATGGAATTTGGAAAAGAGCTAGGTGGTGGTGAATTTGATACTAGCAACGTAAGAATTGCTTACTGTTCACTTCATAAAAGAAGCATCTGACTCTTATGGGCATGATTTTATTTGATAAAACAATGTCCCATCTGCTTAATTGGAATAGCATATTGCAAGTTACAAATGCAGGATGTAGGCAGCACACAAATGAAAGGCATTTCTACTAATGAAACGTAGGGGAAATTATGCATAGATTAGCTTTTGCAAAATGGGCATGGTCAAGTCATATTTAAATTATGCGTATAAATTTGTTTATTTAGTCTTATCACTACCAATTTAGTTTTTCTGGGTTGTTTGATGTTAAAGGTTTACATGTTTGCATCACGAATAGTTTGGGCCTAGATAACTCATTTACTTTTAAAAATATTTTTAAGTGTATCTGTATACTTTTAAGTATATTTCCCTTTTCTAGTACTTGTTCTTTTCTTTTTTTCTTTTTTTTTCTTTTTCTTTTTTTTTTCTTTTTTAGGCGAGGCAACCCTTGGTCGACCTCACAGATTGCAAAGGCCTTGTCAGTTTACAATCCTTTATTTTTTTAATTTTGTTTATGCCTACAGCACCTGGTCTTCCTAGGTGGTCTCCCATCCAAGTCCTAACAGGCCCAATCCTGCTTAGCTTCTGAGATCAGATGGGATTGGGCTTGTTCAGGGTGGCATGGCCATAGACTGGTACTTGTTCTTGATGACATTTGTTTCTCTATTGATCTGTTAAAGGACCATTCGAATTGGTGCTATTAAGGGTTTAAGATACAGTTAAACATTTTGTTCCTCTTCAGCACATGGAAATAACATGTTCTTAATTTGAGAGTTTCTGGCCACATTTCTAAGCTTAAGTTAAGACAAGCAGCTCAGGAATTATCTCTAGCTACAGAATTTAGCATGATAATGAAGTGATAAAAGTAATTTCTGTAGAGATCTATTGAAATTAAAATAGTTTACAGTTGTTAATGATTATTAATAAGGTATTTGCAATGATTTTTTACATGGTATTTGAGGAATATGCTGTGTGCTAAAAAAATTCTACTTGGAAATTAGAGACTAAATGGTTGGTATTTATTAATGACTTTGTGAGTGTTTCTTCTAAATGTTGTCTCTGCTACAATGATCTTTATTTGGAAACTGCTCTTTTAAAAATAATTTTGAGAACTACTTAGTTCACTTTGATCAGTCTTGCTATCATTTATACAGCAATTTTGTATGCTCTTTTTATATGAGTGGTCAGGATTATGATATCTTAACACTAGCCATAAAGGCATACTTTTTTTAAAGTGATTGTAATGAAAAACTAGTATTAATACTACATCAGTGATGAAGATGTTATAACTCTGCTATGGTAAAATTATCTTGACCCTAATTTATGTGAAGTGACTGAAAAATGACTATTTGCTGATTTTGTTTGACTAATTGATGGTGGATATGTTTAGATTTAGAGAAAGCAGGTAAATCTGAGTTTTTTAAATAAAATGTTAAGTTACATTCTTCAGGAAAAAGTACTCTATAAGCAATTACCATTAAATTATAAGGAGGTTAAGGCAGAGGTATATAGAATATATCATTGTTATAGTTTACTGATTTATTTATGGAAAAACAAATATGACTATTCTGAAGTTAAATTTTAGTTCAAGAATTATCAAGTGAAGCTGAAAGTACTTCTGGTTATGGGTAGTCCACATGACCCTCTTCTTGAATATATCATTTGCCATACATTTCTTTGGTCTAATAGTTAGGTAAGGGAAGGAAGCAGGAAGCATAAACCTCCAGGTTTGTATAAGTCTACTATCCTAGTAATTGGAGTAATTGGAGACTAAGGCTTTTTGGCTTTCCTCAGGCCTTTCTGCTCCGTATTTGGCATTTGCTTTTTTAATGTCATCATAAGAAATCATAAAGAATGTCATCACAAGGTAATTGCAGCCCAGAGAGGAAAATTGACAGTCATTTGTTGAATCTGGGACAAGAGCTCAAGAACTGGGACAAGACTTAAGTAGGGTGATAGTAGGGGGAGGCATTTCCTAATTTGATGTGATTTTCTAAATCATAAATTAATAGCAGGGGAATAAATATAAAAACAAAATGAGCACACAAAAAATTTAATTCTTAAGGAGATTGAAAATATAATTTTATTTTGGCTAAGTATGAAATAATATGTTTACCATTTATTGTGCATTGTTCTGGACCAGATAATTGCTTTCTTTTTGTTATCTCATTTAATTTTATAACAGCCTTATGAGAAGTGGATATTATTGCTCTTATGTAGATGGAAAACTGAGGCTATATATTGCACGACTAATAAGTAGCAGAACTGGTATTCAAATTCAGATCTGTCTGACTCTAAGCCCAATCTGTGAACCATTACATGACATGCTATGACTTTCTTTTAAACTTAACATGTTTTTACTAAGAGAAAATAGGATATGAGAAAACCCATGCAGAGCTTAGTCCCTCTGTAGATTCCTTTTAATTAAAAAAAAAAAAAGTGTTTTGACTTGTTACCACTTTAGTATTACAAATTTCCAACAATTGGAAAAGTGTGTAGCGATTATTCACTCCCTCTAAAAATTAGTGAAATATAGTCTAGTAGCATCTAGCTTTAACCTTTTATTTTATTTTTAAACAGAAACATTGTTCCTTTCATCTTGAGAGAGTACAAGAATCACAAAAGGTCACTATACAGATATCACAGGTTAGAGAGATTGTACCCTTTTCTGAATAAAAAGCATAAATCCAATGGCCACAGGCCTTATATATAAGGAGGGGTTGAAATTGACTTTATTTAGATGAACTAAATCACATTCCCACATACCTGATTTCTTAATGAGTGACGTGACAGCTATCAAGTACTATTCAGAATAGTAAAGGGAATTGGAGAAAACAGTTATGCAGCTTTCTATGACTTGCTTTCTAGAGCCATTTTTGACATTATATGAAAGTTTGTTGGTAGAATAAAAAGTTACCAGTGAAAACAGCAGGTTTTCTATATTGTACACTCAAATGAGTTGCCACAGAAACAGTAAAGTAAAAGTTAATATGAATACAAACTTTAGAAACAGTAGAATTATAGATCTGCTTATATATTTCAACAGAAAATTTACCATTTTAGAATTATCTTTAAACTCTGCATTTAAGTTGATCTTTTATTTAGTTTGGAACTAGATGACTCTTTAAACCTTGCTATTAATTTGATAATTTATTTCTGAATGGAGTTCTTCAGTACAAACTAAAAGAAGATCCTAAGTTCTACTCTTCATTGCCTTTCTAGATTTTTTTAATTGAGCACTGTAAGTAATTAAATAAGTATAAATATAGACAAACATGTAGCCTTAGAAGCATTTTAGCAATGAACAAAAGTGTTTTTTTTTTAAAATTGCAGTCCTCATCTTCAGGGAGTTTTAAATGTGGTTGTAGAGAAGTTTGCCTTTCCCCCACCCCACCCCAAACCAGGCAAACTTAGATGTTAAGTAGACTCTGTGTTTCTGTATTGCTTAGCTTTTTTTATGACTCTGAGAATCAGAGAAAATGCTCTATAGTGGCTCTCAGCATCTGATGTTCTTTTTCATTTTAGAAATTAGCTCATGAGTTGTAGCCCGGTTTCCTCTTCAGTTAATTGTTTTCTATGAACTTTTGAAATTAAAGAGGATTCCTACTGCTTCAAGTAATAAAATTAGTTTTATCTTTTGGTTATATAATATAGATTGATTAGTTGTGCTGAGTTTGGTTTGTGTTATTCCTTGAAATTTCATTGCAGATTAGTTCTGAACCTTACAGAGAAATTGGATAGACTTCTGGACTTAAGAGTTTCAAGAAGCTTAATGAGAAAGTGTCAGGTGGAACACTGCCTGAAAGTTACTCCTTTCCCCCATAATTTTTTTTCTTGAAATTTGGGAAATTATTTTCTTTTTACTGTATACATCATTCTGTACATAGTCAGACATTTTAAAATTCCCATTCAAGATCACCTAATATCCCTTCGTTTTATTTATTTGCATGTGACTTATTTGACTGTGGTCTAGTTAATATTTTAAATATTACATTCTGGTCATATGTGTTTAAACCAGTACACATTGGCCTTTTCATTAAAATAGAAATGTTAATTATAAATTTATATACAAATATTCATTGTTTTCCATATTTACTCGAGCCACCTACAAGTTAGAAAATAAGTTATAGATTTTAGTGTTACTCAACAAACTTTAAGTAGCTGGTCAAAAAGACGGCTATTGCTTTGTTTTGATAATTGTTACTGGCACTAAAGTGCCTTGGAGTATCATAGAACTTTCACTGGTTTGTTACAGAAAACTAGTTTCTGGCAGTTGCTGATAGAAGCATAACAAATTGTGTTTGCTGTTTTTATGTAAAAACACTTTAATGAAAATTTAAAATTAGCATTTAAAGTTTTAAGCCACTGAGCATTTTCTTGATGTGTTCTTAAGTATGGTCATTGCTGCCTACTTTGTAGAGACTGGGTCCTTTTCCTAGTTTTCTTCCCTTTAGTTCACATCAGAGAATGGGTAAAATGAGGGCAAAGGAATGAGTAGATTACAGAGTGTAGGTAGTTAATCCTACAGTCTGTCTGTATGAAAGAGAAGGATAAATTACTGCACGCACACAGATATCAATTTATGAGCATATCTTAGAGATATTTATTAATTGAATTAGGTGTGTTCCTAAAATACAACTACCTAATTTATTAAACGGCTTTTCTCCCCACCAGTTCTGTAGAAAATGTTCTCAAAACACTCGTGAAAAGCTGCCGACCGTAAGTAGATTCTCAATTTATAATGCCTCATGTTGTTTCTGTAGGCTTTCTTTCATCTTTAGTATGCTTAGAAGAAGAAATTAAAGGTATAAATAGTTCCAGATTTTGTGATGTTAGTCACTGGGCACAACATTTTCAACTCAAACACAATTTTTTAGACTTCATTTATAAATTATTTAGAAAATTTTAAGTGGTGTGGATGTCAGTCACCTATTATAAAGTAAGAAAGCCATAATTAATGTATAATTATCTTTATTTGAAAGGTTGAGAGTATTGTTACTTAGATCAAAAATATTTTCCAAAATCAGCATTTTAGATGTATTGCATTAAAATACGATTAATAACAGGAACGTTGTCCATACATTTTCTTTTCTAGTATGTTCTCTTTCAGTAAATATTTGATTTTAAATATTCTATATTCTGATGTTTAAAGATGAACATGGATAGACTTTAGTTTTAATTAATTAAGGTCCAGTTCTTTGGACTTAAACTATTTTTCTCATCTGTGTTTATGAGGCTGTTCTAAGACTTCTTAACCCTGCTATTGATACAGAGAATTGAACGGAAATTCCTATATTAATCATCTACTTGTAGTATGCATTAAAGCTATTTTCTAAATCGAGTATTTGTTGCTGGCCTATTATACTATTCAGTCCTGGACAAATGTATTTTCAGGATGTAAAATGTGTTCCTTTTAAGAGGCTTAAGATGTAACTTGAGTCGTAATCCACCAATGAGCACTGCCATTTTGGACTAGGAGGCTACTTTCTTGGCCTCTGTTTTCTTACTGGAAACTTGATCATCACTGAGGTACTTACTGGTTTTTAGGGTGTTAGGTAATTCCTAGGACACCCAGGCTTTTATTTTTGATCACTAGGCTAGCAGTCAACTCTGAAAAACTAGGGAGGGGAATTATGTGTAAGAATTTCGAAAGTGGAATATGTTCTGCTTTAAAAAAATAATTCTAACCTGTTGCACAGTGACCTAGCACACAAATGTTTGGTGAGCTCAACAGTAGTAGTATAAGAAATTTAATTTTATTTTTTACATAGAGGAATGGAGTATGATTCTGATTAACATAGATGTATGAATATATAATGGGATTAATAATATGATGGTAGGCCAAACCTACAGCTGTATTTGAAAGGTTTCCTAACTTTTTTGGCCATACCCAAAGCAGATTTCTAATACACTTTTTGTTATTTTAAACCTCTTAATAAATATTTGGTAAATTATACATTTACCTTCATTTTGTGTATATGCACACTTCAGATTTTAGTTTTGAAAATCTTCTCTACCCCAGGGATGCACCTGCCCATTTCATAGAATTATAGACTGTTAGAGCCAATACGACCAGATCATCTAGTTCAGTCCTGTCTTATATACAGGAGGAATTTGTGGTCCAGTGAGGGTAAATGGTTTGTTCAGAGGTGCCTAGAGATTGATGTTCTCTTTCTCATTTCACTGATTGTCTATTTCTTATATAGACCGGATTCTCTGACAAAATTTTTTCTATTGCTATTATATAGCACACAAGAAGGAAAAAAATACATGTTTAAGTTTGTTGGTGATTTGAGTGACTTTGTATTGTATCTTAGTTTTATCAACTTTACAGCATTTTCCTTAGTCTCATAGACAAGTAAAAAATATACCTTCTTATCCTAAGTGTGTAAGGGTATATAGAGTTGTAAAAATGTGTTTCTTCTAGGCTAACTTGACATTTGTAGTGTGTGATATGTCTTATGAAATTCATTCCTCTCCTCCCCCTTTTTTTGTCAGTTGTATGTTAATGTTGTAGAGCTTTTAGCCAATGATCAGGTACACGAAAACCTTGTTTGTTATTAGATATTTTCCAGCAGATGCAACAGCTGAGATGCTAGAAGAATGGAGGCCTTTAATGTGCCCTTTTGATGTAACAATGCAAAAGGCCATCACTTATTTTGAAATATTTCTTCCTACCTCCCTTCCTCCAGAACTTCATCATAAAGGTTTTAAGTAAGTATATACATATCTTGACAAATTCTAGGATATAGCAGGAAATACAGATATATAGGCAAACTAGTAAAGCAATAATAAGTAAAAAAAAAAAAAAATTTTTTTACTAACTGAACCATTATATTGATATTTGAAGTGTGTAAAAGCTAAAACAGTTAAATACAAGATTGTAAATAGGGAATAATGCTGGTATGTCAAGCCAAGGAAGATAAGGGCTTTAAGAAATTAAGAGAAGGAATAATAAATGCAAAAAGGAATGGAAAATGTCAATAGGTAGTGATAGAAATGTTAAATTTCACAGAGTTTAGGGAAAGGAAAAATGTTTTCCTAAAATTTGAGTTTAACCTTCATCATTTGTAGTTTTTCTTGGGTATCTTTTATAATTTTTAAAACCTTTTTTCTGGTCTTTGCAACATTAAGTTATAGGTGTATAATAGACCCTAGAATGAAGAATATTTAGACTGTGCTTTTATAAAAAAGGGAGATGGGAGGAAAAAAAAGGCTGGAAGGGTAGTAGTAATTATCATTGTGTTATGGGTTCATGCTTAGTTCTCCCTATTCCACATTTCTTAGAATGAGCTGACAAATCTTTTATTTCTTTCAAATCAGAAATTTTTTTATATAGCTGTACAGTTGTGAAAATTTAATTTTAATTCAAAAATTCTAAAAACTTTGAATGCCTTTGACATTTTAAAAGATTGGTTAATAACATTCAAACATTTTCTTGCCCCTATATTTTCTTCTATTTCCTTAATTTGTTATAGTTTTCCCCTACTAAATTTAATTGCACCAAATACTTTGTGGCTCATTTTTTATGGAACACTTTCTATAGTGCTGTTTGATAGTATAATTACTAATTGGCTTATTAAAGACAAGAAAGTAAGGCAGAGTTGTAAGAACATGTAGTAATAGGAAAGTATTAAAGGAGAAAGGCAGGGAGAGGAAAGAAACTTATAAACAGTGCTAGGAGTGGATAGTAATTACTTAACAATGAAATAGAAGTTACATGAGATTAGTCTTTTCACTGTAAATAAATTGAAAGAGGAATATTCAGACAAAAATAGTTCTTAGTTTCATTAAGTTTGTAACTTTCAGTATTATTTTTTTCTAGGTTGTGTAGTTATTAGTAAGAATAATAGATTTAAAAATACAAAGGATACCTGGCTTTGAACCACTTTCTATAAATCCCTTGCTATTCATAACAACATTTTTTTTCTTCAGACTTTGGTTTGATGAATTAATCGGCCTTTGGGTTTCAGTGCAAAATCTCCCACAATGGGAGGGGGTGAGTATCCCATTTTGCCTCCTAATACTTTTTAGTTTGGAAATAAGCACATAAAATCATTTGATAAAAAACTTTAGTTCCCTAGAATTGACTGTTAGCAGTCTTATCAGTTTTTAAAATTTTATTTGCTGTATTCTAACAGAAGTAAATATGTTTTAATTTCGTGTAGAAGTATGTACTTGTAATATAAAATACATGAAATACAAGGCCCTGTTGTTTGTCCCCTCATACCCTCAGCTAGCACAGTGCCAGACGCATAGTGGATGTTTTTTTACCTACTTATTGGATTAAATTTTCTTTTTCTGTTTGCATTGTGAATGATGCTTTGTCATTTCCCTTTTTCGAAGCATTTCAACTACAACTGATTTTCAGTAGGTGATGAGAATCAGAACTTAAATTTGGAGATTTTTAAAAACTGAGTTATAAATCATATGTTGTTATGCTAACAGTGATTGCTTAAAAGAACAAATGAATAAGGGGTGTGACTGTGACATGTAAAAACAATAACCACTGTATTTCCTTAACTGTCTTTTTTGTTTACTTTTAGCAACTAGTAAATCTCTTTGCTCGATTGGCTACAGATAATATAGGGTACATAGACTGGGATCCATATGTACCAAAGGTAATTAAGAACATTTAGACATTTACAATATTACTGACATCACTTTTATGTCTTTAAGGAGAAGTGTATTTTGTGTAGTAATTCTTAGCACAACATAAAATTTTTTTTTACCATTAATAAAAACATAATTTAGTGAGTGGAATCTTTATTTTTAGAAACAAATTGGATTATATCAAGATATCAGAAATCTGTGATTTTTGTCTTACCTGTAAGAGTGGGTTATTTTGAAAGTACTAAGTGTAGTATTCAGGGGGTCATACAGTCCAGCCTTCCAATGAATTCTAGTATTATATTTGATTGCCATTATTGTGTGTTCTCCACTTTTTAGATCACGTATGTTTTCCTAGGGTCAATAAAATTAGAATGTCATTAGGTTCAATGTTCTTAATATCACATCTTCGCTCTTCCACCTGTAGTAGAATCAGCTGTAGAGCTTCAGGAAGGCCGGAGTGCGGCATCCAGGTGATTCTGATGCACGCAGTGATAGTAGAGCAGGGCTGGGGTCCACCAGAGGAAGGCAGATGCTCTGTTTACCTTTCCTCATGCTGTCTTTTTCTGTTGCTGGCAAGTAGAGACTAAGAAGTAATATTTCTACATGTTTGGGATTTTTATCTGTTAGTAATGACAGATTTAAAATATAAATTTAATTGTTTTAAAAAGAAGGGAAAAATAATCAAGTCAATGTTAAAATTTAGAGAGGAAAAGTAAATTGTCAAAGATATTCCCTTTTTGTGCATTTAGAGAGATAGAAGTCAAAATATTTCATGTTTAACTGCAGTTATCTATGTTCTACTTTTTTATATTTTACTATATCTCATTTCTCTTGTTTGGGTATGTAGATACAGCTGCTTCGTATCCATGTGCCTATGACCTCAGTATCAATTTTTAAAGTTTATAGACACATATATAATTTTTAAAGAATAAAGCAGATTACTAAACAGTATATAATTTGCTTAAAAATTGACCAAAGAGGATGAATCCAATAAATAACATTACTATATAACACTTAAGGAAAGAATTATTTGGTGGCTGTAAATGTTCTTAATTCTTTTTTTTTTTCTTTAAGATATTTACAAGAATTCTGAGAAGCTTGAACCTCCCAGTGGGAAGCAGTCAAGTGTTAGTCCCAAGATTTTTAACGAATGCTTATGATATAGGACATGCCGTAATATGGATCACTGCCATGATGGTTTGTAATACATTATATTTGCTTTATATAGTTCATCTAAATTTTGTGTTAACTGTAAATTCTGTATAATCACTTAAGTCAATTTTAGTGGCTTAGTTGGTCACTTGATTCTTGGATATTTTCAGCCCTGGAATATAGTCATAATGTACCATTTATTACTGTCCATAACCAATAGACCTTAAAAATAATCAAAAGTTTAGAGTTTTGAGAGATTCAGAATGTCTGTGACTGTTTTACAGACCAGGAACCAGACTCATAGATCAAAGGACTTTCCCAAGGTCAAATTGAGAATGATAAAGGTGGAGTTAAAACTCAAGGTTCTGCATATGATCAGAATTAATGCATTTAGTGTCGATGTTCACATGAAACATTACACTAAACACAAAGATTATTGACAGAGTGATCTCAGTGAAGGGAAAAGTACAAAGGATTATTTTACTGACACATGAATGAAAAAGAAAAATATATCCACGTTTGTATTTCAACATTATCTTTCAAATAAGGATATAGAACAACTTGATACTATAATTTTCTGTAATGTCATTCATTTTTATTCTATGGCTGTCTCTTTGAACAATCTTTATGTGTTATTTTCTCCCAGATTATGTGTTTGGTTGGTTGTTTTGTATTGGTTGTTTCTGTGGAAAAGGGAGAATGGTTGGAGAAGTTTGGCTCCTAAATGTTATTGTAAGATTTAAAAAAAAGGAAATTCCAGGCCCCCCAGTTTTTGCTATTTCATTATTATTAAAGAGTGAAAATCCCATTTTTTTCTTGATGTGCAATAAGAACAAAATATCTTGGGTGCTTGCTATCTTCTTACATAATCAGTGAGTTGGAACTCATTTTTTAGGAGCCACAGAATTAGTGAGTAGCATCACCCTTAATTTAGTTAAAATGTTGCTGCTCTTTCTTACACAGTCGTTCTTATTGGGAGCTTCATTTTGTGTTAAATATGAATATTGAATATAATTAAAAATCAACGATGTTAAATGCTGTTAAAATTTAAAATTTTTTTCTTGGTATTTTACTATGGAATTATAGTCTCTGTTCTAGATTGGAAAACATGAACATGGATTTCATTGCAGTAGGAAGGCAGGTTCCTAATAAGACATTGTATGTTAGGTCTGTGCTATTTATTGAAAGATTATCTTGAGACAGATTGGTGGTTTCAAGGCCAATGTGTAGTCCTTTCTCTCCAGGGCTATTAAACTTGATAAAATGAATGCTAGCTTTTTCCTCATTTCCCCATTATGATGTTGTTTGGTTGGTTGTTTTATATATTTGTTTTAGCAATAGATGAAGAAAAAAAATTTTTTTGAGTCAAAACGCTGTCACATATAACAGATCTACTATCATTTGAAACATTTAGAAGTGCTTATAAAATATTTTAATGCTTTTTTGTAAATCTCACCTCTTTGCATGTCCTGCCATGAGAAATCCAATTCTTGAATCATTTGAGGAATGTTTTTATGCCTGATGTTACCACTCTTGGTTATTTTAAGATGATAATCTTCGTGACAAGTTACTTGATTGCATAAGAGTAAAAGATACTGTTATCCTAAATTAAAAAATATCTTTTCAATTTTCTCATTTGGCTTCAGTAAGTTGCCTTTGTTTGTAGTAGAATGTTTTGAATTAATCTGTATGAAGTTCATTGGAAAATGGTATTTACTCTTATTTAGAGGTAGAATAGATTTTTGTTAATGGAATGATCATGAGCCACATTAGAGATGTCTATGTAAGCCTGGGCCTATTAACCCTTTTAATTTTAATTATACCCAGGATAATATGGGTACTGATATTTTTACTCTTATCTGAACAGGGTGGACCAAGTAAGCTAGTACAAAAACATCTGACTGGTCTGTTTAACAGCATCACATCTTTTTACCATCCTTCAAATAATGGGCGCTGGCTGGTGAGTATTCATTTTTTACTCTAGGGTTTAGAATTTTTAAAGATATGGTAACATGTAACTGTTGCTTGTTTTGTAACCTGTAATACATTTTATGTCCTTCATTTAAGGTTTGAATGTATGTAGGTGATTCAGTTCAAATTAAGTTACTGTGTTCACAGATCACATATAAACAAATTAAGATAACACTGGTAAGGTAACTAGTGACAAAAATGCCACCAAAGCCTGAAATTATGTTTTCAGTTTTATTGTGTCACTTTTTTTTTTTTTTTGTAATTCCTCTTCAGGTGCTAGAAATTAAAACTGAAATTTGAAACACATTTGTGTTAATTATTATTAATAGCTAATTGGTAAGATTATTTTATTCTATCGAGATATACTATGCAGGTCTTTATAGTAAGATTATAAAAGCTATTATTTTAAAAGTCTTTACTTGAGAAAATACAGAGGAACCATTAATACCTATGTGGGAAATAGAACTTACTTAGGACTTTTTGCTTCTCTGTTTCCAGAACAAGTTAATGAAACTACTTCAGCGGTTGCCAAACAGTGTTGTTAGAAGATTGCATCGTGAAAGATACAAGAAGCCTTCTTGGTTAACTCCTGTGCCTGATAGCCATAAGCTTACTGATGAAGATGTTACAGACTTTGTACAATGCATTATTCAACCAGTCCTCTTGGCTATGTTTAGCAAAACTGGTAGTTTAGAAGCAGCCCAGGCTCTGCAGAATCTTGCACTTATGAGACCTGAGTTAGTAATACCCCCTGTACTTGAAAGGTAAGTGTGTTTTGTTGAAGTCTCAGCTGTGGCTAGTTACTGTGGTTTTTTCTTCCCTCTTTTCTGTTCTGCTTGGTTTTCTTTTCTGTGGCTTCTGTTTTGCTGTCTCGGTGCTTATTACTGTTTTTGGAGAAGCAAGACATTTTAACATGATTAGTGACTTGTTAAAAGTTTATTGGAGAGAAAAGAAATTTGACATGAAATGGATAAATAAGTATTTTGGATTATTTGCACCTTTGAATTACTAAAGTTTTTGCTCATAAATTAAGCTCTGGCTGTTTTTTATTTTCATCAAAATGTGTCACTAAATATTGTGAACATGGCAGTGAAAGTGATTTTGGATTTCTGTTATTTCTTGGAATCAGTGATACAGAAGAAAATTTGGTGATCTTTATTATTTTCATGTATTTTAGAATCTTACGTGTATTTTTTCTACAAGGTAGATCTTACTGCATTCATTTTTTTTTTTTTTATGTTGAAACAGTAACAAAAATAGTTCTTCATTTGCCTAGTCACTTACAGTATAAGGCCTGGTGTGCTTCTGAAGAGAGAGCTACTCTCAATTGTTTTGAGTGTTCAAGAGCAGATTACTTCAGCTTTTTGTTATTCTTCTGCTGCCTGAACTTGAACTTTATGATTTATCTCTAAATGTCTTTGTTAAAAGTGGATAATTAGCTTTTAGAGCCCAGAAGAATCGAACAGAGTTCCATAAAACTCAGATTTGTCCATGATCCTTAGTGGCAGAATACAGATGACAGTCTGTTTTCTGATTCACTGTTGATACAAGATAATTGGTCATATTTATTTGGAGAAGGGTTTCTGGTTAAAGATCTTGACTAAAATGGGACTACATTATTTATAAATTTGAGTTGCTTATGTTATCTTGCCCTGTAGTCATTGCCATGAATATTCAAGTGAAGTTGTACCTCATTTTCTCAACCTCTCCTATTTATGTGTGCACGGCTTGGGGCACTGAAACTCTTCCAGCACCTATAACTTAATCAGGAAACGGAATAGGGAAGGTAGGCAGTTTCTACTATGATTTCAACTCTCAATGTTCTTTACTGTTTGGCCTCCATGGGGTAGCAGAAGCTAACAGTAGCAGGTCTCTTGATGTTCCTTGAAGAGGAGAGATTTCATTCTAAGGAGAGACTTTAGCTATTTGCATAGTTAAAATTTTGAAGTTTGGGGTGTTTTGGTGTTTCTTGAACCTCCCCTTTGTTCTGTTCATATCACTGTTGTCCAGCTGATGAATTATGAATAGTGAGATACATTTTTAGTAGAAGGAACAATTTTCTTTAGTTCTCAGTTTTGGGACAAATTTAATTATCAGCGTATTGAATGGTGTATGCTTGGCCAAGATAAATGTTTCATTGATAATATAATGACTTTTTTGAGACTCTTTAATTGTACTTTTTGTTTTGTTTTGTTTAGAAGTGACATAGCTACTTTGTTTTAAAGCTTATTTCTTTTATAAACACAAAAAATTCTGTAAAAAGTGCAAATATAGAAAAATATTTAGGCACTTAGTTTTATATCTTTAAAGAGTTTGATATGTTTTCATCTTGTAAAATAAGCATTGGTTTGTTTTTTTTTTTCTTATCCTAGTTATAAACCCTCTTTTCTTACTTATTTATAAAGAAATTTCCCTTATTACATACCTTTTCTGATTAAGAGGAATTTAAAATGACTGCATTTTAGATTTTTTCCTCCCGTAGCTTAAAAGTGAAATCACCGAATCAAAGAGTAACATAATTGTTACTCTTAAATACTTAGTGATCAAAGATTTCATTTGTCTTATCCCCCCTAATTTATTCACCCTAGTGTCAGGAATATTATCAGACATTTCTGATAGCTGATTTCCAATTTAAAAATAACAATCTTTTTAAAAGTATAAAATAGAATTTCAGCATTTTAGTAAGATAGTTTTCCTATAAAAGGGGATAGAGGGGAGTAGTTGTAACTTGTTATTCCTGAATTCTACTAATCATTGACCATTAGATTAGATGCAGTCCTTTTGGAATACAGAAGTGGATTAAGATAGCTTTTATAACGTAAAAATCTACCAGTTTATGTTCTTTTTCACTATGGAATTTACATGGAGAAGGGTAGTAAGATGGCAGAGGATTGAGGAAACATGTACTTTTCCTTTATTTGTATAATTCTGTTAATTTTAAGAGCAAATATTCACTCAGAATATTCTGCTAGGCCTTTTGAACTATGCTTCTCTTGCTCAGGCCTGCTTCTACATCTGGAATTGTACTTTTCCTTCTAATAAAGCTTTTCTTTTCTACTGTTAAAACAAACAAACAAACAAACAAAACCCAGAATATTCTGCTAGCTATGTACCTTTCAACCAAAATGCATTTTATGAATTTTGTATATTTAATGTGTTATATATGCTTATCTGTGATGGAAATTTGTTTAAATTCTATTTAGAACATATCCTGCACTAGAGACTTTAACAGAACCTCACCAGCTCACAGCTACTTTAAGTTGTGTAATTGGAGTTGCCCGCAGTTTGGTATCAGGGGGAAAATGGTTTCCTGAAGGTCCAACACATATGCTACCTCTGTTGATGAGAGCATTACCTGGGGTGGATCCAAATGACTTTAGTAAATGCATGGTGAGTTTATTATTCTGTTTTGTATCTAAGTTATAATTGTAGAAATGGACATCTTGTAATTTTTCTTCAAATACTCTTTAGAATGTAATTCAATGTAAACTTTGTTAATAATAACAGATATATCTGTAGATGTCCAAGTTTAGATCTGTGGACAGTTGATGGATATAACATCTTTCTTTCAACGTAATTTGCTGTAACCTATATTCATTTAATGATCATTTGATGTTTTAAAGCTCATTTATTTACTACTTTCTTTAAGCAGAGTCATTAAAAATCATAAAATATGATCATTTGTTCTTCCCTTCATCTACACTGGTAATAGGAGGCATAGCACAGAGTAACAAAATGAGTGCAAAATGCCCGATCCTGCTTATACACGCATCTCCTGACTTAAAATAATGATTCTGGTCTCTAGCTTTTGCATTAGTATTTACTATTTACCCTTAGTTGCTGTTACATGTTTTAGGCGGGAGGCAAAGTAACTTCTCTGTAACAAAAGGAAGGGGAATTTTGTGCTTAAACCTAATAAGTATATGAAAATAAATGTAGTTATTTGTATTACAAAAATAACAGTTCATTGTGAAAAAACTTGAAACGTTCAATTCTAAGAGAAAAATTTTAAGAAAAATTGTTGTGGGATTTCCCTGAAGATAATTTATTTGGATACTTTATTACACATTACTGTATGCTTGTATTTTTGAACTAGAATTAAGTGATTTATGTTAAATTTGTTTCATTTTCCCACAGATTACATTCCAGTTTATAGCAACATTTTCCACTCTGGTGCCTTTAGTAGATTGTTCATCTATACTACAAGAAAGAAATGACCTCACAGAAGTAAGGATGCTTTCTGATTGTAAATAGATTAGTCAATTTTGTTCTAATTCTTATTGTATATGCATGGAAATATTTGATATTTTGCAAGCAACTTTGGATAGAAGCTAACAAATTAAAATTTCATTTTTTTAACTACAGCCATATCAGTGGAGGTCTGTGTCATCATTGCTATTTTGACATTTAGAGGTGTATTTCGGGGGGGGGGGGTTGGTCACTTTTTAATGCTTTGTTACACAAAGATGGCGGTGTTTTGTTTTTCCATCTTGTATTAGGCGTAAATCTATTGAGGGTATTGGCATCTAATGAAGAGAAATTTTGTTTATTACACTGGTTCTTTTAGAACTATTTTCTTTAATGCAGGTATGTTACTACTTTTGTCATTTGGATGTTCGAATAGTGAGAAATAATCTCTTTTACATATAAACCAGCAGTTTAAAACTGTTTGAAAAATGTAATTAATAATGAAAATGGCTGCTTTACTTCTGGTTTGGCCCGTAGAAAATAAGTTAATTCTTATTTTGGTTCCTGGAAAGTAGTAGATGGAGTTATTCTAAATAATGATATGCGATAATGGTGTTGTTTGTCACAGTATGCATTGTAATAATATGTTATATCTATTTTGTAGGCCATAATTGAGTTTCATTAGTTCGAAGTAAAATATCAGAGACTATTTAACATTTTTCTCTCATTAACATGTTGTAGGTAGAACGAGAACTTTGTTCAGCTACAGCTGAATTTGAGGATTTCGTCTTACAGTTTATGGACAGGTGAGCATGTACCTTAGACCCACCCTTTGTCTGACGTTCAAAAAAATGATTGTTCTGTCCCAGCAACTTTAGTCTATCCCTGCATTACAACCTGTATTTAACTACTACCTTAAGATAATGCTTCTGAAGTTACAAAAGGTAAATTGATTTGTGAGCCATGTACAAATTAAGTAGATATTACTTGAATAGTCATAACAGTATTTAATCATCAACAGTGTTCAGCCAGCTTTTAGTTGCTAAAGTTATACTTTCTTTGTATTGTTTAGATGCTTTGGACTTATAGAAAGTAGCACATTGGAACAAACAAGAGAAGAAACAGAAACTGAGAAAATGACTCACTTGGAGAGTTTAGTAGAATTAGGTCTGTCTTCTACGTTTAGTACAATCCTCACGCAATGTTCCAAAGAAATATTTATGGTAAGAATTCATTACTACAAAAAATTAAATTCTTGTCTTTTAGTTTTATTTGATGTTTTAAAAATTGAACTGCAAGTTACTTTAAGTGTGTATATCAATGCCAGTATATCCTTTTTTTCCATACTAAAATTTGAAAAAAATACACACTTAATCCTCATTATTTACAAATTCTGTATTTGCAAATTTATCTACCTTCTTAAATTTATTTGTAACCCCTAAATCAATGCTAGCAGCACTCTTATGCATATGTATAAAATGGCAAAAAATCTGAGTTGCCCATGTTCCCAGCCGAGATTGAATAAGGTGACATGTTGCCTTTTTGTTTCAGTTCTCATACTGTATCCGAGTGTCCTTTTTGTCTATTGAGTGCCAGATTTTTCACATTTTTGTGCTTTTTCTTGATGATTTTGCTGTCTAAAATGGCCCCCAAGAATAGTGCTGAAGCACTGTCTACTGTTCTAAGATAAGAGAGTTGTGATGTGTCTAATGGAGAAAATAACATGTTTTAGATAAGCTTTATTCAGGCATGAATTAGCGCTGTCGACTTTGAGTTCAGTATTAAAGAATCAACAATATATGTTAAGTAAGTTGGCTTTAAACAAAAATACACGTAAAATAAAAATCATCTGTTGATAAAAACACAACCAGAGGCTTATAGGAACATAATTCTGTATTTCCTTTAGGAGCAATGGTTTTGTTAGCTAGCAATTAGTATTTGATAATTCAGTACTCACATCAACTATATTGAACATAACTACTGCAGATAACATGAATTGACTGTATTTTTAAAATTTAAAATTAAATACTATTTAGGAGAAAAGTTTTAGAAATTACGCTATCACATGATAGAAATTAAATACTAAATATAAAAATCTGGCAAACCATGATGAATGAGAAATAGTTTGTCCTCATAAGACATCTGTCAACACTCAAAACTGGTTGATACCTGTTATGTACAGTATGGTCTTTAATACCACACTTTATTTTCATTTCTTCTTTCTTCATCTGAGATTGTTACTGTTCAATTTGTTTATCCTGGTTAAAAAGCTAAACTGTCTTGCAGCTGCATGAAATGCTTACTAAGATTATGTAAGTATAAAGAAATTAACATAAATATCTCTTGTTTAAAATCAAACTCTTTTGGAAGGAATTGTTTATAATTTTCAGCATTGTTAATCCACATCTAGAACGCATTCTTTCACTGAGCAATTAAAATTGTTGTGACTTGATTGTAAAATTAAATATATTGCTTCAAGTCTTTTTTAGATTAGAGGTAAATGTTTATAGTTCGTAGTTGTCAGGCTGATAAAATATAAATATTAGATGTTCCAAAATTTTTTTTGTTGTATTAGATTAGCCAACATGATAAATAAATTATATTTGCTTCCAGGAGCTCTGATTTTGTGTTTAGTGTTTTTTGTAGAATCTTGAGCCTCAAATGTTTTGTTCATGTTAGGGCTTTATGCAAAGGTTGTAGACATGAATGTAACATTATTAAACACATCCTTAAAAATTCAATGGCTAAAAATTTCCTGCATGGTTGCTTTGGTTACTTTTAGTGTACTTTAGTGAAGATCATTTTTAAAATTTTTTATAAGGTGTTTAATTTTCTTAAAATGCTGATTAGACATTTTTCTTTTTTAAATATCATAACAGGTGGCCCTTCAGAAGGTTTTTAATTTTTCTATTTCACATATATTTGAAACCAGAGTAGCAGGCCGTATGGTGGCAGATATGTGCCGTGCTGCTGTAAAGGTGAGTTTTTTTTTAGACTGGCGAATTAGTGAATGGATAACCAACAGGTTTATGTTGTTATATTAGATGTGTTTGTTCTACTTCAAATACATAGTTCTTTCAGTAGCTGCTTAGAGCCCTTATTTGCCACTGAAAATAGTGCTAGTAGATCCTTTGTGACTGTTAAATATTTATGCTTTTCAAAAAAAACTAATATTTATACAAATATGCTTTCAGTGCTGTCCAGAGGAATCTTTGAAGTTATTTGTTCCTCACTGCTGCAGTGTTATCACTCAGCTTACAATGAGTAAGTCATGATATTATCATTCCGTATTTACAATTTGAAATAAATTTTTGCTTGGTTTTTAGAACTCTGTTGATGAAAACAGATTCTTTGAGCTATGCAGTGTTTTAATTTTATAGTTTTTGGGGAAATTGCTCAAAGTATCACTATTTTGACAGATATTTTAAAATTTTTACTTTAATATTTTCATACAAGAATCATTGAGTTTACCATCAAAATGGTATTTAAAAAAATCAGTTATTTTGTGATATATGGAGGGGCATACTTCTTGGTTGGTATGTTTTCTTGAAAATAGAGTTTCTACCTCCTCTGGAGGAAGTTCAGTTTTAGGAAGAAGGAATGAAAAGTCTTTCTAAAAGATATTTTTTAGCTATTAGAAATATAAAATATAAACATTTAAAAATGATGCATTTACTTAAATACATAGTTTTTTTTTTCCCCGATACTTTTTTTCCTATTTTTAGATGATGATGTATTAAATGAAGAAGAGTTAGACAAGGAGTTACTGTGGAATCTCCAACTTTTGTCTGAGGTATTGTGAATCTTTGGAATAAGAAAATATTACTATGAAAATGTTGACTTGCTTTTAGATTTTTTTTTTTGACAATTTGACATTAAGTTTTAGATATTTTTGATATGGCTGCAAAATATTAGATGTCAATTTCTTCTTATCAAGGGAGTGTGATTGTTGATTATTTTGTATTCAGTACTTGACTTTTTACTGATTAATTCTAATATGGGTAACCTAGAAGTTAAAAAATTGGTCAGATTTGGCCATTTTTTTTCTCTCTACATTCTAAATTTGGCCATCATTCAGACTTCTGTTTTCTTTATGGGTTAGTTCAGGGACCAAAGAACAGAGAAGGCCAATGTAAATTTTGCTGTTGAAGCAGATAGATTTTTTTGAACAGGATATTACTGTGGCATGGCACATGAGAGCACATACTCAGAAAATGTATTTTTATCTTGTTGAATTAATTGTTAGAATATAATTAAAATTCTAAAATGTATTAAAGTTATTTTAAGAAACAATTATTTTAGTGGCCAAACATTGACCTTTGCATTAATTATTTTTGATCTTTTAACTAAAATAGTTTTACTGTTCTCTTTTTAGATTACTCGAGTGGATGGGAAGAAGTTGATTCTTTATAGGGAGCAACTTGTAAAGATTCTCCAAAGAACCCTACATTTAACCTGTAAGCAGGGTTACACTCTGTCTTGTAACCTTCTGCATCACCTGCTTCGTTCTACTACACTTATTTACCCTACGGAATACTGCAGTGTGCCAGGTGGCTTTGACAAGCCTCCTTCTGAATACTTTCCTATTAAGGCAAGCATTTTCAATAATTTAAGGTCAAGAATATATTGGATTATTTTTCAGTGGGTCCCAAAGTGTGGGTTTTTTTCTTATGTATTATGGCATCACTTCTTTATTAAAGTAGATTATTAAAACTTATTGGGATGCATGTATGTTTGTTTGAAGATCTAATTGGCTTTATTAAGCAGTTCTCAAATGGGAAAGCATTCTGTCTAGCAACTAGAAGGGTACTCCCTAGAATGTTTTAAATTTGTACAGCATAGCACTGTAGCTGTTTTTGTGTGAAATGACTTGGTATGCCATATCCAACCTCTGTAGTTGGAGAACTCAGTAGCCTCATATAAGCTTGCCATTGTTGTTGTTATAGTAAACTAATATTTGAGTGCCTCTTTAGAGAGCTTTTTCAGGAGTGATGATGTAAGGGCAATATATTTTCATGCCTTTTTTGGTGTATTATTTGCTACCTTTGGTTTGGATTACTTATGCGTATTCTTTTAAAACTTTTAAACGATGTATATATGTATTTTTTCAACTTCTTAACCTGCTAAAAATGCTGGGTTTTTCTAGGACTGGGGTAAACCAGGGGACTTGTGGAATCTGGGAATCCAGTGGCATGTTCCTTCTTCTGATGAAGTGGCTTTTGCCTTCTATCTCTTGGACTCTTTTCTTCAGCCTGAGCTCATCAAACTCCAGCATTGTGGGGATGGAGAACTCGAAATGTCTAGGTTAGTTTTCTTTTATAATCAGTTAGTTTTATATAGTTGCAGATTAAAATCGTTTTGTGCCTTTCCTTCTGTCTATTGCATATCTGATATATTCATTTTCGGTGTGTGTTTTGAATATTGCCATAGTAATTATAAAACCATTTAATATAGTCTTGTATATCAGAAATTTTGACATAATATTTATACATTTAAAATAGAAAAACAGATTTTCTTTTTAGTGTGTTTTTAGTGTCTTCTTACTTACCAGTTTCACTTATGCAACTTTTGGGAAGTATGTGTAGCTTTAGCCCCTTAGAAAGGAAACGCCTGTTTTTCTAGATTTAGCTTTGATTTTATTGTTGTTGGGTTTTTTTATTAATTCATATTATTGTCATTAATATTACTTTGATAAATATCTCTGAGGTTTTTTTTCCCCCTTTAGGTGCTTTAATAAGTAACATTTATTTGAGATCATTACACTTTGGTAGTTTGAATCTTTGAAAGTTCCCAAAATAATAGTAAGAAAATTCCTGTGTCAAATATCAGGAAATTTTAATAGCAAATTTAGTAGAAATGGGCTTGTAAGAAGTATGATTGACTTATGTCAAGTATATAGTATATAGTACAGAATTGCTTTTTTGGAGTAAATGTTTAGCTAGTTTTTTAAAAATGGAATATGCTGGAAGATCGCTGTAATACTGTTTTTCATTTTTGTTATTGGTAGTGATAGGTAAACAGGTGATTAATTTCAGAATTTCTTCACAAAGGGCAATTGTCACTACTTGAGATTATTTAGAGCTTGTTTAACTATAAACAGGTCTAATATTACCAATAAATACCTGTTTAATTACCTCGCACTATTAAGTGGGTAAACTTAGATGTTTGCCATTTCTTTGTCTTTATTTTGTATATCGCCACTTGATGAAGTTTTTGTACTTTAGATTCATGGTTTTTGTTAAATCGGGATTTGACGCCTTCTAAAATATGGAAATACCTTTTATCTTTTCTAGAGATGATGTTCTTCAGAGTCTGACTATAGTGCACAACTGTTTAATTGGCTCAGGAAACCTCCTACCTCCACTGAAAGGAGAGCCAGTTACTAACTTGTAAGTAAAAATAACTACTTTACATATTTTACTATTTTGCCATTTGGCATATATTTAAGTCTTAGTCACATAATGAGTCACTGGTTTTGTTATTATTGGTGTTATGTCTGTACCACTTTAACTTTTGTCAATTGTTAGACCAGCAATTCTTAAGGCACAGTTTAGGTCTATAAATTTTAAGGCTTATTCAGATTTTCATATGGTACCAGGATAACTTTCAGTGTTAATAAGTTTTAAAATATGAACTTGGAGATATTTAAGTTCATATGTTAGTTTACTGAGTTAATTAAGATAACCACTCTTCAAAAAAGTAAATATTTTTTGTCTGTAATCAATGTTGATTAAGGAGTTTGTACCAAAAAAAAAAACAAACTGGGTTTTTTTTAATAACAATTTGTTCAGTGTTATTCATTATGATTTTAAACTTTTTAAATCTAAAAGTTGCTTTTATGAATTTAAGTGCTTGATTTATTCCATTGTTAGTGTTACCATTTAAGTTGAAAAAAATTTATTTAAATGAAATTAGCAATATCTAACTTGAGCTCACTTATTAAGGAAATAGCTGCTAGTTTCAGTATACCATCTTAAATCATCTTCTCTAAACATCAACATCTCATTGCTGAACAATTTAATGAAAATCACATAAAAATAAGTAATCCCTGCTCCTCAGAAAACACAAAGGAGAGAATTGTTTGTTGATTTTGCAATAAAAATCTTAGAAAGCTTCAAGGAGTGGTTTTAAATTGTTTCTTGTTTGTCTTTCCCATATTTTGCATAATCATTATTTGGACTCATACTTTTTCATAATTCCCACTTATTTCAATCTAAAAGCTCTTACTAGGCATTGAACTTTAGATTGCTCATTAGATTTGAGAGAAAAAAGTAGGGTCATTTCAGGTAAGAAAATCTGTTATAAGTTCATGTAGGAATTTGTTAAATTCTTTTAAAGAGCATTTTTTTCATTTAAGTTTGATGTAAGAATAATTTTACCAAATTTCATTATTTTAAGAGAGTTTGATTTTAAACTATTTTAAAATGAGACCTACAGAAATGGTTTTGATTTTCCTGATGATCCTGTAATATAGTAAGAATTTAATTCTTTTATGGCATACTAAAGAGATTTCATATGTAATTTATGACATTAGTAAATTTAGTCATGCTCGAATGTTTTGACAATAAGAGAAGTGTGGTAATTTAATTTAATAATTTAAGAGCAAAAACATGTATCTTCTGTGTATATGATTAGATTTTTATATTGAATGATCATTATTAGGTACACTACTAAAGGGCCAGCTCAGGGGGCTTAGAGGTTTCTGTTGCAGTTCATATCATGTAACTATATTTATGCCATGTGCACTATAATATGGAATTGAAACAAAGTTTTTTATCCTTTGAAATGTGCATCAAGACAAAAGTTCCATATTTTTGGTCATTATGAACCAATTAGGTTTATATATAATAAAATGTATTTTCAATAAGGAAAAGAATACTATGTTATAAATTTTATTAAAGCTATGGTTATGCGTAGTTTGTTAATAATAGTTTGTTAGCCTACATTACTGTACATTATAAGCCCTAAAATTGATTCTGAGAATCCTTTATAGGTTTTCCCCCACAAAAGCCAAAGATGAAAAATAATTTAGACTGAAAAGTTTTAGAATTTTTATTTTTAGCATGAAATTTTAATATAATAAAACATAAGTAAGAAAAACTATTTAACATAAATATGTATATATGTTAATATACTTAAAGTATACATATAAAATATCTTCTTGTATTTAATGCATAAATAAAATGTAAAATAATGAAAATTTTAATTGTTTTAATCATTGAATAATATACATTTTTAGGGTTTTTTAGTTACATATGTCTATGCAGTATAGTTATACAAAGTACAATTAAAGATGAATGAGCAAAACAGGGAGTTTATAAAATCTTTCCTGGGCCTTTAAATAGTTTTTATCAGAATCTTTCCTTTAAAACCATTTCTAATATATCATTTTTATCTGAAATTTTAATTTATTTGATGATGTGCTTTTTTATATTTTCTGTATTATAACATTTTGACTTTTTGCAGATAGTAAATTAGTTCTCACTTAAGTGAAAAATAAGTTACCATTTTAAAGTAAAATAAAGTTAGTATTTAAAATTTTTTAAATGTTTGTTTTAATATAGGCTAAATTGTTAAAAGCTTATAAATGTAAATTGATTTGAAAAATCTAAATAATTTCAATTAACGGAGTTGTTTTCTGTGATATCAAATCACACTGCCTAGTTTGAAGAAAAAATATATGTAGCATAATTCAGATTAGTAGCAACAGGTCAACTTGAAACTAGTAGATGAAAAGAAAACTCTTTACTTTGGACATGAGTTACTCCAGAGGAAATAGAATAAAATGTACCTGGTGAGAGAAAAAAGGAAACACATAATTGTGATAAGTGCTTTAGTGTAATGTCTAAAATTCTCGAGGAAGTCAGTCTTGTTAACAGTTTGTTGTTGTATTATGAGATGTATTTTCTTAAAACATCAGAGCAGTTTTTGGAAACATAGCAACTCAAACAAATTTTTTAAAACTTAAACTTATGTTTTTATTTTTCTTATATAAAACTCAATTACGTAAAATATTCTAGATGCCCTTTACTTTCTTCCTCTTTTTTTTTTCCTTTGGTCAAGCCATTCATTAAGTTTGCCTTATGCATGTTTTAATAGTATTTCTCTTCTAGAAAATTATAGTAATGAGAAACTGGAAGCTTAGATTAGTTCTGAGTTTTCCTGTAAGAAACCTAATAACTTAGTTCCTAATAGAGTATGGAGGATGGTCTTGAAATCCTATTGTTCAGAGAAATGGCTACTATATGTGAAAACTATTTTTCTTGGCTATGTGATAAGAGAGTGACAAAAAATAAATAAAAAGCTTAAAAGAGTTGATTGTCTTAAGTACAAAGCAAATGATATACCTAATGGTATGTACATTATACTTTTTGGCCTTTAGCAATGTAGGGTTACTGAATACCTTGTACATATTATAAATTTCACTGTTTCAAAGGATGAGTAAAATAGGTCCAAGTGGGGTCATTAAGGGTAAATTTTTTTAATTTAGTACAATTTTAATTTTTAAGTTTTTTTAGATACTAAGATTGCTGAATTAATCTTAAAAGGAACCTCTTTATTTTGCTCTTGGAACCTCTAGTTAATGACTTAATAGAAGTATTTGTGGTATAGTTTGTATGCATAGTTCTACCTTTACAGATGTGGAAGTTGGAGTATGTTTTTCCAGGGTCACAGGAATTTTGGAATTTGCCTTTAATCCTCAAATCATCATTAATTTCTCCTTTTGCAGTCCACTCTTAATAATCTTTTAGGTCTAACCAGCTATCACAGAATGCAAAAAACTAATAACATCCATAAAAACAGGGTTACTCAAAGTAGAGGAGTCATCATTTTTCATCTGAAATATTTCTTCTTTACTTTGTGCCCTCCTTTCCTCTGACAGATCTGTTAAGTCATTCTTAGATAAATCATTCTTAGGATCTCAGCTTTTACTAACTTTTCACTCAAAAAAAATTCATACTTAAGGTCTAAGAGTTGAGACCATTTCATTAATATGTGAAAGGATGTGTTATTATGCGATGAGGGGCAGGGCTAGCTAACCTCTCTTGGCACCTCCAGGGAACTACCCAGCTCTGCTGGGGGAGCTGCACACAGAAAAGGGAACAGTTACTACTCCACGGTGAGTAATCCTGTTTTCTCCTTATTTCACCTTCTGACTGTTTTCATTGATTTTTAAAAGCTTGTGTTTCAGACATGGAAAATAGTTCTTATGCTCAGCATTAATTTAAACCTAGCACTATGTAAGATTTCTCTTTACTTAGCAATCTTTTGTTCACATGGTAGAGTAAGAGCCAGCTTTTCATTTTGTGTTTATCATTATTGTTGATGCCTAGGATTGAATTGGATAATGAAACGCGGAAATGGGTCAGTTGCCTCTTGTGAAACACTTGTAATCTTGAATGGGAAAAATTTCTATTAGTGGCTTGGTTTTATACCTTTTATGTGTTTTCATTTGGGAGGGGAGAGATTATTGAAAAGCATAACTTGTTCTTCACTTATAGACAGGAAGAATTATTATTGTTTGCAGTTATTTTGTGACAGTTATCCTAGCCTTTATTTGTATATTTGATTTGTACTGTATATTTTGTTTTTGTTATTAGTCATTTCTTCCTTTTTCACCATCCTTTCTCACCAGTGATTTTCAGTTCTACTCTAATCAAAAATAAAGAAGATTGCCATCTAGTGGTACAAATAACATAGTTGTGGGAAACATAGGTTTTTTGTTTTGTTTTGTTTAGTAAATTAGGTGGCCTGGTACTATTTAGTTGCTATGAAACTGATTTAACTTTATTATTGTATAGATGATATTATTTATAATATGTTAATTTGAAATTGCTTGTCAGAATTTTATTTAGTTCCTAGGTCAATTTATATTACTGTTTATAAAATGAATCAGTGAATGACTAGAATAAATTTCACTTGGGGTGTGGGGGAATGATAGTATTTGATTTAAATTGTGTATATTGCTAATATAGCTTTTAATTAGGATGTAGATCAATAAGTGTTGGCAGCACTTTAAATTTGTTCAGCTAAGATTATGTACATGACTAAAAGTTACAAGGGCAGTTTTAAATATTAGGTAGTGCACATAGACTTATAATGTGGCCACAAAGAGATATAGTCATAAAATCTTAATAAGTAGAGGTTTCTTTTAGAAAATTATTCTTTTAAAGATCAGAAGGAACATTTAGGGTAAAACATGTCAATCTATTTGGAATTTAATTCGTTAGATAAGAAGAGATCAATTAATGCTGAGTTTTAGATAAATAAGGCATAAAAGAAATTTGTGATGGGCAAGAGCAAATAAAGTAAAGCTGAAATATATGTATAACTAGATGCCTTCTATACACTTGAGTTACGGAAGATGTGTTTAACTCGAGTTTTAAAAATTAAAGCCTAGTCTATGGCCATGCCACCCTCATCGTGCCTGATCTCATCTGATCTTGAAAGCTAAGCAGAGTCGATCCTGGTTAGTACTTGAATAGGAGACCACCTTGGAATACCAGGTGCTGTAGGTGTTTAAAATAAAAAAATAAAAGCCTAATTCACTTTTATTTATATATGTTACTTAATACTTAAAAATCCCTTATAGGTTGATATATTTTTAAATAATTGTAATAACTGAAAATATTTTTTCAAATTTTCTAATAGGAAAGCAATTCAGAGCGACATAAATTTTTAAAATTAGCATCAGAGTTTTTAGCTGAGATTTGTTTTTAAATGCGATTACAGTGTAATTACTGTTTCTAGAGTCAGAAATGCATACAAGGAAAACATTGTAAATTTCCAACTGATAGTCTTTTTTTAAAAAATAGGTGTGTGTGTGTGTGTGTGTGTGTGTGTGTGCGCGCGCGCGCACATATACCAAAAATTATCCGGAATAATTTGCTATAGATTGCTTTCTTTATGTTGCTTGTAATCTTCTGACAATAATTAAAATGCATGCTTGGTTCAATAATATTTGGTACTAGGTATGGACTGGGTAAGATACAATTGTGTTCCTACTTTAGGAAACTTCTTATATTTATAGCAGCAGTGAGAAGACATGTCCTCTCATGTGATAGCTCATGACAAACATTTCCCCATGTTCTACCAGGGCCGGGTAATGGTCTTGTGCTTTATGCTTGTTAATGCTTGAGCACAGCCTTTTCTCTTTTGTGGTGACATTAATTTCAGTAGACATGTTGGACTCCCTTTGAAGTTCATTGTAAAGGAATCTTATTTTATCTTTACTGACTAAATTTTGGATACATGTGTATTTTTCAGTCATAAAAATTTTATAAAACACTCAAGTTTGCAAGTTGTCAACGATTGAAGCTTTCTAGAATGAATACCTTATTTTAAGAACTAGAACTTGAAAATTTTTGAAAAGCAAATAAGCATTTTATATTATAAACTATTACTATTCTTTGTTTATACTCTAGGCTTGGTTTTGAAACTTGAGAAGGTATTGTTGCCATGCTAGGCACTAGATTATGGAGAGGAACATATAGTTAAGTAATTAGCATTTGAATAGTCTCAAAAGAATTACCCTTTAGATATGTCCCAGAATTTATAACTACCAAATATTTAAGGTATAAATCACTTAATTCAATTTAACAATACAATATATATGGGAGTATGTTGATTTTAAAAGTGTTTTCTTCATTACAAGGTTGTGTAGTTCACGAGTGATGAGTAATAATGATAACATTTCTGTTTATTACTAATTGGCCCTGTATTTATTAGATACGCTTTCTCCATGTTTCCTTGGCATTTTTGCCTATATTTCTCCTCTTAGAAAGTATTTATCTCTTTGTTTGTAAAAAGTTATTGAATTAAATCTCATATTTTGAAATAAAATGTTGAAAATTAAAGTATATTTTTTATTGAAGAAAATTTAGATTTCAAATATAAAGGTTCGTATTCCCCAGTAAAATCTGTTCTTACATACCTAAAAAGTGACTTTTAATGGTTTAATGAATTTAACTAGCCCAGTTTGTTTTGGTAACAGTTCTTTTTGACAGATCTTTAATTAAGAGATACAATGTTTTTACAAATGAACATCCTCAAAAGTAGTGGCATTTTACTGCAGATGGTAGGATAGATAGATCAGTTTGACTGGTTTTAAATGAAGGATAATGATTATCTAAAGAAGCTTGTCTGCTACATATTCTACAATAAATTTTGACTATGGGTTTTTGGTGACTAGTTTTAACCTTTATTATGCCATTACAAACCTGACTTTTCTTTGTATAGATGTTTATCTTGAGATTTGAACTCTTACACCTGAATATAGGGTATTAGAACTATGCTCATTTGGCCAGTGAATTTTCCCAGCTATAGTTATTAAATTAACATTTTCTTTAAGATGAATACTATCGTCCTTACTGATGAAACAGATAGCATTAATCTTCAGATGAATAAAGAATTGAAGTATGGAAGATGGGAAATCTATATTAAAAGAGCATCATCCTTGATTTGATTTAAACATTCTAGCAATGACACTTTTTTCCATTAATCCTTCTTATTGGTATTATTAATAAATACACGCACTCTTGTTTTTATACAGGGTACCAACTATGGTGTCCTTGGAAGAGACAAAGTTGTATACTGGACTCGAATATGGTATGTGAATCCTAATCTAAGTAAATCTGTATGGAGTATTTTATCAGTTCTATAAGGCTTAAAATGTAATAATTTTGTAGTTATAATTTTCCTAGTCTCTTTTTTATATATAAAAGGAGTGTTAATTACACAATAGCTACATTTGCTTTTTTAGAGAAACTGAATAATTATATAATGAATAGCCAGTAAAAGATGGAAATCAGGTTAGTAAATATTTGGATGTTTTCTACATTCAGACTTTTGCATATTGTAAAGTTCACTTATGTTTGGAATTGTTTTAGAAGTGTGTATTATACTTGATATGAATGGAAATGTAACCCTTATATTCTTTGTATTTTTCTGTCATAGTCAAATTTTATAGTTATATGAAACATTTTATTGTGTTAATTTAATGTTATGAATCTAACATTTATAGAAATTTATCACACTTCCTTGTTGCTGGATTAACACTGGAGTTACATACATTAATTGCTAGAGTATAATTTTAGTTTGCTTGATTTGGGTCACCCAAAACTAATTAGAGAGTCCTCTGCATTTATGGTCTCTACTCAGTAAATAGAGCCTTTGAAATATTGGCAAAGATAGGTTTTTCTCCCTCCTCCTTGCTTTCCCAATAAAATTTTATAAGCCGGTTGTTGTATATGTGAAGGTTGTAAAAGTTATTCTGTATCATACCTAGCCACAGATCCAACTATGAATAAGGCCTACCCATTTGTTTTCTTTATGGATATATTATCTCTTCTTGACATGAACTGTTGATATAAACTTCAGTACCCTGGGGAGCAGTTCAGCAGTTCAGTGTGTCTAAAATACCTTCTCTGATTTTTCTAAAATAGATCTATCCAGAGAGAACCACCGAGAAGCAATTGCTAGGGTCATAAGGAAACTTCTTAGTAAGTACATACATGTATTTAACTTATTTTTACTAATAAATGTTTAGGAATTTTATTCTATGGCATATGGGCTTTTATTTAATATTTTTTATTTTAAATGATAAGAACATTAGGTGGTGTTTTTTCTTAATAGATTTTAACTAATATATTAAAAGTCCTATAGTAATTCAAAATATTTTAATAAAAATCCTTCTCTTCTATTATAGACCACATACTTAATAATTCAGAAGATGATACCAAGTCCTTGTTTCTTATCATAAAGGTACAACTGTCATTTAGTATTTGCATAATTTTAATATGACCAGGTTTGATAAAATGACTTGTGAATACAAAATTTGAAATTCTTTGACAGATTATTGGAGACCTTTTGCAGTTCCAAGGATCACACAAGCATGAATTTGACTCCCGTTGGAAAAGCTTTAACCTAGTGAAGAAATCAATGGAAAATAGGGTCAGTATTTTCACACACAACACTGAATTAATTTTTTAAGGTGTATGTTATTGATGTAACCACCTGATTTCACAGTAGTTCAGCATACAGAGGAAGTTACCCTATAAGTAAAAACAGTAGATTTTCAAATGTTATATCTTGGTATAATCAAAAGGATTCTAGAAGAAAAAATGTTTTTCTGATACAGACTCTTCTGTTAGTTTCCATGATAGTCTCTGAGCTCTCAGTGAAAATTTGGAGTATGATAACTTGGCAAGAGCATTCAGGCTGCCTTGACCCAGGAGAGTCAGTACAAGCTGCTCTGGGAGCATGGAAAAAAGAATACTCAAGTCAGCCATATGATATTCATAGCAGTGTTCTTTTATAGGAGGTTTTTGTTGAAATAGAGTCTAAAAAGGTTATTTGAGTTCATTGTTTAGTCAAGAACTGCTACATATTTTTAGACATAGGGAATGGCATATATTACAAACAGGGCAGGAAGATGTTCAAACATGGCATGCTTTTGGAACAGAGGCTGTAGGGAAGAGTGGCAAGTGGTAAACTAGGTTGCTTATAGTTTTGTCCTGACAAAGTACCTCAGTTTTATATTCAGCAATGGGGGAGTCATTAAAGGTTTTTAGGTAGATTTGATTTGAATATTGGAAAGATCAATATTTAGTTCAGTAAATTTTGAAAAGCTCTGCAACCACCGTGAAAAATAAACAGTCGGAGATTTAGATAGAGGTAGGGAGGTAGTTAAACTAATATAATAGCTCAGGTGGGAAAACAGCCTGAATCAGGTCACTGACAGTGGGATAGCGAGAAGGTGTTCTGAAAAAGAAAGGATTATGAAGACTTGACTGATGAGATATGGGTATGAAAGAGGAATAATTTTTGAGTTCCAGATATTCCGCCATTAGTGACTGGGTGGAAAATTAGGGATGAGGGAAAACTTAGAAGATAATTTTTAGAAAAAGAAAAGATATTATATAATTACCAAGAAAATCTACTTATAAATATAACAAAGTCAAACAATTTTCTTTGTAGGCTGTTTTTGTATTTTAAGTATTCAAGTAAATAAGGACTTACTCCATTGCTCCTCCATGCATAGATGGATCCATTAATATACTGTCAGAGAAAAACAAGGTGTTGGACAAGCCATTTAAAGGGGATATTTCTACAGGAGCCATACAATTAATTGAAATAATTTATTTGAATATAAGCTTAATGCTGTCAGAATAAATAAAGAACCCACTGTCCACCTGGATGCCATGGAGCTTATTTGAACTAATTTTTCATTAAGGGATTCAGGGAATCCATTGTTCAGGCCATTTAGGGAAAATGGTTGCATCTTTGTCTTTCAGCTCCATGGGAAAAAACAACATATCAGAGCACTGTTGATTGACAGAGTAATGTTGCAGCATGAGGTAAATATCTTTTTTAAATCACCATGACTTACTTTTATAAATGACAGTTTTCCAGATGAGTATTTAATTATTTGCGTTACTTCATAATAAATAAACTTTTAGTACAAACTATGAGATTTGATTTACATTGTTTTCATAGCTACGGACACTAACCGTTGAAGGTTGTGAGTACAAAAGGATACATCAGGATATGATCAGAGATCTCCTTCGTTTATCTACAAGTTCATATAGTCAGGTAAGGCTAGTGTAAACACAGCCCTCCCTGCTCTCCCATTTTATTACATGCAGTCTAAATACTTCATTTTAACAAGGGAGTTTAATAATTATTTGGCCTAGAAAACACTTTTCAAATTGCAACCGTATTCAAGCTAATTTTGATAGTCTTTTTTTAAAATGTTTGTTTTTGTTATTTGTAATTGCTTCTCAAAACATTTTTTTTTAACTAAAGTTGATAGTGGTAGTGTAATATTGTGGCCACTTAGTTATCACATTATGAAGGCCATGTAATTCCTTCTAAGTGTTTTTTGGAGGGTTTTAGGAAGCCTCTACCATATGAATGGTGGAGTCCATAGAACCACTGGAGAAAGAGATTCATGTACAGCCAATTATTCTGTAATTATAATACATAAATTAGGAAACTGGTCTTTATCCCAGAGATTTTATCTAAAGTAGTCCTTAAAAGAATTTAAAATATGTACAGTGTGTTCTTTTACTATAACCAGTTATTGTACATTATTGTACATTATAGTTTATGGGTTGTAAATTTATACTGAATCTTTTGTTTGTATTCAAAATATGTGGGCTGTAAGTTAATGTTTTTGTTGAAAAGGTCAAATGGTTCTGTGTTTTGGCAAGTCCTTGATTTTCCTCATGTAGACACAAGAGCAAATCAGACTCTTCTCAATAAGAATAATTCATAATAAGTTTTAATAGTCTGCTCATTATATTACTAATCAAATGCATATTGGTTCCATCCAGTCTCCTTTGTCAAAAATATTTGAACTAATGTAACTTAAACCATGAATATGGTTGGTGGTATATATGCTTTCTTTTTGATAAAAAGAAAATCTATTTGTTTTTGTTAAGACATGTGCTTTGATATATTCTGCTGTTGTTACAACAATATTTAAATTATCATTTTGTTTTTAATAATTTATTTAGAAATTTTTGTATTGTCTATCATTTAATAAAAGTCCTCTGTTAATAATACTTTCTCCAGGTCAGAAATAAGGCTCAGCAAACATTTTTTGCTGCCTTGGGAGCATATAACTTCTGTTGCAGAGATATCATTCCTTTAGTTTTGGAGTTCTTACGACCTGATAAACAAGATGTCACACAACAGCAGTTCAAGGTATAGGGTTTTTTGTTTTGTTTTAATATGAAAATTTTCAAACATACAGCGAAATTGAAAGATTTCTACAGAAAACATTTTATGTATATGTCTACCATTCAGGTTCTATATTTAATACTTAGCTATGTTTGTTATCAATTATTTGTCTATCTCTTTAATCCATCTCATTTTTTATATATTTCAAAGTAAGTTAAAGACATCAGTACACTTCACCTTTAAACTGTATTATAGTCTTTTTTCTCTCTAATTATTTGCTTATTTAACTATGTTTATGATTGGTGTTATGATAGAGAAAATGTGGTACAATGCAATTTGAGTTGAGCAAATGAGTACCCTGGTTGGCCTAATGGAGAAGAGGGTGACAGACCAAAAATCGTTTAGAGTAGTATGACCCACATGAATGAGGGCCTGAGACAGAAAGAAACATGATAAATTTGAACAACTGTGTGAAAGCTTTTGTGATTAGAGCAGAGAAGGAAATGACACAAGATAAGGAAAATACTGTATCTCACAGGGATGCAGTAAAGGGTAAAGGTGAAATTTAATGATTGCTTTATACTATCAGAAATGGATTTCCTGAAAGTGATTTAGGAGGGAAAATTGATAAGACTTAGTGGTTAACTGTGAGGGTACTGAGTAAAGGAGGTATCAAAATTATTAAGGTTATGGATCACACACTCGTTGGGCACATCAGAGAGAGAACAGGAAGAGTAGATTAGAAATTAGTTTACACAGTTGAATTTGAAGTTCCTATAAATTAAGAGGCAGTGCCAAGTAGGCATTTAGTTAGACATCTCAATTTGTAGTTTTAAAGATACCATTTCAGCATGTGTTGATGATAATTGAAATCTTTAGGCATGGGTAAGACAGCTGGGAGGAGATTGAGAAGAGGCATGTGTTGAGAAAACTTAATTAGAACCCCAAGAAGAGCTAACTGAGAAGGAAAAAGCCAAAAAGGTCAAAATGAGGAATAACAGAAGACGAGAGATCTTTCCAGGAGGAAAACTCAGCGGCGTCAGTTTCTGAAAGAGTTAAAATGAGAACTAAACATGTTTCTTGAAGTTAGCTTACAAGGACAGGTCAACAGACTATAGTTTGGGCTCAGTTGCTTGCTTTTGTGAGTAAAGTTTTATTGGAACATAGCCATGTCCATCCCCTTATGTATTGTCTTTGGCTGTTTTTATGCTGCATTGGCAGAGATGAGTAGTTGCAACAGACTGTATGTCCGTTTACTATCTGACCCTTTACTGGAAAAGTTTTCTGACTCTTAAGGTAGATGTATAATTTAAGAGCGTTGTAGAAGGTCTAACTCATTGCATGGAATGTTGTTGACCTTGTTGAGAGCATTTTAAATGCATAGAATTACAGAGGTCAAGTAAAATCAAAATTGAAAAATGTCTGTTAGGTCAGCAAAATTAAGCTTAACAAAACCTGTAAATAGGTGTAGAGTGGGGTAGGTAAGAAGCTAGATTAGAATTCAGTTAGGATAAACACAATGTAATATATATACGACTTACTGTTAAATGATACAGTTGAAACTTATTAGATTTTGTTAATCAGTGTCACCCCCCAATAATTTTTAATAAAATAAAATAGAATTCAGTTAGGATGAATGTTCAGCAAATAACAAAATGTTTTGGTACTAATTGCTCTTTTCATTAACAAGTAATATTGTTATCGGAATCATTCTGATTAACTTATGAGTATACAGTATAATTACACAGTACAGTTAAGTAACTTTGTTTTTATATACTTAGGAAAATACTTAACAAACAGATGTTAACAACTATTTTAGAAATTATTCCAAATGTTATGTCCTAAAATGCTAACTGTGCCACTATTAGCATTTTACGGCATAATGGCCTTTATGATAGAACTGTAGAAGAGAATTAGAATGGAAGCTATTCTTAAAAACAGCATCTTTATATTTATATGTTATCTTATTAATAGTCATTCTTTGAGCTAACCCTCTATTAAATGACTTAGAGAAAGTATTACTGGAAGTCAGGTTCTGGTTTCAAATATATTTGAACTTATTTTACTAACCAGTATCAAGTATTTAAATAATGTTTAGTAAATTTAAAAACATGTGAGTGAGTTGGCTACAACCAAACAATGCCTCTTATTCCCTATATTAATAATTTTTTTCTGCAGGGCGCCCTGTATTGTCTCCTTGGAAATCACAGTGGTGTATGCTTGGCAAACCTTCATGATTGGGATTGTATTGTACAGACTTGGCCAGCAATTGTTTCTTCTGGTCTTAGCAAAGCAATGTCCTTGGAAAAGCCATCAATAGTGAGACTGTTTGATGATCTTGCTGAAAAGATTCATCGTCAATATGAAACAATTGGCTTGGACTTCACAGTAAGCTTAGCCATTTTGTAATTCAGATTTTAGTAGAAATACTGCTTTGTTAAATGCTTTTTCTTTTTCTTTTTTTTTTTTCAGTGATCATATTCTTGGTATTTGATTTGTGTTTTTTTATTTCTTTAAGGCATTTGTTTTCTCTTTTCTCTAGTGATTAATCCAGTGATTAATACTATAGATAACAGGGTGGAGTAGAAAGGTGGAGTAGGAAGTTGGAGTATGGCTAGGAGAGAGCCAGGTTGTTTTCTTCCAAGAAGTCACAAAGGGGTGTTAATTGTTGCATTTACCGTTATTCCCTGTATGTCCATGACATCATTTTTCAAAGAATTGATAGTGTTTTAGGTCACTCATTACTAGCTAGAGTTGCAACAGATTAACCATAGGATTCATAATTTGTAGAAAATTAAAGTGGAATGAATTGACAAATGAAAAAGTAGAGAATATCAGGTTCATTGGTGCTCAAATGGAGAGATGTAACACCAGGTCATCTACAAATTTTCAAATGCATATTCACACACCCATCATCAGAACTAGGAATGACTAAGAGAGGTGTGATCCCAATTGAATGTCTCTCTTCTCTAATGTGATTATGTTTGACATCCATGGTGTGGTTTAAAAACCACTGCTTTAAATGTATTCCTTTTCTATGAAACATAGTTTTACCATTTGCAACTGTCATTAGATTAAACTGTCTACAAAAAAAAGTCTTTAAATTGAAATGTAATTCACATTGCAAAGAATTCACCCTTTTAATATAACAGTTATCTGCTTATATGTTCACAATAATATATGTTCAGAATAGTTCATTCGCAGGGTTGTGCAAAGATCACTACTGTAATTCTAAAACATTTTCATCATTCAAGAAGATACTTTGTACCCAGCAATATTGGGAATTACTTCCCAATTCCCCCATGCCCCTACCCCTGGTAACACTAATCTTTTTTTCTCTGTGAATTGTCTGTTGTGAACATTTCATATAAATGGAATCGAATAATATGTGGCTTCTCATATCTGGCTTTTTTCACCTAGCATAAATAATGTTTTCAAGTTTTATCCATGTTGTAGTATGTCTCAGTACTTCATTTTTCCCTGGTTTTTCTTTTCAATAAGATTCCAAAATCATGTGTTGGAATAGCAGAATTACTTCAGCAATCAAAAAACCCATCTACCAACCACGTAATGCTTAGCTCAGAAGAAATAGAAGAAGGACTGAAACGCCAACAAGAAAAAAATGCTGATGCCCTAAGGTAAATATAAATGAATACTTGTCAAAATAGATTACATTATAGATTTTAAATATCTAAAATATAGATGAACCATTTCTACATAATAAAATGTACCTTGATTCTGAAAAAAACAATGAAAAATGTTAGGAAATAATTATTGTGAACATCCCTGATTATCAATTTTAGCTGTGGAGGTAGAAAACACCATCTCAAAGTTATCTTGATATATTCTTTTCTCAATGTGAATTCTCTTTGACTTTTAAGTATGAATAGCAGTCATTAAATTTCTAAATCAAGTTGACTGCATTTATCTCTTCATAACTCTTACAACAATTACTTTTTGATCAAATTTATATGAATTTGGTATCAGGATGTTAGTAAACTTTTCAGATTTTTTGAACCAGAGCACTTCCATGCTTCATTGATAACACACAAGCAGAAGCATTTCTAATTTGATTTTGTCTTTCCCTTTTGAATATACTTATTTTTTCTAATATGTCTATACAGAATAGACTCATATTGTAGCTTACCTTGTATATACCTGGAGTATAGGCAGATTATTCCTAACTAATTGATTACTATTCACAAATTTTGAATGTCCATTCAGGAATAGTTGAGTTGCTCAGTGTACCTAGCACTATTTTTGTTTTCTTTCTGCCCTTCATGTTCTTTTCCCAGTGTCTTCATTCACCCATCTGTTTTTACTCTTGCTTACTTCTCACCAGGCCCTTTCTTTGTAGTCAGGTTATGAGAAGTAAGATAGAGTTACTCTGGCCAGAATTTGAATTTGTATTACATGGTCTGTTGTTCATCTTAATATTATATTAAAATAATACTTCACCTGAATTTTTTTTTTTTTTTTTAAGGAACTATGAGAATTTGGTTAACACTTTGCTAGATGGTGTGGAGCAAAGAAATCTGTAAGTGCAAAAATTTTGTTTTTATTATTCTCAAAACCTTTATCTTAAATTTTATAGGAAATTTCTGCCCTGGGGGCCACAAATGACTGTATCCTAACATACTGTAGTTTGATTCATGAATTTATAAGATTCACAGAGAAACTTTGGAGCTAATGATAGCATCAGTGTTCTTCAATATATCTATTTTCATTCTTGGGAAACTTAAAAATGTTTCAATAATTTTTTTTTAAGTGGTTATATGAGCAGTTTATTTTGTGATTTTTTTCTTTTTTTCTCCCTCCCTTTTTCAGGCCCTGGAAATTTGAACATATAGGCATTGGGCTTCTGTCTCTACTCTTGAGAGATGACCGAGTGTTACCTCTTCGTGCTATACGTTTTTTTGTTGAGAATCTCAACCACGATGCAATTGTAGTTCGAAAGGTAGATACTTAATTTTAGTTACAATCTTGGGTTTGAGAATTTTTACTTCACCTGAAAACTTTAAATTTTTCATAAACAAAACACACAATAAATACTTTAAAGTGCATTGATTTGAAATCTATGATAGTAATTCATCTAACAAAGAATTAGAGGTAGGGTACAAGATAGGGCTGACCTAGTCTGGGCACTGAAGAAGGACCTTAAGAAATATTTAGGCTGAAGTTTGAAGAATGAGCAGGTATTGGTTTAACAAATGATCAAAGTTTTTTAGATAGAGATTAGCATGGATGAAGATTCAAAAATAAGAATTGTGAATGACTCATGCAAGTCAGATTTAGCACTGAATGACTCCTTCCAAGTCAGATTTGCACTCATGTCGCTATATACCAACAGATGTCAATAGGCGGGGTACTTCTCTGCTTTCAAAAGAAACAGAATCTAGCTTCTGCCTTAATCAAGGCAGGCAACCATGTAAGAGATATAAAAATTGTGATACATGTACTTTACTCGTTCTTTTTCTAGATGGCTATCTCAGCTGTTGCTGGTATTCTTAAGCAGCTAAAAAGAACCCACAAAAAGCTGACTATCAACCCCTACGAAATTAGTGAGTACTACTAAATGCAGTTAATAGTGCTTCTCAGCAAACTTGGAAAGTTTCTTTGAAATGTATAAATTATAGTTCTTGATCTCAAGTATTTTTCTATGCAAACTATAGAAGTATAAAAGTATTTTAATATAAAGTATGAAATAATATAAGGAGAACGAGTTGGCTTAGTAAAAACTGGTAATAAAAAAATATAAGAATAGAGTGACTGTGTCTTCATAATACACATACGTTTTGCATACTCTAGGCAGACATGTCATCTACTTCTTACTTATCTTACCAGCTAAGCAGTTATACTAGTTACTTATCAATCTGTATTTCAAAGACCTAAAATACCATTATCATTAATATGTCAATATGTTAAGTCTTTCTCTCTGGGTGGTAGGATTGGGGCAAGGTTAATTTTCTTTATACCTCACTGTATTGTCAGACTTTCTGAATAGTAAGCTCATATAATCAGAAAAAAAATACTGATTTCATTTTAGAGGGGAAAAATGTCATTTTAATTCCTTTTGCTACCAAATTTTTAATCTCTCACAACTTCTGTGATATTCAAACAGCTGTCTTCATTTCTTGCCCACCTCCACTTTTGGGAGGAGAGTGTGGCTATACACCACCATCTTTATTTTGGAACACTATAAAATGGTGTTAACTAAATCTGGGAAAGACTTTCATTACATTCCTTCTATTAATCTTGGTTTATCCTCACTTGAAACACGTTTGTACATCCCATATTGAATAAATATTTAATAGTTCAAAAAAAAAGCATGTGTGCCTACTTGTATGTAAAGAAATGTTGAAGTGCACATGGTGAAATGTTAAATTTTGGGGCATTTAGATGAAGAATATATAAGAATTCTTTGAGCTCTGTAAGTGTGAAATTAATTCACACCTAAGAAGTTTTGACAAAAGCAGTCCATTTGATTTTGGTGAAAGGAATAAAGTATAGATCATACTTGGTTTTCTCCCTTTAAATAACTATCCCAACATCATTAAATAGATAATCCCATTTTTCCCCTCTGATTTGAAATGCCTCATGTATATGTAGTCTTGCCTTGAGAAAATTTTAAGAGTCTTATTGTGAAGACAAAGTTACTCTAATCCTATTGATTGAAAGTTGAGAATAATTATTGCATGGGTGTTTTTAAGTTCATCAGATGTAATTGTCTTTTCCTTAGGTGGATGCCCTAAATCTACCCAAATTCTTGCTGGTGATAGGCCTGATAATCACTGGTTGCATTATGATAGCAAAAGTATACCAAGAACTAAAAAAGAGTGGGAATCAAGTTGCTTTGTGGAAAAAACTCACTGGGGGTACTACACTTGGCCACAGTAAGTTAAAATTTTCCATGCATCTTGTTATTTAACAGGTCATCTTTGACATAATTTGTTTTATTGTCTTTGGATTTCTGGGAAGGTTTAGAAGCCTTTGAAGCAGTTAGAAGGACTCTGCTACCGAAGATACAAAATCTCCAACTTTTCCCCTCTTCCTCCTCTTCTTTTGCTCCTGCCAGTGCTATACATTGATTCTGCCTCTTTTCTTGTTTTTCCCTTGAAACCCTTAAACTTCTTTAGTTCCACTATAATATGTCTAAGGTTTTTGTTAATAGCTGCTCTAAATGAGATTCCTACCTATTGAATTAAATATGTCTAAACCAGTCCAGAGAAATACTTATTTGTCTCTTACTGTTGACTCCAATAATTTCTGTCATCAGGACAAAGTGATCTGGTAGGTTTTTAAGGAAAGGACTGTTAGTGATGTACTCTTATCTCCAAACTTAGTATTGAATTAGAGTTCATTAACAGGACCTTCAGTGCTTTCTATCCATGATGCTCTAATATTTTTTCTATGTGCATTATAAATATAAACTCTTACTGTGTAGGAATATGGTTGTTTATGCTGGTGTGGAAGAGCAGCCTAAGCTTGGCAGAAGCAGGGAGGATTTGACAGAGGTAAGCATTCTATTTTCACCACATGTAAAGCATTTTACATTTGGTCACTGATTTATTTCAAAGTCAGTTTATACCACCCCGTACCCCTTGATGTATTTCAGTATAGCACTGGGTTTATTACTGGCAAATGTTTACTCTTTTACTCCACAACCCCCACCCCTTCTGTTAGAGCCAGTTGGCAGGGGCCCTTTTTTTTTGGTCTAAAGTTGCTGGAGTTACTATCCCACTTAGCACTCATTTGGGTACTACTTTCATGTAGTTATCTACTTGGTTCTGGTACCATTTTTGTCTGCTAACAGCTTCTTGATGGCAAAAATAATGACTGGCTTTTAGTTGTTTATTGCACATAAATGATGAGTATTCAGTAAATAGATGTTTGTCGATTTAAGTCAGAACTCCTTAGTCTTCCTAAAAACATTTATCATTTTGAAACTTAATTTAAGGGCTTTTCAATTTGTCTTCTTCAGTTAAGTTAATGGTGATATAACTTGTATTTTCTAATTCTGAACAAAATTTACCTTTTAACTTCTGAAGTTTTGTAAATATGGAAATAATTTACTGGGGTTTGGTTTATAGTTTGGGAACTTTTCTTAAATTGCACACAAGATAGTTCAATAGCATTAAGTATTCATTTCCCAAGCAGAAAATTTGTTAGTTTTAATTCACAGTTTGAAAAATGGAATCCAAACTTGAAGATCTGAAGGAAAACTTTTAGCTGTTCTTAGGATTAACATTTTTTAGGAGGCAATGGTATATTAGTTCTAGAAAGCTTCTATAAGAACTAAAAAATTTTTTTTTTTTTTAGATGAGGCAACCCTTGATTGACCTCACAGATTGCAAGGACCTTGTCAGCTTAAAATCTCTTTTTTTTTTTTTTGCACCTACAACACCTGGTCTTCCTAGGTGGTCTCCCATCTAAGTACTGACCAGGCCTGAACCTGCTTAGCTTCTGGGATCAGGTGGGATCAGGCTTGTTCAGGGTGGCATGGCCATAGACCTAAAAATTCTTTAGAACAAAAATAACAGCCTACTGTTGGGTATTAAAACTTAATTGTTGAATTGTAATGTTTCAGAATCATGTTTTTAAATAGACATTAAACCCTGAATGATGTTCTTTTTTTTTTTAACTTTATAGGCAGAACAGATTATATTTGATCATTTTTCTGATCCTAAGTTTGTTGAACAGTTAATTACTTTTCTATCTTTAGAAGACAGAAAAGGAAAAGATAAATTTAATCCTCGACGTTTTTGCCTCTTCAAGGTAACTGTTATTTACATACCTTTATAAAGCTTAGTAACTGTCAATTTGTAGGTTCATACATTGTAAAATTGTTTGATCAAAGTTTGAGTTCAGTCATGTTTATTTTCATTTAAAATGGATCTGGAAGTTATGCTGTCATACAGATCTTGGCTTAAAGTACTAGAACTTTTTATAAAGAAAAACAGCTTTTTAGTATTTATCTTTAATATTTGTAATTAGTAGAAGCAAAAAAAAAGTCCACTAAGCTATATGTATTTGATGTTGATTTTATTTTTTAGGTGTGTGCATTATGTCTAAGGTCAGGAAGATTATTAATTCCTATCTCAATGATTATATTTTAATGTGATATATAAAATAACAGTATTCTTATTTTAATGTAGAGATATTATTTAAGTGATTAAGTTCTAAAGGCGAACAGTTGAGGTTTTTAAGCACAGCGGTAAACAAATAGAAGCATATAATTATGATATAAATGAAAATATATAAGTACTGAAGGATGTTCTTTTCTTTGTTTTTATAGGGTATATTCAGAAATTTTGATGATGTCTTTTTGCCAGTTCTGAAGCCCCATTTAGAACGTTTGGTTGCAGATTCACATGAAAGCACACAGCGATGTGTTGCAGAAATTATAGCTGGTTTAATCAGAGGTTCTAAGCATTGGACATTTGAAAAGGTGATGTATTTGCACAATACCGTTCTCTGTTAAAGCTGCATTATCCATTTATAATTCCCAACACATTAGACATTAATACTTAAAATATGAAATGTTGCATATTGCTTTTCAGTATAGGTTATGAAGTGGTGGTCTATCAGAGACATTCAGTAGCTTTTAAAATTTCAGTTATTTGCAACATTAGAGGAAAAATCAAGATATGTCATGTACAAAAGATTTCAGTTTCTCTTAGAAAATACAAGAGCCTGGAACACTGGTCCCACATTGTGGCGCTGAATCATTTGGCTCGTCCTGTGCATGTGCTTCTTCCTTCTTGAGGCACTCACTCTCCAGCTTCTTGTTAAATCCTTTCTCTTAGTCTCTTTGCTCACCTACATTACTCATTTGGTCTTGTATGGAGTTTATGTGTGTATATGGTATTTTTTTTAAAAAATCCCTCTTTTTAATTGTAAGATTAATTTTTCATACCTGCCCTAAGGTTAGTTTACTTATTAGCAAAATGCACCAGACTGAAAATAAGCAGGCAGTATGTCTGGAATGCCTGAATATATGGTAGGCCTCTATTTTCTCAAACAAAACAAATGTTGCTTTTGGTGAATTTAATTACACATACTTTTAGGGGGACTATGGATGCTTTTTAATACATTGATTTACTTATATGTGTTCAGATCACCTATTAAATAAAAGTACTTGTTAATTTGTAATAGTGCCTTTTTCCTGTTCACATGTCATGAACTAAGTTTATTTAAACACATCACACATACCCTTGTCATCTTTTCTCTGTCATTTCTAAGTTACTTCTTTTCCGACACATCTTTTTTCCGTAAAAGTTGTTTTAGATATAGATTTCTTCTTCTTCCTTTAAATCATTGCCTGGTTGCTAGTACTGGAAACTTTATCCCAGGCCCTGCCTTCCCATTTGTTCTGTAGAGGTCCTTTTGACTAAAGTGCAGTCCTTGGAACTGCAGCCTGGGCACATGTGGGAGCTTGTTAGAAAAGTAGATCTCAGGTTCCACCCTGATCTAATGAATCAGAATCTTCCTTTTATCAGGATCTCAAGGTGATTTGTATTCTTGTTAAACTGTGAGAAGCATCTATACATATATATATATATATATATATATATATATATATATATATATATATATATATATATATATCATGTGCAATCTCTGAATAACAACACTTTGAAAGGTTATTGATAATAATCCAAAACTTGAAATTTGAAGATTGTATTTCAGGTCAATACTGAATTGTGTTAAAATGTCATTGCTTTCTATATGAGGATTCTATCAAGTGCCCTCTATAAGGATGTAAAATTTAGAAATGATTGAGGGTTTTTTCAGCCTAGTTTACAATATGATTCAAATTTTAAAAGAGAACTTTTCAGTAGTATGAGAGATTTTGTAAGGAACCATAAAAGTTTCCTTTTGGAAAAAAAAATTCTTCTAACTGGGTATAATTATATGGTGAAGTTACTTTCCTATATTATTTGAGTGTTCTAAGCAATAATTTAAATGAAGTATCAGTTTGTGTTTTTGTATGTATGTATTTCCAGGAAAAGATAGTTGAAGAAGAAAAATGTTCTGAGTATCACTAACTTTTTTCCATCTATGTTGTTTTGAGCAGATAGAGAAGCTTTGGGAACTTCTGTGCCCTCTGCTTAGGACAGCATTGTCCAACATTACGGTAGAAACTTACAATGACTGGGGAACCTGTATAGCAACTTCTTGTGTAAGTTCTGCTGCTTACTTTTGGTCCAGCTGATCTATTCAAACGTTCATACCCTCTCTCAAAATCTGTGAAATCTCATACCATTGAATCTTGAAATTGTGTTCATAGTTCTGTTATCTTACATAATAGGAGGCAGTTCTATTTAGCCTTTCAAATAAGCCTTAAGTCATAACCTTAACTTTAAGAGATTATTATATATTCTTTGCCATGGTAATAATGCATATTATAGATTAAATGACAAGTCTAATCATATATAACTTATATATAGTAAAAGCCAGATGATACAGGGTGATGTTATTTTCAACACTAAATATGTCCATAGCTTGTGTACTTTGATTTAAAGATAACCCATTTAACTAAAACAATTTTCTCACTGTTAATTTTTCTAATGTGAGCTGTGATAATACATTTGGATTTACCTCATCTGTGAGTTTGAGTTTGATTTTTCTTCATCCATACTTATATTTATTTATAGTATTTCTAAAATAACAGGATCTGACTTATATACAGAATTGTGGAACCCCTGTTTTAATTGTTACTTCATATTTTCAATACAGGAAAGCAGAGATCCTCGGAAACTTCACTGGCTTTTTGAGCTGCTGTTGGAATCACCATTGAGTGGTGAAGGAGGATCCTTTGTAGATGCATGGTAATTAAAAAGAAAACTTATGCAGTTAACAAAAAGATAATACCTTTGTTCTTGGTGTATGAATGGAAATGAACTGTTTGCCTTTATAAAGGCTAAATAATGTAACTGTAGCTGACTCTTAAACAACACAGGTTTAAACTGTACGGGTCCACTTCTATGCAGATTTTTTTCAATAAATATACAGTCGGTCCTCCATATCCCCAGGTTTCACTTTGGCTGATTTAACCAACTTGGATCAAAAATACTCTAGAAAATCCACAGATGTGGAGGGCCAACTGTATGCATTGTCCTACGTCATTTTATACAGGAGACTTGAACATCTGCAGATTTTGGTATTCGCAGGGGTTTCTGGATACAGTCCCCCCCCCTACAGATAGCAATGGACATCTGAAATTTTGGGGGAGTCAAAAATTATGTGTAAATTTTTGGTTTCACAGGGTTCGGTGCCTCTGATCTTTATGTTGTTCCAGGATCAGCTGTACTTTTTTTCTATGGGATGGTGTGATCCAATTTAGTACAACATATGACACTAAGTAGAGTTATTTCTCAACTGGGAACAAGTAGGAGAAATGGAAACAAACTGAGCATTTTAAACATAAGTTTGATTCAGCCTTCTCTGTTGTCACATCTTTTATATTGGGACTACCTTTTTGTACTGTGACAATATTAACTTCTTTATCACGTCACATTTTTCATTCTTATTAGGAAAGAAGAGTGTTATCTTTTTAAGGAAAAATATATTTAGTGGAGTATAAGGAGCTGGAAAAAAATTAGAAAGAAATCTAGATAATCCTGTAACAAGAATAATTAATTATTTTTCTTGATTAGTAAGGAAACTTCTGATGCTTAGAGATGAACTCAGAAGTATTCTAAAGTTGATATTTCTTTTTATGTACATTAGTGGAGATGAAATGAGAGTACAGAGGAAATGATGTAGGAAAATAGTAAAATTTTCATAAAGGTGCTGTTTTGAATTGTTAATTTTATTTATAAGATGAGAAAATGAAAAATTTTCAGTGGAATATAGACATCATTAATCTATACTGTCAATATGAAAAGACATAGAGGGGACTCTTGATGCAATTCTCCTGTGCTTTCATTTTAGTCGACTCTATGTACTGCAAGGTGGCCTTGCCCAGCAAGAATGGAGAGTGCCTGAGCTATTGCACAGACTACTGAAGTACTTGGAACCCAAACTCACCCAGGTTTACAAAAATGTCAGGGAAAGAATAGGGAGGTAGGTATTACTTTCTCTGTGGTATGGTATACCTCCTGAGTTCTTTTTATTAAATTTGAATATTTAATAATACCTACTGGTTATGTTACTGTTTTCATGCAGTCCTCTTCTTCAAATTTTGTTTTATATTGTGTTGTGGGACACTAGACAAGAGGCTCTGAATGTAAAATAGGATGGCAGTGTGCTCACAAGCCCAGAGAGAGGTGAGCAAGTCACCACACCCCAGTTTTTAATATTTCAGAATTTCAGGCATAGGCACAAGAGACCTCCAGGAATTGTCTTAGTTGGGTTATAACTTTTGAACCCAGTTTTATTGATAATGTGTGATCTTTTCTTACTATACATATTTTATTTTATAGTGTGCTGACCTACATATTCATGATAGATGTTTCTTTGCCAAACACTGCGCCAACAGCATCCCCTCGTGTCCCTGAGTTTACTGCTCGAATTCTAGAGAAATTGAAACCCCTCATGGATGTGGATGAAGAAATTCAGAACCATGTTATGGAAGAAAATGGAATTGGTGAAGAAGATGAACGAACTCAGGGCATTAAACTCTTAAAAACTAGTAAGTGGCTAAAATTAGTGGAGACTAGCTTGAAAATATATTTATTTAGATATTCCTAGGGCTCTTTTTCTCCTGGTTTTTGTTTTCATTGTGGTAAAATGTACATAATACAAAATTTACAGTTCAGTGGCATCAAATATAGTCACATTGTTGTCCAGCTGTCACCATCATCTATCTTTAGTACTCTTTTCATCTTAGAAAATTAAAACTACCCATTAAACAATAACTACTCAATCTCCCCTTCTCCCAGCCTCTTGGCATCCAGGAGCTGTCTCTGTAAATTTGCCTTAGTCTAGGTACCTCATACAAGTAGAATCATAAAATGTCTGGCATTTTTCACTTCGCATATTGTTTTCAGTGTTTATCTATTCATTTATTGGTGGACATTTAGGTTATTGTGAACAGTACTGCTATAAGCTTTGGTGTAGAAGTATCTGTTTGATTTTATGCTTTCAGTTCTTCTGGGCATTGAAAGTGAATTGCTAGACCGTATGATAATTATGTGTTTAACTTTTTGAGAAGCCACCAAAGTGTTTTCCACAGTGGCTGCACTTGTTGTACATTGCAACCAACAATGCAGAAAAGTTTCATTTTTTTTCTATATCCATGCCAACACTTGTTTTCTATTTTTATGACTAACTATTCTAATTGGTGTAAAGAAGGTATCTCAAGGTTTTGATTTGCATTTCCCTAGTGATTAGTGGTTGAACATCTTTTTGTTGCTTTTTTGCCATTTTTGTATCTTCTTTGGAGTAATACCTATTCAAATCTTTTGCTCATTTTTGAATTAAGGTTCTCTAGTTGAGTTGTAGTTCTTTATGTATTTGGGGTATCAATTTCTTATTTGATATATGATTTGCAAATATTTTCTCCCATTCTGTGAGTTGTCTTTTTTACTCTCTTGATAGTGTTCTTTGATGCACAAGTTTTTTATTTTGATGAAGTCCATTTGATCTATTTGTTTCTTTTGTTGCTTTTTTGCTTTTTCTGTCATATCTAAGAAATCTTTGCCATACCTAATGTCATGAAGTTTTTCCCTCGTAAGTTTTCTCCTGAGAGTTTTATTGTTTTTTCTCTTTCATTTAGGTCTTTAATCTACCCTGAGGTCATTTTTGTATATGCTATAAGATAAGGGTCTGGCTTTATTCTTTTTGCTCTTGGATATCCAATTTTTCAGCACCATTTGTTGAAGACTGGCATTTCTTCATTGAATAGTTTTGCCACTCCTGTTGAAAATTAATTGGCCAAATGTATGAGGGTTTATTTCTAGGCTCTCTAGTCTATTCCTTTGGTTTGTATGTCTGTCCTTATGTCGGCAGCACACTGTTTTGATTACTGTAGCTTTGTAGTAAGTTTTGAAACCTTGAACTGTGAGTCCTCCAATTTTATTATTTTTCAAAATTGTCTTGGTTATTGGTGGTGTCCTGTTGTTTTTATATCTAAAAATTTGGGGGGATTCTAAACATAAACAATGAATTTAGTCATTATTTTTGCAATGTTAGGATTATTGAAGACTAGTTTAATTTGTGTAGTTATTTGGTAAACTAGTAATAATTTGCTGATTCATTCTTCGAGAGTGGCTTTAGTACCCTAGATTGGTTGACACCCTTCTTTGTGGGTCCTGTTATACTGCTGATCAGTGTCTAATATATGAAGTAGTATAGATAATTTCTTTCTTAATATTTGAGAGCTGTCAGAGTGGTGGATTCTAGCATTACAGTATTATTCTACTTTGTGTTCTCTAACTGGATAACAAAGACTGATTCTGCATGTTCATTTCCAAATAGTATTGAAATGGCTGATGGCAAGTGCAGGAAGAGCATTCTCTACAGCAGTCACAGAACAACTTCAGCTTCTACCTTTATTTTTTAAGGTAAGTTTATGGCTAAAATTAAGAATGCATCTCTCTTTGACCTTCAGAAGGAATTCATATTTATCATCTGATGGTTGATAGGTTTTCAGACTGTATATGATTTGATTGGATCTCTAAGTAATTCAGTAGTCACAGGAAAATCATTAGGTGGTAGTGGTTTAGTATTTGTTGAAATAATCTTTTTAATATTAGGTAAGAATAGGACCTTGACAGATACATTAAAAGTTTGCAGGTAGAACATTGTTTCACTGATAGCCAATTTCCAAGTAATAGTTTTGGAAAGTACTGATAGCTAAAAGGAAAACCACAGTAAATTTTTTTAAAGATAGCAATTTTTAATTCGCTGTTTAATAAATCTGAAGATCAAAGTATTCAGTATTGTTTATTTTACAGTGTTAAATGGCCCTGTCATTGGTTCTAACAAATATCTACAGGAAGTAACTTATCTCTGGTAATCTTTAAAGACATTGAAATTTTATTTGATGAAAGGTATAACCTTAGGTGGTTTTAATTCTCATCTTCTCAGAGGTTGAAGCCAATAAAAGTAAGGTCACAGATTGCTATATTAGTTTTCAAAATTATAGTTTGCAGTTATGCCATGGTTCGCTTTGGTTGTTTTTCTAATCTAGTCTCATTGCTTACTTTGAAGGCTTGGCATAAACATCATCATTACTTGACAATTATTGATCAGTATAATTATTATCATATAAGAAGGAGAGCCCTTGTTCTTGTTTATTTGCAAATGGCATGCTTAACTTTTTATTTGCCACAGTATACTTTTATCTTTTGAATGTTTCAAAAAGATGATGCTACCAGTAATTTTCAGAAGATTCACTACTAAAATACTTTTAAGAATGCTGCATAGGGCCTGATACCCATGAATATCCCTGGGATCTTTTGGGATTTAAAAGTGGACAGTAACTGTTAGTATATAGGTCCTTGTTACGTGAGGTTCTTGGTGTAAATAGAGTTTGTCTTTTGGGACAGTGGTGCATAAACTTTTTTCCACTGCCACATATGCCATAGACACAGGAAATTGCAAAGATAGTACAAAGGGGTCTCATGTATCCTTCAGTTTTCTCCACTAGTTAGATTTTTTAAAACTATAGCACATTCTCTAAATTAGAAAATTGAAATGGGTATGTATGTATAATTCTGTCATTTTGTCACATGTACACATACATGTAGCCACCACAATTAGATACAGAAATAGTCTTATTATCATAAAAATATCTTTGTGCTGCCCCCTTTATAATCAGTCATACCTACATCTCTTTCCCTAACCATTCCTAACCACTGGCAACCACTAATTTATTCTCCATCTCTATAACTGTCATTTTAAGAATGTCATATAAATGGAGGTATGTGACCTTTTCTGATTGGCATTTTTTACTTGCACAGTTCCCTTAAGACTTATCTAAGTTGTTGCACATAAGTCATTTTTTTTTTTCTTTTCTATTTTTAGACTCTTTTTTCTCCTCAATATTATGGGGAAGATTTCAGCAGATATATATATATATATATATATATATGTTTTTTTATGAAATAGCTAATCCACCCCATTCAGTAACAGAAGAATATTCCCAGACTTTAAAGTTATCTGAGTCTTGGCTTTTCTATAACCATACATATGGTTCTTAGAAAATTATCACAATATACATGTGTTCTTTTAAAAGTCATATGATATCTACGAAGAAAAGTAATGATTTTAGGAAAATATTAAAGTTGAAAATTGAAAAGTTGAAGTGAGTTAGATTCAGGTAAACTTCCCTAAAAAGTAGTTGCTGATAGGTAAATCTAGATATTAATTTTTGCTATTTCTTGAGATGAACTAATGCAAGTACTCTTCCAAACTTAGAGGCTTTACTTTGTAACAGAAAAAGTTTCCATTCCACCAAAATAAAAAAAAAAAAGATAGATATAATCACTACAAAATAAGATTTTGATCTCAGCGGGACCTAAAAGTAGTGTATCTCAAATGATTTCTTGTCCGACAGTAATAACTGGTCAATTTGCTATTCAGAGTTTTGGAACATAATAGTATCGTGAAGTTTGTCTATTGGATTTCAGGATTTTGCTGTTTTTAATAGAACATTTTAACCATTCTAAACATGAAAATATTATGTCTTAATTGTATTCATAAAACATTTTTTTCGTGAATGGTAGGAAGAGAGACTGCTTATTCAAAAGTGAATGAGTCACCTTAAATTATTTTGGTAGTTACAATAGATAGGCTTGCCAACAAATGAATATCTCCTTTTGTATACTACTAACCAAACTCTAAATCACCTCAATTTTACTATGAGTAAATTAAATGACAAAGGAAGACAACTTTGTCTATATTGCCTGGAGATTTAGACTATTGATAATTTGTAATAGTTTTTATCCTAGCCTTGTTTGTTTGGTGTGTGTCCTTTTACACTTTAGTTTGTGAAGACAACTGTGTACCGTACACTGCATTGGGGAGGGGGGGGTGTGAATTTTTTTTTTTTTAACAAAAATAGAACTTTCATTCCAGAAACTGATTTTTTTAAAAAACCTGATATATTATAGTAATTTTTCCACAATTACTTCTTTCTTTTTAATAACTATATTGTACTGTCATTTATTTAACTTGTTTTCTATTGATGGACATTCTGGTTGTTCCCAGCTTTTGCCTGTTAAAGCAATGGTAACAATATTTTGCAAGCATAAGTAGATTTCTAAGATAATTATTATGTCTACGATTTGTAATTTTGGTGGATACTGACCTCCAGTGAAGCTGTATTGAGATATTTTTTTCACAACAACTCTGATTTAAAAAAAAAAAATCTTCACTGTTAAATAGATTTAAAAAAATAAATCATTGTACTTCTTTAGTGAAGCTATTTTTACATATATTAGCTGTTTGTATTTTTCTGCCAGTTACCTGTATTTTGATACTTTTCTGTTATGGTGTCACAAAGTAGTTCCACTGAATAGTTTTCTTTATTTTTAAATAATGCTTTGAACTATGTCAGTCCAAGGTTATCTTTTTAAACAGTTCTGTGTTCTCTAACATTTTATGGTATTACCCTTTTAAATTTGCAGTATGAAATACAAAATTTATATAAAAGTTATTTTTATATGACTTATATAAAGTGTTTTAGAGATGCAGCTTAGTTTTCAAGATAATTCATCTTCACTGATTTGAAATGAAATCTCATACCTATTTTAACAAAATGTGGTAAGGGAAATTATTTCCATTAAACACTGGACAAATATGAAGTGAATTAATATACTCAACTTGGAGGATCAGTTGTTAAAGAAACAGTTATTCTGACATGTGTTCAAATTATAAGGAAGACTTTATTCAGGGCCGTTGTGACAGGTTTGCAACCCTCGGTATGGAGGCGAGATTGGGCTCAATGGCAAAGACACCTGGGGATATGTGATAAACAGATAGAATGCATGTTGTGGGGTGATGGGCTTGGGGGTGTCAGTAAATGGAAAATTACTAAGAGGAAACATCAGGGGTAGAGGAATCTTGAAAAACCAACTTAATGGGATCCTTGCTTGAAAGCAGATCAGAATGATCAGATATCTGGTGGGGGGTGAGGCATTCTCTTAGACGATTCTTACCAGGATTCTTGTTACAACTGGACTGAGCAGACCCAAGGACAAAAAGGGCTCCAAATAAAGTATGGTCAAGGACAGAGTCTTTGTCACAGAAAAGGCTTAGTTGAATTCCCATTTGTTATGGGTATGCAAAGAAATTTGGTAATACTAAGCTTTGAATCTTTCACCTAAGTGGATATAATTCTTAGAGAAAAATAATTTCCTTTTGGAAATTAAAACTAGACTTTAAAAAGAAACAAGAAGATAACATTTAGAATATTTTAAAAGATACGTATTTAAAGGGTTGGGGACAAAGAAAAGGTAGAGTGAAAAGAAAGTTTTATGAATTTGTCTTCAGAACACTATACATACTTTTCATAACCATAAAACAAAATTAAATTAAAGAAAAATCTTTAAAAAGAAAAAGAAAAATGAAATAAATGAACCCTACCTCACTGTGTATCTGGTTGGTAGGATAAATATACAAAGCAGTGACTTCTAAAAACACAGAATTTATGTTTTGCCACAGTAGGAGAAACCACAAAGGACCTAGGCCACTGTTCCCCTCTTTAAAAAAAAAAAAGTGATTTTTTTTTTTTAAAGGATGGGGGAATTTATAGAATATTTTAACATTTTTAATAGAATCTTTTAGATTTAAGGGACATTCCAACCAAACACATTGTGTGTTCATTATGTTGAGCCAGATTCCAAAAATTCAATTGTAATAACACATGTATGAAATAATTGGGGAAATTTGAGCATTACTGAATATTTTATATTTTAGCTATCATGAATTTTTATGTCTGATGTCATAGATTTTATGTTTAAGTGACTTTTAGAGGCACATAATAAAATATTTTTATAGATGAAATATTTCTGGGATTTGCTTCAAATTAATTGGAGGGGAATCAAAGGGGAGCAAAATATGAAAATATTATCCATGAGTTTGTCATTGTTGAGATGACTGATTAATGGGATTTATTACACTATTCTCTGGTTTTGTATATGTTTGAAATTTTCCACTGAAGTTGATAAAAGTAAAAACATGATTTCTTTCATATAAGATTGCTTTTATACATATTGGCTGTTATTTTTTAATTTATGTGTTTGTTTTATCGTTCTCTAGATTGCCCCAGTGGAAAATGACAATAGCTATGATGAACTGAAAAGAGATGCAAAGTTATGTTTATCATTAATGTCTCAGGGGTTACTTTACCCTCATCAAGTGCCTTTGGTACTTCAGGTGCTAAAACAAGTAAGAGCGTAAAACAATTATTTAAATCTTTCGGTTAGAATTTTGGCTTATCATTCTAAGACTTTCATAAAGTCAGTTGCAGGCCACACATTATCTGATATTTGTTTTCATTTTGAATTTTCTTTTGGTGTGAGAGAAGGCATGCACTGACCAAAGAAATAGACCTATTCTGTACCTGGTTCTGACACCAACTTTTATGACCTTGGACAGATCACTCAACCCTTAAATTTTCTATGTATGAAGAGTTAATTATTGTACCTTGAATAAAAAGTACCTAAGAGGAAAGGGAATTGTCATTCCCTTTTATCATTTCTCCTTTATTTTATGAGTTTATATTTCCTGGTTTATGATAGAAAGACCTCACTGAATACATATATATTTTGCAGCATTTTTGGTGTACTGTGTACTCAGTTCTATCTAGGTCATAGGTGTGTTATATAGTGTAAAAATGGACCTATTCCTGAGGTTTTCAGATCTTTAGGTTTGAATAACAAAAATGTTGAAAAATGTTTTTAACAGCCCAAAATGGTATTATTTTTGTACTGGAATTTAGTATTTATCACTCTTTTTTGTTTTCGATACCCACTTGCTACCATCAAAAGTAAAATAAAATAATGTGCAACCCTTCTAAGAGTTAAAGTCATTGATTATAAATAATTCTCTCTTCTAAAATTGACTTTTATCTATATGTTCCTTTCCCTTTTCTCATAGCCATTCATACATCCTGAATACCTTTACCTGAAATAGCTCATGCAACCTTTTATTTTGAAGGAAATATAAGATGAGCTTGCTCTAACTATACCTGTAAAATAGGTAGAATTTTATTAGAAGATATTTGCATGTAATTTTGGTGTCTGTCATCTCATGTTCTTGTCAGCACTGTTTTCATTGTTTCTAACATCTCATTCACAGACAGCAAGGAGCAGTTCTTGGCATGCTAGATATACAGTATTGACCTACCTCCAGACCATGGTATTTTATAACCTCTTCATTTTCCTAAACAATGAAGATGCAGTTAAAGACATCAGGTGGCTGGTTATAAATCTTTTGGAGGATGAACAGTTAGAGGTAAAATCGAAATTAAATAAATTTAAGGAAAGCATCATGCTCCCTCCCCTTATTTTTTTAATCTATTAGTGCAATAATGAGCATCCCTTGTTAGAAATAAAGCTCCCTTTTAAGAAGCATTTACACATTAATAATTCTGTTAAACTAAATTACCAAAAGTAACTTTAATTTTAACATAGCCCTATGTGATTAGTTTTGACACCCTAACCATGATTTGCTGCTGTACAAATGGAAATAAACATTGGGCAGTTCCTATTCTGGTTTTTCTTTGCAGCTGGGCAGAAACATCCCTAACAGATTCTAAAAGCAGTGATAGGAATGCACATGAAGGTAGTTTCAAGGGAATGAAAATCTACATAAAAATGCTAAAAAACAGGTAGACTTAAGACAGGACTGTTGTCCCTTTTTATTTTCTTTGGTAGAGCAATTAAAGGCAACTTTTGTGGTTAGGCTACATTGATATTTTGTACAGAAAAATAAATTTATTAGTTGAAATAGTCACTAATGTAAGACAAGCATATAATAAATATGGAATAAGATGTATCTTTCTAAATATAACTTCAAAATATAAATATAAAGAAAATGCAATTGAAACTTTTGTTAAGTTTATGAACTTAATGGGTTTTCCAAGTAGTGGAACTCTCCCAGTAAGTATGTAGTTTATTTGAGAGCACTGAAAATAGATTGTATCTATAGGAAACTGGAAATGAAATTTTCTCCACTTCCCTTAATGAGCTCATTCATTTTGCATTTCAGTTTCCCCTTGTGTTCTGGGAGCAGATACTGTCTAATCCATAGAGTACATGCACAGTGGTTCTATCAACTCTGACCAGCTTCAGTTAAACCATTTATGGCTAGCTATCTGTAAAAATTACATTCTTAAACTTTTTTATTGTATTTTTTTAACTAAAGAATAAAAATGCAAAGGTGGAAATCTCGAAAGTCAGTGTTATCTAACTTTAACATTTATAACGATTAGTATATTGTTTTCTAGATCTTGTTTCAGAACATTTTTTATAGATTATTTTTATATTTTCCTTCATGTAGAGTAGACTTAAATATAGCTGTTACTATAAACAACCATGATTATTAAAACTATCATATTTTTAAAACCTGTGATACTGAATATCAGTAATAATTAGCTACAGCTATTTATGATAATATGGAAAAAAACTATAGTAATCTAAATAGAAATGTTTAAAGAAAACTTTATTAGATGTAAAGAGAACTTTCAGTGGGAAATATGGAGAAGTTTAATTTTATGTAAAATAGTTAAGCATTTACTTTCTGAAACCCTAATGTGGTGGTTTTCATCCATATTGAGGCCATAGACCCTTTGACAATCTGATGAAATCTCTATTAAGAAACTGCAAAAGAGCAAAAAAAGAAAAGAAACTGCAAAAGAACATTTCTACAATTTGCATACAAATGCCAGGGAAGGTTCCTACTACAGTTTCCAGCCCACACACTAGCCTTCATCATTCCACCAGCATTGGGATTTCAGCTCTAATAAAAGTGATCATTTCTACAGGTTCGAGAAATGGCTGCTACCACCTTAAGCGGTCTATTACAATGTAACTTTCTTACCATGGACAGTCCTATGCAGTTTCATTTTGAGCAACTTTGCAAAACAAAACTACCGAAGAAAAGAAAGCGAGACCCTGGTTCTGTAGGAGATACGATTCCTTCTGCAGGTAACAGTACTCATAGAAATCACCCATATTCTGTAATGCCAGGTGGGTGAACTAATTGGAGGGATCACTTCATAAATTATATATATACATGTCTAACCACTATGCTGTACACCTGAAACTCAACTAATACCGCATGTCACTCTAATTGAAAAATAAAAACTAAGAAAAGAGAAAACACCTATATTATTTTTAGCGTTCACTAGGCTTACTCAGTAAATATATTTGCTCTGGGTCTATGCTAGGTAATGAAAAGAGTTGTTTCTCCTTTTGAGGAGCTTTGCATTAGAAGGCAAGACTTGGAATGTAAAAGCTAAAACTGAGATATAGGTACAAGGATCCTATACACTACGATAAAGAAAATAAGATCTGATTACTATGTCATGTTGAAAGGGAAATTTAAACGTGATTGTAAAGAAGCATCTGATCTTGCCACTGCTACAACTACAAAAATAATGGAAAATAAATATTTATTAGTTAAGTAGGAAGCTTATTGAATTTGCAGGAAATGATTGGAATATGAAGCTCTTAAATGCTGGTTACAGTAGGCTCTTAATTATGTCATATAGATACCTAATACCAATTTCCAATATGATACTAATGTATATTCTAGTTTATTTGCTTGAGAACTATTTCTTAATAATTAAATGCCAACGTAGTTTTAGGTTTTTGTTATAACAAATGGCATTGTTTACTCCAGATTTCCTTCGTCAATTCCCTGTCCGTGTTTCATGTATACCATATAATATATTTAAAAATACATGCAAACACACATCTTTATTAAAAAATAATGAGAATTGGAATGCACTTTAATATGTTTGTATTGCTAAAGAAAGAATGTAGACCCTGTAGAATACAGACACATTGCATTTCTCTTTTGAGTGTATTTACCTAATGATTTTATGCTTTCAGTGAGGGGCAGTCGCATCTAGAAACGTGAGGTCTAATTTTGATTGGACATTGTTTTAGGATCAGGGATTGCACTTTTGCATATGATATGAGTTTATCAAAAAGCCATTATTTTGCTAGTTTTAGCAAATGCATTTCTGACCTAGATATAATTAGGCTGTAATTGAGGGACAGCTATAAGTTGTCTTTCATTCAGCCTCAAAATCCTGTTTTTGATGTCTGCATAAATATTCATTTCAAATGCAAAAATTCACACCTTGTAAACAGGTCGCATAATTGAAAACTAATTTTATTTTACTGTAACAAGTGCAATAGAGTCCCCTAAATATTTTCACATATATTGCTGTTTTCTTTGCAGAGTTGGTCAAACGCCATGCTGGGGTGCTAGGACTTGGTGCATGTGTTCTTTCTAGTCCTTATGATGTTCCCACCTGGATGCCCCAGCTACTTATGAATCTGAGTGCACATCTGAATGATCCTCAGCCTATTGAGGTAAAATTCTTCCTTGTTGGTTTCCTTGCACATGTATTATTAGTGATGCTTTATAATTAACCACTTAAACTGATAGTTTCCTATATAGTCTGGACCTTCTGCTTTGATACAGACCCTACTACAACCTCTGGGACAGGACCAACTCTACTTATCAATAACTATTAAAATCTTGCAGAGACCTTGCTCCCATGTATATTTAAGATTTTTTGATAGCAAGGAAATTAACTCTGTTCCTCTCCCAGTCCAGTATAAGTAAAGTATTGTCAATATTGTCAGTATAGTTAAATTTACCTGTGTTTTACCATCATGTTATACTTAGGAAGTATCTAATTGGGAGCTAATACTAAATAGGAAAGTGTGATGGTGTTATTTAGTGATCACCTGTGTACCTAAATTAAACAACTCAGAAGACCAGTGACTATTCTTTTCACCTTGGTAAATAGCTAGTTTCATAGTGTGGTATAAGTGCAGGTGGTAATTCTAAAGTGAGTTTGGTGGCTTTGTGAAGTAAAATTGGTTTGTTGGTTTTGTAGCATTTGGTGAAGAGTGAGATCTGAAGTCTAGAGGGTATGTTATTTAGCTAAAGGTATCCTAAATAGAGCACTAGTTGTTCAGAGAGCTTAAAATAAGATATATGCGGGTCACCTACTCTGCAGATGACTGTAAAGAAGACCTTATCCAATTTCCGAAGGACACACCATGACAACTGGCAGGAACACAAACAGCAGTTCACTGATGACCAGCTGCTTGTTCTCACTGATCTCCTTGTGTCACCATGCTATTATGCATAGAAGGGTAAGTGGCAAAGTTCTGAGTTTAAAGAAGTCTGACATCCTCAGGCAGATATCATTGGTTTGATGATTGGGAAATGGATATTCATAAGTTTTTTCTTTTTGCTGATATTCTTAGATGTCATTTTTTAGATAAATTTTTGTTTTGTTTTTAATATGACTTTTGCTATGAACAGTGGCAGTAAATTCCCAGAGACTTTTTCCTTCTTTCTCTGCTCCAGGTCTTAAGCAGAGGATTGAAGTAACCGCTTTTAGACCTTTATAAATGAATAGGATTAGAAACTGGGAAATGTTTAGATAAAAAAAATCATCATCTTAGTTGCTTCCTGAGTGGGGCTTGGGCATTTTGGGTTATTGTGGGGACTCTGAGTTCTATATAGTTGTAAGATCTGCATTCTTAAGTATTTATTATCAAATCTGTATTAAAGATGGAGGACCCAGAAGCCTTTCTACTGGGATAGGAAGAATAAAGAAAATTTTACTTACTGGGCTTTTAGAGTTAACTGTCCTATTGCTTGACTGAAATTTTTTTCCTCCCTGATACAGATGAGTAGTCCTCACTTCAAGCTCTTTTCATCAAAAATTCCAGATCCTCAGGTACCGTCTGTGGTGGCTCTCTGCAGGTTTTAAAATTCTGCCTCTGTTGAGCTCTCATCATTTTGGTGGTTTCTGTGTTTGGTTTCATTAGTCTGCGTTCCACAGTTTTTCATCTACCATTTGATCTCCTAACTTGTCCAGAACTGTTTCCAGAATATTGATCACTTTTTCTTTGTTATCAGACAAAGCAACAATGTCTCATACTAGAATTAATTACCCAATATGATCATGGCATCCAAGACCAGACAGAGTCTAGGAACCCATTAAGAAACAGTTTACTTGGAATGGAGAATACCCATCTGTAATACAGGTCCTGTCATTTCATTCATCTCAAATTATTTGGAATTCTTTCCCAATGGCTGTTGGGTTTAGATAGTAGTAGGGCTGTGGGTCATAACTCTGAAGCCTGGAGAGCCATGAAGATGGAGGGAAAAGATGACAAGCCTGGAACCTAACCAAGGACCTGATGGATTACTCAATCAAGACACAGAAGTGAAGTCTGTGTCCATGTGCTTGCCACAGACTGGAGTTTTTGGTGCTGAATAAAAGAGCAGTTTCTGAAAAACTGGGGGTTTAGTGAATAAATTTTTGATTGATTGTTGTGTGTGTATACAATGTGTGATTTTGAAAATAAACAGCAACAACAATAAAAGCCCTGACTGGTTGAGTTTTCCCTATATTCTTTGCAAATATTGTTTGATCCTCTTTGAAAACTGTTAGACTTCACCTAATGGAAGACTGCTGTGTTATGGAAATTCTGTAAGTTTTTTTCTTTTTTTTTTCCCCTTTTTATTTTATTTTTTCCTTTTTGCCTGCAGAATCGTTGAGAGACTAAGTCTTGATATTTAATTAACTTGTTTAATAAATGTTATATAGATGTAAAAGATTGTATAAACTGTAGAGATAGCATTGGCAAGACTTTGTACAGATGCAACCTTTTACACAACATTGTGTAATTAATTTGTAAAGATTCACATGTAGCTCTTTATTATGGTGATTTTTGGCTTTTGTACCAATTGAATGCCATTTTTGTTTTTAAATTATTTTCATGTTACAAAAGCTGAGGTGTGGGGTTTTGTTTGAATTCATTTAATGTTAGAATGTCTGAATTTTTATGTAACTTTTTGTGTGCATCTCTGAATGCAGACGCCACATGTTTGCCTATGACAAGTTTATAGAATACAAGGTACCTTCTAGGTTAAAGTAATTCACAAGTTGGTGAATATTATCTTGCAACACACTCTGTACAGTTTTCCTTAAAGGAACACTACAGTATATATTTTAGTATCTACTGGCTGAATGACTCAATACAGACCTAAGCACAGCAGAGATCCTGGTACAGTATTTAAATGTCAGCATACACAGGCATCATCCCTGTATAGAGTAGTGCCAAACTGATTATTTCATTGTGTAACTAGTTTAAAACCCAATAAACGGATTGTTTTTAACACTTGGCTTTTGTCTTCATTAAAGAGGAGAGAACGATTCTGTAGGCAGTAACTCTCATGGATTCATTTTGCATCCATAGATCGGACCTGTCTAGTACAGTAGCTACTAACCACATGTGACTTTACATCTAAATCAAATAAAAAATTTCCTCAGTCTCACTAGTCACATTTCAAGTGCTTTTTTGCCACTTGTGGCTAGTGGTTTACCCTACTGAGTAGCACAGATCAGTGCTTTCATCGCTAAGTTATTTTGGACAGCATTGATCTAGGTGATTGTTTCTCAAATCAATGTGACAATCGCGTGGAGGGTTAAAATAGGAATTTTAATTCATGCTCCCGCTCATGATACTGATGCCATCTGAGACCACCCTTTGAATGAGGCTTTTTACTGACAACTTCAGCTCTATCTAAGCTTTATGAAGCTATGCCTTAGCAAAGTTCCGATAGTAGAACGTTAAAAAATATAAGATACTGGACCAACTATGTTCCTCAATCAGAATTTATCTGGTTGGGGTTCATCATCATCTAAAAACTCTATAATGCGTCATTGTTGCAGCCAGGATTAAGAACCACTTAGAAGACCAAGGCCCACTAGAGACCTAAAAATGGTACAAATCTGAGTTTCTAATTATGTGCCCCATGTGATTCTTGTATTAGGTTTGAAAGTTGCTTATTGCCTTAATACCCCAATCTGATTATACTGTGAATTATTTAATTCCCTAAATTTTCTACCAGCAGCTTCAGTGAAAGGGAAGAAGAAAGGGATGGATGGCTACTGCTGTCTAAGGTAGTTCTTAAGTATATGTTACATTAAAAAGATGGAAAAGGAACAGTTTTAAGGGACACAATAAGATTTGGGGAGAGGGAGGATGAAGGCAAGACAATGTTTAGAAGTTCCCCCACTGAGTCAATGTAGTTTTCTGGATGGGGGAGTGGGGTGAGTAGTGAGAAGTGAGGAGGAGAAAGCCTGTGTCTTTGAGATAAGTGCTAATCTTTAGTTTCTGAACTGGACCCTTTAAACAAAGACTGCGAAGTGTGTTTCAAAATTTAGAAGGAAAATTTGCCCACCTATTAATATAAATGAATGTTAAGTTTTAGTCCCCCCATTCCCCCCAAATATAAACAGGATGAGAAAGCTGTTCTCAAATATTCAAAAAAGCATTGCCAAGCCCTTAAGGTTACAGGCCAATTTTGTAATTAGTAGTGTAGCCAGAAAGGACTACTGAAGAATTTTATTTTACTGAAAAAATTATTCTACATCATCTTCATAATTATTTTGTGCACAAAGACCATGTCCCTTGATAATAAAGTTGTATGAGCATTCCATTGTTGAACATCAAGGTTTTCAGATTTCCCTACTACAAATTATACTGCAATGAACATTTTCTTACCTTCGTGCTTAAAATTTTTTCCTTCAAGTATTTTCTTATGATAAATTCCAAGGAGTGAGATTTTTGGATCAAGAATCTAAACATTTTAATGGCTCTGATAAATATTTTCCTCAAAGTGCACATGTATCAATTTGCATTGCCAATAATAGTGCATATTAGAATGATGGTTTCCCTGCAAATTGATAGCCCATTCGTATTTTAACATAGCCAGCCAGTCCTGCTTGATTTTTGTATTTTTGTTTTGCATTTTATTGCATTGTTTGACTACTAAGCCAGTGTTCTTTCAATTTGGCACATTTGGCTGGTACATTTTGTAAACATAATTATAGTACGTTAGCCTTGCTGGTGGTAGTAACTTTCTGGAATCATGGTGGTTCCTGATGTCTTCTAAATCTCTAGAATTCTTTACAACCTGTGAATTGGGTAGTTTTTTGTTTGTTTGTTTGTTTGTTTGTTTTGTATTCTCCAGTATGAGCTCATTTCTCCCATAGGTGTAACTCTGCTGCATTCCAGCCCAAACCTACTTCAATCTCTTGACATGGCCAAATGCTTGGAAATGAGCTGGCAATTACTTAAACAATAGCTAATTAATATGGAAGGAGATAGAACTTTTGAGTTTCCACTCAATACTAACATTTTTCTGTTGATTATTTCTACAGCCCAAGGCCAACATTACTGGACAACATAGATTAGAACTGATGTATTGCAAGTGGTTGGGAATGGAGTATTATATGGGAATAAATTGGAAAATTTTCTTGAAGTTTAAACAATTCTGAGAGCATTGTCAACTCCTGGACTGAATGTTTACTTCATAAATTATCCAGACCTCTTGTTTTTCTCTTGGTGAAAGCATAGGGGAACTGGGAAGGATAAGTTATATTCATAAGTCATTTTTTGGTACTTACTGGTACTAACAGTTATGTTTAAAAGGATAAACTTAGCCATAATAGGATTTCAATAGCAATATTCTAAGTATTTCACTAGAACAGAATTTTCTGGCTTTCTGGCACCAACCAGGGTGAAGGAAAGGGCACTCAAATAGAAGCATTCCCTCATTATTTCTAAATAATACCTCATAAGAGGGTTAGAATAATAAGACCTTAATTACCCAGAATAGCAAACATATTTAGGAATGTTATTTATTGGTTCTGAGACTAAAATACATTTTATGAGTTCATTATTTTGGACATGGGGATTTTAGAAGAAAGTATGGTCATTTTTGTTTTGTATTCTTGCTTACTAAAACTTGGCTACCTGCATACCTAACACCATCGTGGTTAAAGATTTTTTGTATTTAACACTAATGATGACTTCTTGACTCGCTTATTCACGTGGGTAGTTTCTTTTTACTTTGCATTTGTTTTCTAGTGATTTCCCTTGGTAAATTCTCAGTAGATCAATATTTTCAGAGAGCTGAGAGGAAGGGGAAAATGTAATTCAATTTATTTTACATTAAGGTAAAGTTAGTTTGATTTACATTATTATAATGATTTGATTTACACATCCCAAAGTACCAAACCCGACGACGACGCCAGTTTTTAATCTGGAAGGAAGCGTATTAGCCGCAGCCGAGTGGCGCGGGGCGCGCCGTTGGAAGCACCCGGAACGCAGGCGGGTGGGCGGCGGGTCAGGCAGAGGCGGACGGGGGCCGCCGCCTCGCCCAGTGCACGGGGGGCCATGCCTCTGAGGCCGCGGGCCGCTATGCCTCTGAGGCTGCGGGCCGCTGTCTGCCCTCGCTGCCCCCACCCTCCGCCTCCTTTCTGCCCAGCCCGCTCGCCCCTCTTCCTGTCTGTCAGCTCTCGCCCACCTCGGAGCCAGGACGCCCAGACCCGCCGATCCGCCAGCCCGAGGAGCCTCGCGCAGCGGGACCGGCCGGACGCAGGACTCGCGGAGGCCCGCGGGGCGGCGAAGGTGCGACGGGCACGCGGGACGCGGGGCCTGAGTGTCCGGCGCAGGGGGCGGCGCCCCCCGCGGCTCCGTGGCTGCGCCTCGGCGCCTCCGGCTCGCCGCTGCTCCCGGGATGCGCGGAGGCGGCGGCGATGGCGATGATGTCTCCAGCCCTGCATCATCCCGGGCGGCGCGCGGAGCTGGGGTCCGGGCTGCGAGATGGAGGAGGAGGGGCGCCGCTGCGGCCACCGGGCAGGTGAGAGGCCGCGGGCTCCAGAGGAGGCGACCTCGAGGGGCAGGGAGGACCGGGCCCGGGGAAGCTGGCGGCGAGCGAGGAGCGCGCTGCGCTGGTCCAGGCCGGGCCGCCGCGCACCTGCGCTCCTGGCGCGGCCTGTGGGGCAGCCATTTCGCCCCTTCCCGGCCCTCTCCCGGGCGCCACCGGGCTGTGGAACCCTTCCTCCACGACCCGTGGCCTGGCGGAGCCCTCCTCACTCCACCAGCGCTCTGCAGACTCTGTTACAAGCTTTCCTGGCTCGGCCTAGGCCCTCCTTACCATAACCTTCCCCATCCCATGGAGCGCCTACCCATCGGCTAGCCCCTAGCAGGGGTCAGTCTCCATCCTCATCCCATCCCCACATTGTGGGGTGGGAGGGGGGCTCCCCAGCCTCCCCATCTCCCTCCTGCACAAACTCTACCATACCCCATCAGCTGCTCCAGGCTTCAGAGGTAGTTTAACTATGGACAAAAAACTTCCGCTCTGAAATCAGATAAATCTAGCTTGAATCTTGATGACCTTGGGCAAATCATCTAACTTCCCTGGGGTTTTCCAGGTCAATACAAATCCAGTGGGAATAGTAATACTACAAATCTTTCTCTCTGTGAGGGTTAGACTCTGAAAATGCCTGCCCTCGAGGAATTTAAGGCATTATGAGAAAAAAAAAATGAGTAGGAAGAATCTAGGTCATGAGTTGACTTGTGAAAGCTCATCAAAAATGTTTTAATATGTACTAAAATATGAAAACAGCACACTAAATTATCAGAGACTCCTTACCCATCTTAATGAGCAGTCGTTGCCACTACACTGAATCTTAATTTACCGTTCTTGCTTACTAGTTATTTTAGGATCACTCCTCCTCAGTTCTAACAACTAAGTTCTAAGATGAGTATGAGACGAATTCAGTATGTGTCATTGTGACTAATATGCCTTCGTAAGACTGGTGTTCCAACTTAAAATTTTTCTGGTTTTATGACTTTAATCACATCTCTCTCCAGGACCTATTGATAGTCCCAAGATAAAGAGTAGCTTGTATGTTTGCATTGAAAAGAACCCTTGGTAACCTTTATTTAACATTTAGGCATAGCAAATAAGTATTCATTTATTCCCCTCCCTCAAATCACTAAGTTTTATAGTTCTGCCTTCATAACTTGGTTCCAAATAGTGATCTCAGCTTCCTCTTTATTATAGTCCCAAAAGTAATACTAAGACCTGAGTTTACTTTCCCTCCATTTCATTTATTGCTCCTCAAGTTTCTCTGCCAAAACCTGTGCTTCTGTCTTCTGCTTTTTCTCCCTTTTCTCTTCCCAGCTTCTGATTCCTAACTTTTCTCCTAATTATCCCAATATGAATGATTATAATTACTTCATACCAGAACCATAATTACCAACCTTGACAAAAAATACACAGAAGTATGTATGTGTGTGTGTGTGTGTGTATTCAAATGTTGGGTTCCAAGAACTTTAAGTTGAGAAGAGATTACAATACCTACTTCATAGGATTTTATTGAGAATGAAATAAAGTTTAATAACTTACATAAAGCTCCTAGTATAAGTGCCTGGCATATAATAACCACCCAATAAATTACAGCTGTAACTCTTTTCTAACCTGGTGACCCCTGTGCCCCTTTGATTTCTTTGCTCTTCTGTTTAGCATGATGTTTAGCAATGCCAGCTTTAGAGAGTCATGGCTTTGGTTCAGATTCATGCTCTACCACTTTAAGTTAGGTGCTCTCTGACTCAGTTTCCTCATCTGTAAAATGGAGACAAGTTATACTAACCTTCTCAGGGCTGTTAAGAGGATTTGATAAGTTAATAGCATGGAGCACTGAGAACAGTGCCTGGCACAATATAAGCACTCAATAAATGAGACTGATAATTATCTTTCTAACCTAGACTTTATTTTTTTAATCTATCAAAAAAATTTAAATGTATTGCAAAAATTATAACTATACAAAAAGTGAAATTTGCTCTCAACTCTTCCAAATATTTTTTCCTGTTGCCTCTTACCTTGACAACTCCCTTCTAAGTATCTCCTGGCCTGGAGTCTTCATAACTTCCATCACCCCACTACATTATTACCCACTTACTTGCTATTTCTCTTAGTATCCTAATTCCAGACTCTTCATCCTTGTAATTTTCCCAAACCAAATTCCCGCTTCCCTTTTCAACCCTGTTCATTTGCCTTTTTCCAAAAAGGAAACCTCTGGGGAAGAGGGGCTTTGCTGTAAACAATATTATCACCTCTCTGTTCTTCCTGTCTCCTCATATTGGCCTTTCTCTTCTACTTCTCTTTCATCAGTTAGCCCCCATCCTCCAATTCACAAACTAACAAAAAACAGTAAAAAGGTGTCTTTTTCACTACATAGGTATCAAAAAGGGTTCAGAAACAGGATATGATCTTAAGTGAAAACAATAAGCTATCCATTATTACATTTTTTAAAATTCCGACCATTAAGAAACAAAAGGTCAGGAGTTCTATTTTTCTTTTTCACAGAACTTGTATTTAAAAAAAAAAAAGTGCAGAAAAGTTGGTCTCACTTTCCAGTGGAGAAATTCATGATATGGTCGTGATCTTTACTATGTGTCCATTGAGAACATAGACGTAGTTATCTTCTGTCTTCCTGAAGGACAGCAGTTAATTGCATGGATCCCCCAGGACTGAAATTTGTGCTGATACTCACTAGCACATATACCATACTTATTATTGAATGCTGAGAGGCTTCTGTGTGGAGTGGTCCATAGCTGCTTCTTGGAGCCCCCAGAAATCCCTCACTGACCTGGCTTCTTCCTCTGTATCCCTCTGGCACAGGGTTAACCTCCAGCACACTGGAGGCCTCTGGGACCCAGCTTGAACTAGTGGTTATATATTCTGAACATCACCCTGGACTTTCCCAGTGCCATTGGTTATTCCTGAAATGCTAGATTAAAGCAAATACTTTTCGGTTGTCAAGAGCATTGTACCTGTCTCCAAAGATCGACTTAGGGTTTCTCTCTTGGAAGCATCTTCAGGAGCAGGGTGGGCACCAGAACACTCAAGGGTTTGGGATTTGGAACAATGCAAGATTTGTGTGAGTGTACTTTAAATCTTGTTGCAAAATAGCAGGGGAGGGGTTAAGAAAATAAAGGACCTAGAAGGAAACATGTTGTTCTTTAAAAGTAGAGCTGTATTTTACTCATCTTTTTACCCACAGCACCTAGCATGAAGCTGGCATATAGTATAAGCACATGATAAATGTAAACTGAGCAAGTGAATGCATGAGTGGGTGCATGCCTCTTGCTTCATCATGAGGATATTTTTGTTAGAATAATGATAACTCACATTTATATAGCGGTTTAGAATTTAGAGTGGTTCTTTGCACCTTGTAAATCTCAAATATAACTCCAATACCCTTCATTACTTTCATTTTCCCTTCAAATGTTGTCCTACACAAAGTTTTTTCCAAAGGAGAGTATGGAGTTGTCCAAGAAATCACAAGCAGGGAGAAGAAATAATAAATACTAGAAAATAAAGGATTCTTCCTAAGAAAAGAAATAAGACTTTTTATTGATTTGTGAGAGTTACGTAAAGGGCCACAGTATACTTCAGCAACACCCTCTGCTTGTATTTTAAGCACATAAAGTTGCTTGCTTCAGTCCTGCTGCAAAGACCTACTTGCCTTCTCGCAGCCAGTCTGTCTTCCACTCCCTGCCTGTCTGCCCCCCACTCCCTGCCCCTCATTGGCTAGCTCCTCCTCACCACAACTTTCTTCAGCTTCTCTCAGCCTCCACTGTGGCTTGGATTAAGTTCTCCCGCTTTTACTTCCATTGCACCTGCTATCGTCTGGTTTACCACATTAAGCTGTAATTACACAGGTTGATGTCCACCTAGATTGTGATCTTTCCAAAAGAGAGGTTATGTTCTCGTGTCTCCAGTGTCTGGCACCAGAGTGTTTCTAAAAGTAACATCTGCACACCCTTCAATAAGAATCTCCATGGGTGAGGCCCAGGAATCTGCTTTTTTAAAAACCTGCTTTCCAGGTGATCCTTAAACTAATTTGAAAATCACTGTGTCTTAAAACCTAAAATTAGTTGAATGAATGTATTTTGAGGTGTTTGTGTCTTTGCTGTGTTTGGCTTTGAGTAGGGAAATACCTTCTGTGCACTGGGTCAGAGCTGAAAAATTCTAGTGCTTTTGTCAAAGATAATGTGCTCACTGTTTTTTACATTAATTCTTTGTTTTCGTGTATGCATTTTCGTGTGCAGGCTTTTTGCCTTGGGTCTCTTTTGTCACACGTCACTCATCTGTGAGTTGAGGCCTTGACTCCCTTCCCACAGAGAAGGAGGTGTCCTTTCTCTCTGAAGATGAACTCAACGGACCACTTCCAGGATGCTCCCAACACCTCTTTGCTCCACGTGCCTCACTCCCAGCAAGGAAACAGCACTGCTCTCCAGGAGGACCTCCAGGGTTTCATTCACACAGCCACTCTGGTGACCTGTACTTTTCTACTCGCAATCATCTTCTGCCTGGGCTCTTACGGCAACTTCATTGTCTTCTTGTCTTTCTTTGATCCAGCCTTCAGGAAATTCAGAACCAACTTTGATTTCATGGTCCTGAACCTTTCCTTCTGTGACCTCTTCATTTGTGGAGTGACAGCCCCCATGTTCACCTTTGTGTTATTCTTTAGCTCAGTCAGTAGCATACCGGATGCTTTCTGCTTCACCTTCCATCTCACCAGCTCTGGCTTCATCATCATGTCCCTCAAGACAGTGGCAGTGATTGCCCTGCACCGGCTCCGCATGGTGCTGGGGAAGCAACCTAATCGCACAGCCTCCTTTCCCTGCACCCTGCTCCTCACTCTGCTGCTCTGGACCACCAGTTTCACCCTTGCCACCCTGGCCACCTTAAAAACCAGCAAGTCCCACCTCTGCCTCCCCATGTCCAGTCTGATTGCTGGAGAAGGGAAAGCCGTGCTGTCTCTCTATGTGGTCGACTTCACCTTCTGTGTTGCTGTGGTGTCTGTCTCTTACATCATGATTGCTCAGACCCTGCGGAAAAATGCTCAAGTCAGAAAGTGCCCACCTATAATCACAGTCGATGCTTCCAGACCACAGCCTTTCATGGGGGCACCTGTGAAGGGAGGTGGAGATCCCATCCAGTGCACCATGCCAGCTCTATACAGGAATCAGAATTACAACAAACTGCAGCATGTTCAGACCCATGGATACACCAAGAGTCCCAACCAGCTGCCAAATCCTGCAGCCAGCCGGCTCCAGCTGGTGTCAGCTGTCAACCTCTCCACGGCTAAGGATTCCAAAGCAGTGGTCACCTGTGTGGTCATCGTGCTATCAGTCCTGGTGTGCTGTCTTCCACTGGGGATTTCCTTGGTGCAGGTGGTTCTGTCCAGCAATGGGAGCTTCATCCTTTATCAGTTTGAACTGTTCGGATTTACCCTTATATTTCTCAAGTCAGGATTAAACCCTTTTATATATTCTCGGAACAGTGCAGGGCTGAGAAGGAAAGCGCTCTGGTGCCTCCAGTACGTAGGCCTGGTTTTTTTCTGCTGCCAACAGAAGACTCGACTTCGAGCCATGGGAAAAGGGAACCTCGAAGTCAATAGAAACAAATCATCCCACCATGAAACAAACTCTGCCTACATGTTGTCTCCAAAGCCCCAGAAAAAATTTGTGGACCAGGCTTGTGGCCCAAGTCATTCAAAGGAAAGTGTGGTCAGTCCCAAGATCTCTGCCGGACATCAGCTCTATGGTCAGAGCAGCTCAACCCCCATCAATACTCGGATCGAACCGTACTACAGCATCTATAACAGCAGCCCATCCCAGGAAGAGAGCATCCCTCGTAACTTACAGCCAGTAAACTCTTTTAAAGGATTTGCCACTTCATATATTGCCATGCATTATCACACCACTAATGATTTGATGCAAGAATATGACAGCACTTCAGCCAAGCAGATTCCAGTCCCCTCCGTTTAGAGTCCTGGAGGCTGGAGAATCTTGTGTAAACTGTTTTTGTTTCTGATACTAATTGATTTTTTTTTTTTTACTCGTGAGACCAATAGTAGATCAAAACTTAAAGATTCAGCTAAACAGTTGATGGTTTTGATTTTCTTTCATCTAAAGTATTAGCATCTATTGTTTGATTTGTGGTTTATTGACATTTTAAGATTTGATGTAAAAGTTTATTATTTAGATTTTTACGCTGACCTGTGGTCCAGTCTTTTGTACTAAACTTTTAAATAGATGCTCAGAATTGATCATGCTACTGTGTTAAAGGATGAACTGATTATGATCATTTGAGTCAGCGTTATAGGTTTTCAAAGTATATGTTAGTTAGATTTTTTAAAGAATGTGAAGTTATGATTTTTACTGAGGTGTTGTTTTTATTGATTGAATTATAAGTTTTGATTCTTTGAAGTGTTGAAATGGGGAAACATACACTTTTTTGGTAACAGGCTTATTTCAATAAATAATGTATTATTAAAGCAGAAAATAATAAATATATTATCTATAATTATTCTTAACAAAAATAAGACAGTCAACCAAGAATATAGTATTAAGATAATTACCATTTCTTATTATAGACATTATTATTTTGGGTCAATTGAGTATATAGTTCTTTTTAAAAGATGTTTTTGCTTGATTAAAGTGAATTACTCTGCTTTGGAAGGATCTTACCCAAGAACCCTGGTGAAGAGGACTGCATCTCTGGTATAAGTGAGCTATTCCTGGGAGGTCGGTGCTAAAATGTGGTCATCTCAGTCACAGCATTGTTATGTGGGCAGCAGGCTAGACTGTTATGTGTCAGATGATCTTTATTATTGCTTTAAGAACACATAAGAATGAGATTGTAAGTGGTTGGATTTATGCTCTCCTTCTGCGTGAGAATCATTTGTTAATAACTTGACAAAAAGTATGCAAGTAACTGTTTAGAAACATTTATTTACTTCATTTAGATGTTTCTACCATAGGTTATATGTTAGAAAAATTCTTATGATGATCTGTTTTCAATCTAATTGTGTTCTCATTAATCTTAAACTGGAGATGAGCAGTAAGGAAAAATAGATTAAGTATTTCTATACTTAAACTAATTTTATTATATGTTCTGTGATCCCTAGCATAACAACTGTAAACTCAATTTTTATGTAAAAATATTTTCATCAAACAGCATTTGAACTTGTTACAGTTTTTGAACTATAACTTCCAGACACAAGATAAGCATCAAGATACAAAACCTATCTTTATAAGTTCTATTCAAGAACAGTTATTATAGACTGGAAGGCACTTTGTTCCTTTAGATAAAAGGTATTCAATTTATAGCACCCTCTCTCTCAAGTGCAGAGGTCATGAGAGGCATGGAAAAGACAAAGAAGATACTCAGCTAGTACTTTGCTGTCTCATTTTACAATTCTTACCCTTCAGTGTAAATCAGTCATTTCTATTTCTGAGATGAAACTATGACATATGGGTTTCATTTTGTTTTTAAATTCATCTTTTAGGACTTTCTCCCTATCTCCCTTTATTTTTGCTATAAATTTTATAATAGAAGAGAAAATAGCCACTCACATTTTTGCTTTGTAATCGAATGCTATTTTTGGAAGTCACTATGACCTGTTTCAATTGTACTTTTATATTTTTAATATAACAGTGTTTTCATTTATTAATACTCCCATGAGATAGGTTAGTATATCGCCTCTTTGTAACAAAGAATTAAAACATATATCCTCCTCCAAGATCATTTGAAATATTGTGGCAATTTAGGAATCAGACTTTTGTCTAAATTCAAAACCTGGTGTTTATTCCAATAAGCCAAACAGCTTTATAATTAATAGCATTAATCAAGAAGATATTTCATACTTTTTAAGTATGTGTCTCTTTTTTGGCCAAGCATTTCAAATGTGATTCAATAAAAGATTTTTTAAAAAGTAATTTCCACAAAAAATGACAGGTTTCCTGTGTGACCTTTGAGATGACTTGACCCATCTTTGGGTGGTGAAAATTATACCATAAAGAAAACTAAGCATGTGCATATGAAGTATTCAGTCTCTTAAAACTCATTCATCAAGAAATTATTGATTTACCTTGCATGAAAGATATAGTGGGCTAGATTCTTAGCCCTCCTCCATATCTATGTGTAGATATAGATAGACTTATATCACTTCTCTCCTCATAAGGGCTAAAATGAGAACTACAGGTAATGAGAATTCAGTTGAATATGACTAATTAGCAGGGTATATTAATTAGTTCTCTTGATGCTTTACTGTGATGCAAAATACATGTGTATGTCAAACATTTTATAATTGTTCTGATGTTAAACATTAAGCCAGATTTGTATAACTGATGCTTTTAATGTTATTTCAAAATAATGTTTGGAAAATAAAAATATTGAAAATCCTAACATTTCTGAACGTCAGATTGCAGTACTATGAATTTTGTGTCCAATCACTTAAAAACTATCAGAGAATACTAGTGATCATTATTGCACAATGGATAACAATGTGTTGAAGCTCAGAGAGAGTTACTAGCAAATGAAATAACTTTTTTTGAACACATTTTGTAGCATGCATGCATGCTCATACTAACCAAGAATAACTCTAAGGGTTAATTATTTACTAAATTAAGTTTCTCACCCAGTGGGAAAAGTCCTGACTAAACATTTCAAAAACTTCTTTAAAATGAGGTTAATCTGAAAAACGATACAGAATTTTGGAATTTTTAGTTTATCAATCAGATTTCTAAGAATCAGAAAACATTAAACAAAAGGACTGATGAAGGAACTTAGGTGTCTACTAAATAATTAGAGGGTCAGGGATCTATGATGGGTTTCTAGGAAAGATTCTGCAATAAACACTGATCTGCTACAACTAGGAAAGGAGGCCTCCTTGGACTTTTGACTTCATGGGTCCCTGTTGAAGTAGTTATTTCAGAGATCAAGAACCTGCTGCCACTGTCACTACCTTTACAACTAAGCCTCTTGACACCTCCAAAGCAAGTGGCTGAACACTGAAACACTGCTGCAGAAAAAATTTTGCATATGCGTTTGGTTGGTGGAACCCAACCTAGCTGCCTGAAAATCTGGAAAGATGTCGTTACAGTAAAAAGGTAATCTAAAAGGAGGTTCGGAACAGATTCTTCAGTTCGTCTTCACTGTCCACTATGGTCCACCCTTTTGGTACTCAACATTTGTATCCACAGCTCTAGCCATTCTTTCAAATAACAGCAACAGCAGTAAGACAGTTCTCCTACTTAAAATAATGCAACTTCTCTAATGTAAACAAAAGCATGCCTCCTTTCCTCCAGCCTGGCTGCTTATATTATCTTTTTCTATATTTTTGGTGTTTGGCAGTTTTAATATGATATTTATCTCAGATGTGACCCCAAGTGCTGCCCTAGCTAGACCGAGCCGGCCACTGGGTATGCAGGCTGGGGCTTCCTGGGACAGGGCCTGCTGCAGGCCAAGTTCAGCTGCAGCCTGCTTGGGGTCATTTGACATGAGCCACCAAGCAATCTTCAGATGGCTGTCACTCACACTGGCTTGTAACTGCCTTGAGAGGCCAAGCTGCACACCGAGGCAAGCTGCTGCTAGTGCCAGATATGAGGCTGCTCAGCAAGAGGTATGGGGCACTCCAAGGCAAGATGCTACTCATTTAGGTTTTGGGTACCTTTGAGAGATTTTAGGAAAGTCCTCAGAATGAGTCAAGACAGACTATTTGTATGGAAAGTCCATTGGAAGCTCCTTGGGTGGGCCTGCATGTTAGGAGGGGCAGAATCTCAGGGAAGCACCAGAGCTAAGCAAGCAGTGTAAGCAACATTGATGGAGACTCAGAGATGGTGCCTGCCTGCATCTGCAAGCCAAGTAGGGAAGGGCTCAGCAAAGGAACAAAGCCCTCTGCCAGCACTTCTATCTGGGAGAGAGCTGTCCCTCTAGACCTTGTTCTGGAGACAGACAACTCAGTATCTCTTCATATGTCCCTGACACCTTCAAGAGCTGGAGCTCAGAGTGAGTGAGTCCATCACCCAGTAAGTCCAGGTGTGGGCCCCTTAAGAGGAAAGTCTGCCACTTCCTCAGCCCTCTGTCTAACTTAGCCACAATCTCTGCTGGTTTTCACAGCCAGAGTTGTGGGGATTCCTCCTTCTGGCACTGGACCCCTGGGCTGGGAAGCCTGGTGTGGGGCTAGGACCCCTTGCTCTTTCAGGGGTACTTCTGAAACTGAGAATATCTCCTGATTCTCAACTGCCACACGCAGGTGTGGGACAAGCCCATTTCATGTCTCCATCCCTCCCACCAGTCTCAAAGGTGACCTCTTCTGTGTGTCCCCAGTTGTAGAACTTCTTTTCAGCTAGACTTCAGGCAACTCCTAATGATGACTATTCTATAGTTTCATTGTAATTTTGATATTGTGAGAGGAGGCAAGCACAGCTTTTGCCTACTTTGTCATCCTGACTATTGTTTTCTTTCATTAATTTATTTCCTTCTTTCTACTTTCTTTGGGTTAATAATATTTTTGTTTTCTAACTTCTTAAGTATGATATCTATTTCATTAATTTTCAGTTTTCCTCTTCTAACATAAGCACGTAAGTCTATAAAGTCTATAAATTTTCCTTAAAGAGAAGTTTTACCTCTAACCCACCAATTTTGATATGCGTTTGTATTAGTTATCTGGAGCTGTGCCCCTTTTGAGCAGAAGTCGTTAAGAGTCACTGCTTTATTCCTTCTGCCATGTTAGTATGGCGCAGATAACTACTTCGTCAGCCTGGATCTCAGATTGGAGCAGAATTACAGTCAGTTTAGAGTTAACATAAAGGAAATAGGTTTTTGTTGTGGCAAAACATAGAAATTCTTGCTACCACATTCAAAAGTGGCACACATCACCCCACTTACATTTCATTGGCCCAATCAAGTCACATGGCAAGCATGTCAGTACTTGGAAAATATAAATTTTCTCACAGGTTGGGCACTATAAAATCATGAAAATATGTGGGAATATGTATTATTTCACAAGGTAGAGCAGAAACTATTTGGAACAATAATACAATAATTTTTATATAGTATTAACATTTAGTTTTAAGAATTCTCTAATTTTCATTATTATATTTTCTTTGGATCCAAAAATTATTTAGAAGTGGTTCTCTTAATTTCTAAAAATTATTTTTCAGTTATTGATTTCTAACAATGACAAGTGGCAAGAGAGTGACATCTATATGATTCTAACCCTTGAAAATTATTTGAGATTTGCTTTATGTTCTACTTAAAGTTTTAGTAAATGATCTAAGTCTACTTGAAAAGAATGTGTATTTTTCAATTATTGAGTAAAATGTTCTTTATAGTTCCATTAGTTTGAGGCAATTGATTGTGCAGTTCAAATATCTTTACTGATATTTTTTGTGTGTTTGATCTTGAGAAGATGACATCGAAAGTGCTTATACATAGAGAGCAGTCTACTGGCATGCAGTGTGTATGGGTACAATGCAGAATAATTTACAGAGAGAAGAATGAACTTATTAGTTGCTGTATGGTTAAGGTGGAAGTCAGTCAGGAGTTTCTATGGGAGAATTATATAAAAAATTCAATAAAGAAGATGGTTGGTATTACTCAAAATTCATTGCAGAACCTCGTTACTATGTAAACATGCATTTGTACATAGTTATAATCAGAATGTACATGTTTTACTTTTTTTTATTAAAATGAGCACATCCTCTGACTTTTGAAGAGCAGATTCATTTTATGAATACTGTTGTAATTACTCTGAAACCTATATTTATTTAAGGAAAGCAATGTAGGGAAAGATTGCCTCAAGGCAACCTAGCAAGTTAGAAACAGCTGAGAATAGTTTCCTTATCAACTGCCCCTACAGAAGCCTTTTAAGAAGTTAAAGCTGATTTGACAAAAAGGAGTGTAGGCTTAAATTTAGAAACTCATCCACTTGACCTAGAGAGCTGATCTTTTGTCTCTTGTTTTAGGAATATTGTTGACTTTGTCTCCCTACAACACTACTTCTTAGGAGATAAAAGAGTGCTCTACTATTACCTCCAATATGCTGACACCGATTCTACATGTTTGATTGTGGTACTTTGAATACTGCACGTGTTCAGGTAATATCAACAGCCATTGGGCTTATGTAATGGTGAGATATACCAATTTCAGGGCGGTCACAATGTGAAAAAATGTGTATCTTAGAACTGGTGATCCATAGGCAAAGCAGCCAAGCTCCAGTGGGAGGACTCTGCCTCAGCAGATGACTGAAGAGTGTGCTTCAGTGTGCATCAGTCCAGCAGCACCAGCCCAAATGTTATGAGATGCAGAAGAGTCAAAGTCATGTCTAGGAGTGCAGACAATGACTGCATGAAGTTAAATGGGGATGCAGAAGAAAAAGGCAGAGCAGAAAGTTATGAAAATAGCTCCCTGCTTTCTCCCCCACTGGTAAAGATGGATCTGTAAATCCAGAAGCAGGTGCTGCAGTAATTATGATTATATTCAGTCTTCTGGCTTTCCATAGCATTTAAATGCTAATGACATTCAATTTTATATCTCTAGTCTTAACCTCTCGCTGAACTCCATGCTTGCTTATCCAATTGCATATTCAACACCTCCACCTGGATGTCAAATAGGCATCTCAAATTTTAACTTGTGCAAAATTGAACTCTTGATTCAACCCTATTCCCTGCCAAACTTATGCCTCCTGCTGGTTTGTCATCTCAGTAAATGGCACCACAATTACACAGTTGCACAGTTCAATTTGGTGTCCTTGACTCTTTTTTCTATCTTGCACACTATATTCAATCTAGTGACAAATCCTGACTTATCTTGAAAATACACTCTGAATCTAACTATTAGCACCTCTTCCATCTTCATCCCCTATAGCTCATGCCACCCTTATCTCTCACCTGTAGTATTAAACCTGTCTTATAACAATTTCCCCAGCTTCCAGTCTTTTTCTTATATAGTCTCCTTCCTGTGTGACTGTGAGCCTTTAAAAGTAAATTGTATTTGTCACTTTCCTGCTTAAAAACTTTCCAGTGGCTTTCCATCCCACTTAGAACAAAATCTGAAGTCCTTGTGCTGGTCAGCATGGCCTTGATAATCTGATCCTTGGTTTTTTCTCTGTCCCCATTTCCTTTCATTTGTACCCTGCCTAATGTGCTTGGGTTACACAGGCTTTCTGGCTATTTCTCACATGCTTCAGTTTTGTTCCCATGTCTCACAATTAATTCCCCCAGAAATACTTCAGCCTGGAATGGTTTTCCTTAGTGGCCTTTCCTAGTCACCTAATCACCTAGTCACATTCAACAGAGCTCTCTATCCCTCTGCAGTACTTTAATTTCTTCTTGGTTCTTATCATTACCCAACGTTATGCTACTGTGTTAGTCTGCTAGGACTGCCATAACAAAATACCAGATGGGATAGCTTAAATAACAAATTTATTTTTTTCACAATTCTGGAGGCAGGAAGTCCAAGATCCAGCCAGATGCATTGCTGGTTTATTGTGAGGCCTCTTTTTCTGGCTTGTAGAGGCCACTTTTTCATTGAGTCCTCACATGGCCTCTTTTCTGTGCATGCATGGGAGAGAGAGCAGGAGGGAGAGGAGAGAAAAGACTGTCTATTTTGTCCAGTACCATGTCCTTAGTACCTATCAGTCCTTGGCCTGAGGCACTTTCAGTGCATGACTGTTTAATAAACAAGTCAAATATTAAATGATCAAATGGAGAAGCCTGGAAGTGATGTCAACCCTATTTCTATAATGGCTGGCTTATAAGTTTCCCATGTTTGCTATTTTTATATCCTTTCTATATTCCCAGGATGAGAATCAGCAGGACTCTAATGAAAGGGGACATGGGTTTTGATTTAGGAGGACTATAAGGCCTGTTTCTGACTGTTTACTGAGGGGACCAGCCCTCAGGGTATCTTTTCTCAAGGGACCACCCTGGCTGCCCAGGAGCTGCCAGACAACCTGCATCGCTCTCACTGGAATTCCTTGGCTCATTATGTAGCCTGAGGACACTGAAGTTGAAAGTAAAGTCTTTAGCAACCACAAAGGAGTTAAAGGAGAAAAGGGGTAACTGTTTTTTTGAGAAGGGAGGATGCCTATTTCTTTAAAGTATCTGAAAATTTGAATAAAGGTGAAGATTTGGTGAAATTTTACTTTCCCAGAGATAGTTAACAGGCAACCTCTTTAGGATCAATAATCTTTGAGATTAATTTTACCAAAGTAAAAATATTACTTCATTGCTTATGGGCAAATTAGTGAATTTTCCCTTCTCTACCCCAATAAACAGATAATCCTGCTTCTTTATAAATATAGACACTGCCAAGATTAGTTCAGTTTGTTTCTCTGAGTTTCACTTATGTGCAGGTTTGTTCCTTTGACACTTTCCTGAACCTTCAGCTGCCTATAGCATGCTGATGAGAGAGCTCTCTCACTTGACTCCTAATGTGGGAATCTTGATTTTCATGCAAAGCTTGATGTTTTACAAAATGTAGCTTGTTCAGATGCCAGATAGGCTTAAAAAGTGGAGCAGATCACAAAGAGTGCTTTATGCCTGTCTTCTGGAGCCATGCAAGATTGATTTTATAATCTATGTAAATTCTTCAGATTAGACACGTCACAACTGACATTAGCGAGGGCTAATGAAAGCTCTTTGCTCATTTGTTTGGCTTTAGGAAAGAAGTGTTAGAAATGATAAAACTGATATTATATTGCTCTGAGGAAAGCTATGACTGGGAACCATCTCTACAGAGAATCATAATGGTAGACACTTCCCTTGAGAGCACCTCAGATCAGGAATGTCTTCAGTTCATGGAGTTGGAGGTTGAAAATACAATTCTTTACTTTAGAGATTAGGGACTTTACTTCCACCGCTGCCCACAAATGGGGGAAATAAAACAGGAGACACAAATACTGTACTCTCCTTAGGGAAGGGAAAACAACGTATGGAACTATAAGAAAGCAGAGTTATAACAGCAAAAATAAATTATATGGTGCACCAAACACAGAAAAATAAAGACTAATAGAAAGTCCAAGGGAATTGGAATAGTTGGGGAAGATTTTATAGGGTGTGGGTAAGAGAGGATGGGGGTACATGCATTTATTAAGCAAATACTTGTTGAATGTCAATTTTATGTGAGTCTGAGGAAAAACAAGATATATATAGTCTTTAATCCAGTAAATAAAAGATGAAGGAATTATTTTTGTAATTTAAATCATAAATACAATCTGGATCTAGATAAATGGCCAATGCACTTGCATTATTTATCTTCACAAAAGCATTATCAAAGAAGGGAGGGGTTTGGAGGGAGAGAATCAGGATACCTACCTATTACTTTAAAAGTATATGAAAATTTGAATAAAAATGCAGATTTAGTGAAATTTATGATGAAATCAATGGCATTTAACCAGGCCAGAATTCCCAAGGTGACAATTTAATCTTACTAGTGAATTTTCATTTGCCAGATTTGTAGGTTGTATTAGCTTTAGAAAAATCAGTAGCATTCCATGATAAAAGTAATATATGGGGGAAAAAAATGAGTACTTTACCAGGACAAAATCAGCTATTTCCTCATTTTACAGGGCATTTTGCTGAGCCCTTTGTTATGTCTTCTCAGGTGGGCTGAGTGGTTAATGGGGCAGACGATCCTCCTGGGAACAGAAAGCACTATACTATATTATTTACAAACATGGACTCTAGAATCTGAACTGATTTATATACTGGCACAGCCACCTGTAGCTCAGTTCAACTCTTTGAGTCTCATTTTCCTTATCTGTGGGTTAAAGATAGTAAACCTACCAAATAGGGTTGTGATTATACGGTATCTGAAATGCTTAGCATATTATAGTGCCAAGTATTTAATTTAATAAATGTTCAATAAATGGCAGCTATCAGAAGCAGAATCTGGGGTAGCCTGTAATGCAAAATCCAAGGAATAATGACTCAAGGTAATTTACAACTGGCTTTTGGGGGTAAAACACTTTCTTGGAAGGGGTCGATAAAAGCTTTTCCAACAAACGACTTCTGTCAGCATGACTTAAGAATATTAATAACTATAAGTAAGTATGAAAAATTAATCCAGGGGAAAAACCTCTAATTTCCTTGATCAATTAACATTATCTAATCTGTGGGATAATAGAGCTGTGACAGAATTTTTAAATGAGTAAATTAGTTTTTACTAATTTACTGTAAAGGACACTGTTAATTCACAAACTAGTATTTTATTGAGGACAGAGAGGCTGTTAACCAAAGTTCACTATTTTTAGCTATATTACTGAGTTTGGAGTATAGATTTCACTTAATGAGGGTATTAAGCCCTAAGTTGACTTTCAAAGAAGTTTAATTTTTAGTATATTTACAAAATGAAAATTATTTTGGTGCCTCAGAAAAATATACAGGAAGCTACATTTTTTCTTAAATTCAAGGCAAAGCACAAGTGAGTCTGTTGAAGGGTACTGGAAATCAATTTAATAAATTTGAAATACATAATACAGTAACATGAATAGATGTGATATGTTTAGCACTATTTTATAGTTTCACAAATGTTGATAGTTTTGTTGGCTACCATTTCTAGAAGTTCTGCTTGATTTATTTGCTTCTGATGAACTCATTGTTTCAAATATAAAAAACACCAAAATGCTTTAAAATTTCCAAATAGATGTGGACTCAAAACATTCTAAGCCCTATTTCATTTGTAATTTTTGCCTTCTTTCCATTTTATAAGTTTTGAGGCTGTCAGGCTTGTCATTATTTTCTCTAAGCATTAAGAATTCCAGTAGTCTTCAAAATGTAGTTTCTTCTGTCAGTGAGGAAAAAACACACTCATTCTTCCTAATCATTGTTATTTCTAATAGAGAAGGTTGTAAGGTACCAGGACCACAGTGTTTGGGGCTATAGCTGGTGAAAGTAACCTGTTAACCTCTAACCTTAATTCTGTCTGGCTATATACCTAATAATGTACGGTCTTGAGGCTAATATTTAGAGTGACAATACATTTTCTGAAAGGTGATAAAGGCATTTAGTTTAGTGTTACCATGGTTGAAAGTGAAGAATAAAAAACGATGGTATCCCTATCAACTCCTCCACTCTTTCCCTTAGGCTGTTTTGTGTTTTATTACACAAAACCCGATTTATGAATGATTTTGTATACCAGTGTTAGTCTACTTATTAAATATTAGTGAAGCTTAATTCTTTTGCAGATGAAAAATTGGTAGAATTTCTAATATTTTCTTTCCATAATCCACTGGATTATGTACTTGCCTGGTTGTACAATCTACTCTGAGACTACTGGTATACAACATAATGCATGCCCTTGGGTATACAGTGCTCAGTGGTTTCTCTATCACTCTTGCCAGACAACTGAAAAGAAATGGAAAAATAGATTTTCTTTTAAGCCATGTTACCATGGCAACATATTTTGAAAACTTTAACCGTTCATTATAACATATAACATCCATATATGTGGAGGACAGTTCTATTTCTGTGTTCAAATGGAAATGTAAGTACTGGTAAATCAAATCACTCAACACCAGGAAGAGTTTATAATCAAATTCTAGGATAGCTGCTACTTTATTTTCATTTGAAACTCTGATTGCAAATCCTGTTTATTCAAAATTTAAATCTTTATCTTTATTTTCCTATTTAGCTAAGGCTTTTTGTTAGATCTTCAGGGCTCCTAGGTCAATAATTTGGCCTGATTACATACTAGGAAGTTTAACCATTGTCAGAAATCAGGTCAGGCCTTTGTGTGTCAGACTGACTGAAGAGAATAGTTCACTAGAGACTGTACACAAAGCTTGTCATTCAGTTTAGCTGAGATAATCTGTAGTCCTTTGTTGCCAAAGCCCCTTTAATCAAGGACATAAGGATATAAACCAGAGCTGGCCTATATGCCCCTTCTGGTGGTGGCTCAAAGAAAAGCAGGTAAAGCTAAAAAAAAAAAAAAAAAAAAAGGCTGCATGTCCTTATCTTCCTGTACAGATTAGCTACTAGTTATTTCCCTGAAACCCTAATCAGGAGAATTAATATGTGTGAAACTATTAAAAGTAAAGTTCCTAAGTCAGTGATTTTCAATCACTAGAGAATTTATTTAAAATAAAGAGAATCACTGACAAAGCATATTTACAAAAGATTCTTAGGCTCTGCCCCCCAAAAATTGATTTAGTAGGTCTGGGATAGCACCCACCTTAATAAGAGTCTCCACTTTGAAAAAGACTCCTCAAAGTGCATTAGGAAGATTGTAGCTGAGTCCCTTTCCCTGTCTATTAGGATCTCAGCCTGCTTATTTACATAACAGAATAGCTATATAGCAGAGGCACCAGCAAACAATTCAGAGACCAGATGAGACTTCAGACTGCTAACTGGTGGGGAACCCAAGATTTAGAAGGGATATGGAGATGTCTGGCCCAGCTCTCCCCTCAAATAATTTGAAGCAGTTAGCCAAGGCAAAGGCTGACTTATTTTTTTAACTTTTTATTTTGAAATAATTCTGACTTAAATTTTTAAGAATATTTTATAGTAAACTATTCTAATAGCTTTTTAGAATTTTTCCCCCCTCTTATAAGAGAGTTTGGCCTAAATAGTCTCAAAACGTCTTTTAGCACTAACTTTCACAAGTCTAACTTCCACTGCTTCTATAACTATAATCTAAATATGAGGGTAATTCTTTTTAATTCACTGATATAATAAATGTGATTCTATAATTTATTAAATAAATGAATTTTAATGGATTTGGTCTCTGATCCTATAATGTTAATAGGAGACAAGGTAAGTGTTAGGAAATAAACTAACTTATTGGGAACCTGGTGTCAAGTACTGGCTTTTTACATACGGTAAAATTAGTGCATTGATATAACCACCTTATGAAGTGAGCAGTCTCTCTACAAAAGAGGAAGTGAGATTCAAAGAGGTTAATTGATCTGACCAAGATCACACAGACAGTTAGTAAAAGACAGTATCTGGACCTAGGTTTTAGTTCAAAGTGCATACTCTTTCTATATGTGCTGTTTCCTACTAAAACCTACAAATGGCCCTTCAATACTCAATTGTATTAACCTAAAGCAAAATATCTTTGTCCCGAACTACGAAAAAGGAGGAAAAGTAAAGTATGTTATGGATACTTTTCTGTCCTTATTTAGATATGTATGTCTAAAATACAACAGGATAAATTTGTGTGCCATAGAGTAATGGAGAAAATAGAGGAACTAAATAATCTGCCATTGACTACGTGACAACACTGCTTGTGGACATTTTATTCACTTTAAAATAAATATTGTGCTGTAAAACTGTCCAGAACTAAAATTTGTAGCACACAGTAAGCAAGTACAAAAGATAGCCAGCACAGTATGTTCTGTTAGAGTAGATTATTCTAAGTCAAAAGAGAAGAATCACTGACTGTTTACACCAGGTACATACTTTGAGAGAAAACACACTTATATTAAGGAGAAAGAAATATAAAAGTTTTGAGGGAGGAGAAGAAATCTATTACAAATAAGAGTTTCTTGAGATTAAAAGAGGTGAAGAAAACTTGCATGTGAGGATTTACTATGTGCCGAGCTTCTAGTTTAATAACTGGTAGAGAGCAGTTGCAAATTAAAAATTTTTTGAAAGGATTTCAGGCACTGGAATACATATTTTACATAGTCTCCCATTTAAACCTCTTATCAATTTCTTTTTTCATTATCTTTACTTCATTAACTATAGATACTATAATTTACATAATAAATCTATTATTTAAAAACTTTCAATAGATACAATTATGACATTTTATTAAACTGGACTCTAAATTGCTTGGATGAGATTTATTTTGGAATTATATTATCCAAGCAAAGAAGAACACAATCAGCTCATAAGACACAATAAAAATGAAAAGAATGAGACAAATGCCTGCCTTAGAAGTTTATCAATAACCTCTTATATATACATATATATTCACAAAGTAGTTGAGAGTTCTTTTATATGATCATTTAGATGAGGTCCAATGGCTGAGAACTCTATAATGAGACACATGGTCAGTCAGACAGAAGTCATCCAGACTTTCAATGATCTTTTCTTTCCCTGAACTTTACTATCCTTTAGTTGGGGAGAGAAAGAAGTCCATTTTCATCTGCTGTGTCTAAGATTTTACAGATCACTGGAGATTCAACCTAAAGAACAAAAACAACAAAACCATTAAAAAGTTGCTAAGCTTAATATTCTCCTTTATTCAGTATTATTCTGCTGAATGAATACATGTATATATTTTTGTTAAATGTATGAGCCCTTATTTTTGATAAACCATCCAATGTTATTTCTACAAATTGAGCTTTTTGAAAACAATTTTTAGTCATCCATATAAAATACCAGATAAGAAAATATTTTTATCTCTAAAGTAAAAGTAAAGGACATGAATAAGAATGTACAGCTAGGTTTTATACAACAAAAATAGAAGATTATGGCATAATAATCAGTGTACAATTTAAAAAAAAAAGGCAGAGAAAACTGTAACCCCAAAATGTACCAGGTGTTGACATTATCAGATGTTAGGATAGAAGAAATAGTGGAAAAGGTAAACAACATGTGTGAATAGATGGGGGAATTTTAGCAGGAAAAAAAAAACTGTAAGAAAAAACTAAATGAAAATGTTAGAAATGAAAAATATGTCAGAAATAAATTCATTCAAAGTAGGTTTGATGGGACATAGCAGAAGAAAGAATCAATGAACTTGACGATAGTTTATTGGAAATGACCCAAATTGAAACAAAGAAAAAAAAGTGAGAATAGAATAGAATAGAGTATCTGAGATTTTGGGACAAATTCAAACTAACATGTTTAATTGGAGTTCAAGAAATGGAGAAAGAATGGGGCAGAAGAAATCTTTGAGGAGATAATGTCCAAAAATTTTCCAAAATTGATGATATCAACTCACAAATCCAAGGAACTCAGTAAACTCCAACCAAGATAAATATAAAGATTAAAGATAGAACCATACGTTTTCTAAAAGAAAATATGAAATAATATCTATGTGACTTTGGGTGGCAAAATTTCTTAGAACAAAAATAGCATTAGCAATAAAAGGGAAAATACTGAGAAAATGAACTCCATCAAATAACCTTTTGCTTCTAAAAAGGCATTAAAAAATAAATAGGCAAGTCACAGATTGGGGGAAAAAACGTGCAATATAAATACAAAGAACTCATATCCAGAGTATATTTGAATTCCCAGAAATAAATAATAAGACGAAGAAAAAAATAAAAATGGATAAAAGACTGACAAAAACTCTGTCCTTGATAAAACCACAGTTAGGCTCTCCTAAGCTCTCTTAAGGATTCTGTCTTGGGCCCTATCTTAGACCTGCAGGATCCAGTTTGTATCAAAAAATTTTGATAAATCAGAGAATCACCATTCATATCTGATCATATTCCTCATCTCTCATCTTTGATATCTGATGATATTGGCATGGCTTCAGCAATAATCCTGATAAGTCAGTTTAGCAAGAATTAGTTCCCTACCTTTGATGTATCCTCTAAATAATTTTTCTTTCATTGACCAACCTCTTCTTCCTGCTTTCTGCTTGTTCGCTATACATTCCTAGCTGTTTTTGCAGTATTTGGAATTGAGCTGGATTTCTCTCTCCTATTGTGATAGTCTTGACACTTTTTGTAATAGTCTCGAATAAAGCCTTGCTGTTTTAATAAGTGTCAGAATAATTTTTTCTTGGTGAGACACTTTACAGAAGAGAATATCTGAATGAATAATCATGCAAAAAAGGTTCTCAAAACCATTTTTTTAATATGGGAAATGCAAATTAAAGCCACTAAGTTGGCTAAAATAAAAAGGCTAACAATATACCAAATGCTGGTTAGGATGTGGAACAACTGAATTCTCATGTACTGCTGCTAGAAGTGTAAAATAGTATAACTACTTGGAGGACTTTTTGGCAAAAGTTAAATATATCTAATCTATGATTCAGCAATTCTACTCCTAAGTACTTACTCAAAAGAAATAAAAACTTATGACCACAAAAAGAGTTGGAAAAAAATATTCATAACAGCCTTATTCATATAATCAAAAACGAGAAAGAACTCAAATGTCCATTATAGGAGATGGATAAGCAAATGTGGTATACTTATATAAAAGAATACTATTCAGTAATAAAAAGAGAACAAAGAACTGATACATTCAACAACATGGTTGGGCCTGAAAGACATACTCTGAGGCCAGACATAAAGAATTATATGCTATATAATTCCATTCATATGATATCAAAAAGGAGGCAAAACTGACCTGTAGTATTGAAAATCAGAAAGATTTATCTTTAGGGACTGAGGAGTACTGACAGGCAAAGGGTCTAAGAAAATTTTCTGCAGTGACAGATACTTTGTTTTGAGTGAAAGTTACATAGGTATATAAGTATTGAGTTTGTTGAGTTTTGACAATTTAAGATCTCTGCATTTAATTTTATATACATTATACCTTCATAAAAAAGATATCAGCTTTTATAGAGGTAGTATAGAGACTATATTAAATGTTAGAGACTTTTGAAGGTCTTTCTAAACTAAATGTTAAAAATTAAAATGTGGCCCCAAACTGAATTCCTGAGTATTAATTTTTACTTACCCCAAGAATATACTGACAGGAATGAGGTTCTAGCATGTATACAGTAACGGCATGAGGAGAATCTGATTCTTTACACCTAAAAGAGAGTACTTTAAGGTGCTACCCAAACCATGCAAAATCATTTAAAATAATTTTCCTCTTAAGCTATGAAAATTCCATATAAGTGGCCTTGAATAACAATAAAAATTTGAATAATATTATTTATAATAATTTACTAATTATTGTAACTTATGAATAAATAATAATTATTAAAGTTAATTTTAATCTTAGAATAAATGAATAATTTTTAGAGGTAATTTAAATAATTTTATTTTTCAATTATAGCTGATGTACAAAAAGAATAATCTGGGATAATACATTAATCATAAATAATTATGAATTAATACAATTATTCATAATTACATTTGCACAGAGCATAATTTGATGTGCCAACTTACTTTAGTTTTACAGTCACTTGTCTTGGTTTGTCAGTTATATCACAAATATCTCCATTCCCGTAAAAATGTGACACCATCCTGAATCAGAAAAACACACAAGTTTTACTAAATAAAAATTTCATTAACTCAGAGTAATCGTAATGAGTAGGGTGAGAAGATGATTATTAGAGGATTAATTTTGCATTAGTTAAAAAAATGACTATAAAATATTCTTTAAAAATACATATTTTTAGGACTATGTAACAGAGAATCTTTCAGATTCTATAAAGTGAATATAAAGTTGAGATACTTTGTAGTGGTTTAACAGAATGATCTTCAACTTGTATCTTATTTATCTGCATACAAACAATTCTTTTAAAGTTAACCATTTCTCTAGCCCTGTATATTATTTGCTTTGTGGAATAGTTTTCCTATCTTCCCATCTTCCATTCATTCCACCCATTAAAATACTGTAGTGCAGGTGTACATAGATTAAGCCTCTATAAATTCCAAATGAGCAGGATCCAAAGAAAAACTTTTATTTTGCTAGTCTCGCACTCCTGTACTTCAATATCTACTGCACACGATACATGAGCTATTTTCATATGAAACATATACAAATATAAGAAAAATCCTTCTGTTTAGTATATTCTAATACTTACAAACCCATCTGTTAATTTTGCTAACTTTGATTTTGGTCAGCCTAAAGAGTCAGCACATTCTGAAAACAGTCTCAGTACCATCTGTGCTAGGAAAGAAAAAGTTAACACTCAAGAAGGGGAAAAAATGAATGATTTAAAACTCACTGGGCAATTTTCTAGACTACTAGAAAAGCTAAAGATTAGTTATTCTTGAGAAATAAGAAATTAATTCACTTTAGCTATACCTATATACCTTAAAAGAAATGACATAGTATTTTTAAAAAAACACTGTTTAACTATGTTCAACCATTCTCTCCCAAAGGTTAAGTAACAAAGGAAAATGCTAGAGTATATTTAAATAGAACTAAACAACTTAAAGAGCTAGACTGCACATGAGAGAGACAAATGCTGTATAACAGCCTCAGACCTAATACCCGGAATTGAGCCACTGTTACTAACTCCACAACTCTCATTACACCACCACCCCCACTATCAAAGGCAGCAGCCAATTTATTGCATGCTACAGCCAGATACTAAGCTTTACTTGAATTACCTCATTTAGATGTCACAACAATTCTATGAGGCAAATACTACTAGATAAGAAAAGTGAGGCTGAAGAAGATTATGAAATTTGCCTGAGGTAGTCAGTGAAGAGCCAGCCAGCATTTGAAACCAGGGCAGTGCCTCTGGAGACTGTGCTCTTAACTACTACACTATGGTGTTTCCCCACTAAAAGAAAACTACCCTAAGAGAGGTCCCTGTGAAAAATTGACCAGAGATTTTACTTAAGTGTTTCAACTTTATGTTTTCAACATTTTGAGTTTTAAATATTCTACTAATCAGATCCAAAGGCAAGCAAAGTTAATTTTTACCTGACTGTCTGGGTACCATCATCTTGAAGGTGATAGGCTCTAGCAGTATTCTTCCTGGCCCATTCAATATGTTCTTCTTGGTTCCATGTTCCCACAACCACAGAGGTTTTCCCACTATCTTTGTCCTAATATATGAAAAAATATTTGTGATAATGCATGCCTGACATCATCAAATAGACATTTCTGCTGATGGCTTATAAGCTACAGTCCTTACCTTCATCTGCACAGTAGACAATCTATATTTAGAGGTAATAATGTTTTAGTCAAACTTGACAAGTAGAAATATGATATTCTTTATTCCTTGCTTCTCTGAAAAAAATGAAACTACTTTCTAGTCAGACTAGCTCCAGGTAGTCTATTTCCTTCCTCTCCTATATCTATCTATCAGTCAGTCCCATCAATTTTCTTCCTGGGGATGTTAGTGACTTCAGACTCTTCCTCTATGTTTCCACTGCCAACATCTCACCCCCAACCAAGAGTTTAAATCTCATATACCTAAATGATACAACCACATACTACTGTGATTCTTAATCAAATCTTTGGCCTCTATCTCTTACCCTGCAGCCACACTGAGCCTATCTTCAATTTACTTCTACTTTAAAATGTAAACCTTCAAATTATATCACTCTTCGCATTACTTATTTGATACCATGCTCATTTCTGCATCAAGACTATTCAGAAACCCTCTTTCCTGTTCTGCTTTTATTATTTTTAAAAAGCACTAACTATATGATGTCCTACATGTGGACTTCATTCTCTCTTCTTCCTTTTCCTTCCCTTTGTCTAATCCTTTGGAAGGCAATTATTCAGTATGCATACACTTAGACTAGCAAGGAATATTATGAATATACTTGCAAAAGTTCACCAACAGAACTATTTAAAAATGATCACTAAGATACCATCACAGCAAAACTGAAAACAACATAAAGGTCCATCAGTAGCAATATGGCTAAATACATTGTGGGTACAGACAGAACCCTCTGTACCTGCTGAAAAGAATGAGATCAGTTTTTGCTGACAAAGAAATATCTCTAAGATACTAAATGAAAACAGTAAGTGCAGAGCAGTGCATTTAGTAGACCTCTTCTGTATAAATAAAAAAGTTATACAAACATTTAGGTATATGTATTATTTTTCTTGTTAACTGAGAAAAAGTTAATAGCAGTTCCTTTTGGGATATGAACCAATGGCATACATTCCTTTAAAAAAAGCCACTGGGTATTATCTGGGCTGTAGTTAGAGGATACATGTACTTTATCATTTTTCTGTATTAATGTTATTAAAATAATAAAACATCTACAAAGCAGAAAGAAAAAATGGAAAGAATAGTGAAATCAAACCTCAAGTTTAAGTGAAGTAAAAAAAGGCCTAGTTGACAGATGCTTCAAAAATTTAGAATGATTTAAATGTGGAAGGTGAGCTGATGATCTTTCCAGGTATGATCCATCTTAGAATTTAAGACTGGCTCAAAACACCTCAAGAGGGCCAACACAGCAATTCTAATTGCTAGTTATTATTTCTTTTTAGAATTAAGAAGAACTTTTTAAAACACAGGTCAATATTTATAAATGTTTGTCTTCAATATCTAGTAGTTTATCTTACCAAACAAAGTACAATGATGATAAAGTTATTGTGGCTTCAACTTTAGAATTTAAGCAGCCTGGCTCAAGTGTGGAAGACTATGCTATCTAATTTATGAAATTATCAAAAAAGGAAGAATAAATAGCCAATGTGTCTACTCTTACAACTTATTTTAAACTTAGATGAAATAATATATTCTTTTGGCTGAGAAACTTGCTTCATTTACCCTATTTTACTGTCTCTAGCAATAATGTCTTATCTTATACATACACTTTAAGTTAAAGACGACTTGTAGAATATAATTTTTTTCAGCAATAAAAAGAATGAAATCTTGACATCTGTGATAACATAAATGGACATGAAGGGCATTATGCTAAAGGCAAATACCATATAATCTTATTTACATGAGAAATCTAAAAAAAAACAATAAACAAAATGAAAACAGATTCACATTTATACAGAACAAGCTGATGGTTGTCAAAGGGGAGGAGGTGAGGGAATAGAAATGTGAAAAAAAAATTAAAAAACAAAACAAAAAACATTTAAAAAAAATTTATAGAAACTAGTATTAGAGGAACCCCAGCTAAATGACAAACTCTCAGTTTAGGGGTTCTCCCAGTGGTGTTAAAGGATGAAGACTATAAGAATGAGCTGTTAATCTGGCACATCACCTTAATGAAATTTTAAATGTGGAAAGGCAGGTCTGGTGCTTAGTTTAGGATCCTAAGTGCAAAGTTTATCTGGGGCAGCAATAAATTTGTATGATTTTGGACATTAGCAACCAGCAGGTAGCGAGGAACAGAAAGGTAGCAGGGATGCCTGAGGGGAAAGTTGGATTGAAAAGAAAAAAAAAAAAGGAAAGATGAATTATAACAATGACTAATTTCTCAGTCAAAGCTAAACAGTTTAGTCACACTAGCTTACTATTCCCCCAGGCTCATAGTAATACAAGAATATAATTAGTTAAACAGTTTTACTTTAAGATGACTGACTTAGTAACAAGTTTTCCATTTTCCAGAGTTTGGACAGTTGAGTATTTCCACATTAAAATCACCTCATAATTAAAAGTAACACTAGCTTCCCTTTTTTTCCACAAAACATTTTAAAAACTTTAATTCATCTAGAGGTAGAATAATATAAATGCTGTTCTATACCTCATGGTATTGATGTACGTGTTTGCCATAACAGAATTCATATTTCCACCAACCAACGCCCTACAGGAACGAAAACAAATCAAGTTATGTACAGAGAAAGGGGGACTAGGGCCTGTCTCAATATTGCCTCATGATAGCGACAGAAGAATTTATAATTTTTAAAACATGTAATAGCAATAGTTTGAAATTAAAAATTACTGAGAAATAAAAAAATAGACAAACAGAGAATTACTGCTGTACTGCCTTGATAAGATAAAATTAAATGAAAATTCCACTTCTAAGTGTATTTCTCACTGGAGCTATTTGGGTAAAATCTTACCTTTGTAGATGTTGGCTCAAGTTTTAAATGTGATTGCTATATAACCAAAATGCAGGCTATACAATCACTGACACCCATTCCAGCAATCAACCAAAATCACATGTGACTTAGGTATATATATTATCTGTTAAATAAGGGTCAAGGGTTAGCTTGTGAGTAAAGAGAACATAATGGCTACAGATTAGATTATAGTAAGATGTATAGTAAGAGATAAAATGCATTGGGAGGCTTCCAGAATCCTGCCATTTCTTAATGGATCAAAACCTTTTTCAATGCTCCTAATGATTTTTGACTAAATAACACACAAGTGAAAGCTATAAGATAAATATTTAAACTGAAGGTCCACTTCTCACCCCATGAAAGCAGTAAGAACCACTAAGGAACTCTTTTATGAGTTGGTCATCTGTCAATTTGGATATGTGGGTTGTTCCAACAGTGAGCATCGGCTGAGAACCAACAGCAATGGCTTTGTGGATTGCTGGAAATCTCTCTTCTTTAGTTGATTGCAAATCTTCCTAAAATTAAACATATATATGATTAAGGGCTCCTTTGCCACACTTAATTTTTTCAGTTATGACTTAAAATTAATTTTACACTGTAGAAAATTTGTAAAATAAAAGTTTTTTATTTTTAACATGTTTTAAGAAAAAAAATTTGGAATGCTTAATAGTATAGAGATAGAAAAAACTGTAGAGAAAGCTCTAGAAAAAAAGTATCTACCCGTTATGGGTATGGTGGCCATTCTTCACGTACAGGAATAATTTCCATTTCACATATTTTGTCTCATTTTTATTATAAGTACTTTGCTACTTGTTAGATTTTGTGTCTCTACATTTAGAAATTTGGATATGTGGGTTTTGAAACATGTGGTTACTATGGGTAAAGAAAGTATAACAAGCAGAATAAAAAGAAATTGAGAGGGAGAAAACATGAATATTAGTTGTAATTATTCAAATGAAGCAGGACCTGGTTGTCCTGGAGGAACCTGCAATTTAGTAATGTAAGACACCAACTAATAAGGGTGCAAGCACCAGCACATTCACAGAGCTAGGAGTGATTTAAATAGATTTTGAGAAGAACTGGAACATGAACACTTCACAAAGAGAAAACTGTTGATTAATTCTTAAAACATAAATAATTTGTGATTTATGTGAATGTCTGGGTGCTTGTTTTGTGTCCGTGTATGCATACACATGTGAACCTGAGGAAAAGGTAAGAGCAAAGATGTGTGGTATAATATGACATATAAAGCAAAAGAGATAAGCAAGCACTAAATGGTGAAAACTGTATAATCCTAAGAAGTTTGGACATTAATTTACAGGTTTCAGGCAAAGATATGGAGTGATCAGATTTTTAAGTAATCACTTTAGCACTGACAGGGAAGAAGGAAGAATAAGAAAAAATCTAGAGGTAGGGAGCCAATTTAGGAGCTGCAGTAACCCAGGCCAGAGATGAAGAGAACTTTAAGTATGGGAGTGACAGATAGGGATGGAGAGAAGAGGGCAGTTTTGAAAGAGGTTAATGAGTTAGAATCTGATAGTTAACTGGGTATTGACAGGGAGTTAAGAAGAAATGAATCTAGCTAGGCCAGAATTGAAGAAGTGATTATACCAATTATAACTGAACAAAATAATTTAAAAAACTAAATATTAAAAAGTGTTCCCAGTAAATGTATACTGGACACAATGTCTCCTTTTTCACCTGCTCTAAGTGCCATTAACCTATTGTGGTTCTTTTCTTCTACCTCCCTTTGAAGAAGTCATTGGATGGTTACTCTAGAAACCAATGACCTTTTCCTTTCTCTCCTCCAATGTTAAAGAAGAACAAAGGTTGCCAAGATGGCTTCTTATTTTTTGAAAGGACCTTGAATTTTATGTATAACTCTTTCTACGTTCAGAGCCTACTTTACTCCTGGTACTATTTTAAGTAGTACCTACTTTACTCCTGGTACTATTTTAATACTTTGCTGAGTATTAAAAATGAAGCAGACATAGTCACTGCTCCTGAGGAGCTAAGGTCTAATAGACTAAACTTAGAACTACTTAGAATACATCAGACCTATAGTAAGGTTAATGAAGAAAAATAATAACACTGAAGCTGAGATAAGGACAAGAGGTAGGGAGAATAGAAATATGACCATTTATTATTGTTTTTTGTGGACAGAATATCTACTGTCATTTTTAAGGAAAATTATTCCAATAAAAGCAAGATGATAGTAGTTTTTATAGTAGGGTTTGGAAATTCATAAAATGGAGTCCTGATAGTCCAGCAATTTCCAAATCAATGTAACATAATAATAGAGAACATCAAACCAAAATTCTGATGCCAGATTTGTATTTTTATTAAAAAAATTCTTTATGATAAAGCTTGATCCACACTTAAGAGGAAAACCACTTGCCAAATATCAAATTTTAAAAGAAAAGTTATGTATGATAAACTAGATTTATAAAAAATATGATTCTGAAATAAGTATGATCAGTTTTAAGTGACTACTCATCCTATGATAGTACCTAAGATTTTCATATACAACATGTACTCTAAAGATCCTTCTAATATTTTGAAGTCATTACTATCAATAGCTTTTTACAAATAATTTTTTTTCATCTGGAAGATTAAACACATTAATTAGAGTAAACTGGCACTTCTTCATTGAAGAGTAATTAAAGTTGGGATTTGTGAAGCATTTTGATCAAGCTGAATTAAGTATCTGTCAGTATTTAAATCACTATCAAGGAGAAGATGAGAAGAAAATTCCATCTCCAATCTTTTAATACAGTACTTCAAATCAAATGCTGATTAAGATAATTTTTCCCTCCTATCGGAATAGCAGTGTTCACAATATCCATAAAGATTCTGGTAATACTTCTGCAATAAATATTCAAGAGAAAGGAAGAAACAGGCCTTGCAGCTAAATGTTAATTAATTAAATCATTGTTAAGTACTCATGGCATAACTGGTAACATGCAAGAAGCTAGAAACCCCAAAGTAATGAAAACATAGTTTATTTTCCATTCATTTTAATGTAAGAACCATAGGGAAAAATACAATCTACTAGAAGTCCTAGCTCCTTTGCAAAGGAAGTGACACTGGAATCACGTCTTCAAGCCGAAGAAGTAGAAGTTCAACAGCCATAGGGGAGGGAGTGAGAAGGCAACAGAACAGGAGTAACAATATATCCAAAGGCAAGGAGATTGGAAAGAACCTAGTACTTTTAGGAATCTCTAAGTTTTTCAAAATAGCTGGGATAAAGGAAATGGTGACAAGAGAAGAGGCTAAAGCCAGATCACTAAGGGGCTTGTATTTCCCTTTGATAAAATCATTGTATGAGTAATGATTTTATCCTGAGGTATATATCATGTTTATCACCAAAGGGTTAAATACATAATCAAATGTTCATTTCAGAAAGAGCATTTCATCAGTTCTGTGTGAAGAAATAGAAAGGGGATGCATGGAGACTAGTTTCTGGTCCTAGGAAATGATAAGGTGCTAAATTAATGACAGGTTGGATTTGAAAAGCATTTAGATGATAACACTAATAGCTCTTAGTGAATGAACAAAGTTCGAGATGAATCGAGAGAGAGGTAAGAAAAATAATTTCAGTTTCTGACTTGACAATTAGGTAGGGCCTACGATCAGTGTGAAAGAAAAAAAAAAGGATGAGCTTGAGATTATTAAAAATGTTTATGGCTATATCCACTAGGAAGATGGAAATAGAAGATAGAATATCAAAGGGGATAAGTAGCATAAAAAAGTAATTAAGATGACAAGCTCTAGAATCAAACTGCTTTGATTCTAACCTGTAATCCATCACTTGTCACTTCCCTTCCCAAACCTTAATTTTCTAATCTGTTAAAATAATAACAGTATATCTTGCAGGTTGTTGTGAAAATTAGGTAATAGCTATTAAGACTCAATACATATTAATTATTGTGACTGTGGTTTGATTTCAGGAAAAGGTCAGTACTGCAGATGCATATTTGGAACTCATGGGCACATAAATAGAAGTTGAAAGAATGGGCATGAATGAGTTTACTTAAGGAGACTGTGCACAATAAGGAGAGAAGGCAGCTATGGATAGAACTGTAGGAACTTCAAAACTTTAAGGGGCAGGAAGTAGGAAATAACTAGTACAGAGGAGAAAGGAACCAGAGATAACTAGAGAGAATAGCTTGGAGTAAGGGGAGGAGAAAAAGTACAAGCTTCAAATATTCGGTGTTTTATGCTGTAAACTTAACAGAATGTTAAACTTAACAGAATGTTAAGTTTAGAATAAACAGGTGTCAAACTTTAAGATATGAAATTGTAAGTGTTGGAGAATACTAAAATAGTTTCTGAGAAGTAGTAGAATTAGAAAAAAAATTAAAACCAATAAAAAGAACTGGAATTTAAAACTTTGAGTAAAGAAAATAGATTATTACTACTGTACAACAGAAATCATTAAAATATTAATATATGCTCTGAAATTTGGAAAAGGAAGCACTGAGAAAATACTGCTAGGTAATTTTTATACCTCTTTATTTCTCCTAAAAGGCACCCTTAGAATTTCTTCCTGCTGTTCCAACTGTCTCAGAGTGAGGGGTTTAAAAGGTGATCCTGGCAGTGACTGGCAAAATATGTCATTCACAGGAGATGCTCTGAATCTGTTCAATAAGAAGAAAAAATTAAATCAAAGTATATGCTACTTTAAAATATGTATATTTCATGTTTAAAATATTAAATCCACATCCTACCTATATTTAGGATGACTGCACAAGAGTGGTGTCAAAATGACAACTTCATATTCACAAGTTGTAACTTCAGCTACTGAAAGAATTTCATGCTTAGATTCAGGATGACATATGTACATCACAGTACTTGATCTGGGCCGGTTCTGTTTCAAACTACATGGTGTACCATTTCCCATTCCCACAGGATAGTAAGGTGTCATCTGACCTTCGATATTTTTAGTGGGAATCTTAAAAAAAGAGTATAAGACAGACTTTTCATTAGAAATAGGGGTAGGAGTGAGGATGGGAGAAGCACTTATTCTGAAAGGAAGAAAACTATATATTTATAAACTAACATTTATAAAGGTAACATTTCCATATTTTCTATAAATTGTCTAATATTCTTTTGATTCATAAGTTCTTATCTGAGCAAATACATATTTTCAGAGCTAGTTCAATATAGCAAAAAAAAAGCAAATTTTACTTAAGTGCTCAAATTAAGATGTTAAGTGAATGTACATGTATATAAAAGGCTACAATATCCTGATTAATATGAATTGCTTTAATAGTTCTGAAGAAACAGACTAAGATAAAATATAGAAACTTACTATACTGGGCTAGTCAGAACTTTCTAAAATCAGTGAATGACTGTATTAGAGTTTAGATTCTAGAGGTTCAAAGTTTGATTTGACAAAATGTGAGGCTATATAAAAATAAAACACTACTTTCTAAACAGGAATCTAAATACTATACTAGTTTATCTATTTTCTTTTCTTTCCTGTTATTACTATTAACAGATATATTTTTCAGCATATAAACTCATATAAATCTTTTTAAAGCCAGCTAAGTAAGGCTTTAAAAAGATATCATTACTAGTGTCTCCAAGCAAGCTCTCTGGAAGCAAGGAACTCATCTTGTATCACTTTGGCACCCTGTCAGTACCAGGTCCAAAACAGGCAATAAATGTTTCTAGGGAAAAATATTTTGAGATTTCTTATTTGTTATTTTCCTGCTAACATCTGGAATTAGAAAGTCCTGGGTTCAAATCCAATCTCTAAATTTACTAGCTTTATAATTTTGACCAAATTTCAGTTTTTGTCATTAGTAAAGGCAGAATAACAATATATACTCAAAGGCTGTGGGGAGAATTAAGCATTACCTTTTGTTACATGCCTGGCACAATACCAGGCTTATAAATTGAAGCTTAGTATATGTTAGTTTTCTTCCTTTACTCTTTTTCTCTTCTTCTTCATTTCACACTTTGAATTCATCTTGCTATCCCTCCAGAGCCATAGTAAATAAATATTTTATTTCAGAGGTAGTCTATATAATTAAAATCTCTTGAAATAGCAATGCCATCTGTATCTATTACTTAGCTTATCAATTCCCCTCAAAGCCACCCTTTTAAATTATAGGAATCCCTTTTAAGTAATTTTTAAGGCCTTTTGCCATTTCACTTACTTCTAATAAAAGTAGCATTCTGATATGAAAATCATTTATAAAAATATCCTCTATCAAGTTATTTAATTCTTGTGGAAGCTCTTAAGATTCAGAAAGCATTCCTTGAACTACAGGGGCATTTAAAAATTGTGATTAGGTACCTAAAAAATATTCTTTTTAAATAATTCTATTCAGTCATCAATTATGCATTCATTTTCAGTAAACATTTATGAAGTATCTATGTTATGTCTGGCACTTTGCTTTGCACTGTGGGGTAAAGAGATAAAAATGACAGTCCCTGCTTTTAAGATGCTTGCAGTCTGGCAGCTTAAGTTATTTACATATATAATTTACCTGTTTTACCCACAGGAGATAGAGATCAAACAATAGGAAAAAAATGCAAAAGCTCTTATGTTAACTAGAGGGAACTACTCCAAATCACAGAGGTGATTTAATGCTGTTATAGAAAATTTCCCAAACACGTCTTTGGTAAGTCTGTTTATTTTTGTATGATCTTAAAAGTAAATAAAAATATCACAGTGTAACTTTTCTCAGAAAAACCTAACATATTGTATATTTTCTTCTACCCAATCTTTTGTAGTATTTGATAGGTAAAGAACACATGGCTATATTCTGTCGATTAACTTGTATAAATTCATGCCTCAGTAACAATAAAGGTTAAGAGAAAAATAAACATTTGTCACTTGCCTCTTTTGATTTTTCCTTTTCTTCTGCTTCTTGTTCTGTGAAATAAAAGTAAGTTTGAAAGAATGACCAGTGACTTAGTAAGATACAAATGACTAAGTTTTCAATCAACTTTGTAATCTTAAACTTCTTTCTAAAAAAGACCTAAAACATACATATACTTTTTATCATAGTACTCTTAGCTAGTTTCCTTGAAATTGTTTTGTTTGAAAAGATAGTCATTTAATTTTTACCTAGGAAATACTCTATTTGATGCATAAAAACTTGCCACAATGTATTCTTTTGAAGTATTTTTGTTTTAGTGAAAAGTTTAATCTTAATTGACCAATTTAATATAGAATAATAAAATGTTTCACAATTTGAGGGATACTTCTACATGCTTATTTTCATATATAACAACTCTGCTTAAACCAAGCAAGACTAACACTATATAACACTAACATGTATATATTTATCAGACTTTTAAAAATTTAATGGGTAGAAAAAAGTATAATGGTTATTAAAGCAGGAAATAGTGAAAAGATTGCTAACATTTTAGTGTTTTAAAATTCATAGTCTCCAATAAGATTTTTAAAATTCCAATCTGAAAATTTACTTTAAATCAAATCCAGTATCACTATCAAATAACTATAGAAACAAACCTTTTTCAGATAGAAGGTTCTTAGCCAATATATTCCCAAGGTAGTACTCATGAATATTTACTTTCTATATTTAAAAATGAAATAAAAATATAGTAAGTATTTCGCAAATACATTTTTCAATACAACTTTAAAACCATTAATCTTACTAAAGTTCTCATTTTATAATGTTCTATTCTTCATATTTTAAAGAAAAACATACCTGACCACTTTCTTTCTCTTCATGGTACTGCCGGATATGTTTTCCATGACATACTTCATAAGTCCAATAAGACTCAATCTAAGAAAGATAGATGCATTTAAATATACAAAAGCCACATCACTCCATAAAATTACTTTTTGATATTTTAAGTAGCTGAGTAGATTTCCCTCAAAATTTAAGGTAAGCTTTTATTAAGTGAAACTTACTATTATGCCTCAGAAAAATATAAAATTTCTGAAGCTTATTCATTGTTTTCATTAATTAGTTCTTTATGAAAATTCTGTGAAGAAAATAGGTCTAGAATATACATGGGGTCTGTAATAACCACCTGGCATAGGGATCATTTTCTACATAGCTTAAAAAATAATAATTAGCATTTTTAATTAAAATTGTATACAAGGAAAATTTATTTTGAGCTGAAAAACACTCAAAGCAGTTTGGTAAATGATATTATTTAATACTGGTATTATTAGGTATTTGCTGCATATAACATACAGGGCTTTAAATGAACAAAATACTATTAAGTAATGGTTTGGATTTACAATGAAAAGTTTGATACAACATAAGAAAGTCAAAAGAAATGCAGAATTATTTTCAAGCATCTTTTGGCTCCTGGAAATTTATTTTCTAGTTATCAAGTGAACATAAAATACATACTCTGTAGGAACAACTGCTTTGTTTAAATAGTGGCTCCAATAGCTCTCTTGGATTAGGGCCTTTATAATCCTTTTCTTCTTCCTATGAAAGAACTGGAGTTTAATACTTACAATTATTCTAGAACTTCACCCAACTGCTTTTTGAGTATTGACTCATTGGTCAAATCACAAATGCTTGGAAATAAAAAGGGGGAAAAAGGTCAAAGTTTTTAATAATATCCTATGGTATACCACTTCTTTCAAAAGAATTGAAGTATAAAATACGGAGCCATACAATAATCTTCCATTCTTTCTTCTCTTAAGAAAAGGTTTTTGAGTATCAGTTTTCTGGACAATTCTTATAAATCCACTTCAGAATTTTTAAATGCTTGCATCCAAACAAATTTTAGTTATGAAAGCCTCAGAATGGTGGAATCTTGTAGAATATATTGGAAAATTTTAAGGACTTCTTAGTTTTCTATGTATTTTTACATTTCAGACTCAAATACCATTTATATGTGTGATTTTGTGTTATTTGTGTATTAAGGTTTAAAACAAAATGAGACAGATAGCTATCTTTCACAGTTTTCAAATCTGAACAAAACCTAGGAAAGCACTCACTGAGTTTAATATTTCCATTTTACAGATCATGAAAATATTATGTAATTAGCTCAGTAAATTTACTGAGCAGAGGAATTAAGTTTCAAATTTGTTCAAGGTTCCATAGCTAACTATAGCCTATACCTCGCCTCCTGGCTCCTAGGCTGGTGTCCTTTCCATTTTATCATGCTGCCTCTCCTGTTTCATCTTGAAAGAAGTCATTGCCTTAAAGGATGGATAACAGGCAGTTAGGGCATTTTAGGAGGAAGAAATGGGCATGAGCTAAGGTAGTGAGAAAGCATAGAACACCTATAAATTTATTAGCAATTTTTATTTTTAAAAAATGTCATATACATTTAAAAATTTTATCTTGTTTCCAAACCCTTATTTCTACAAAAGAAAGCAAGCAAGCATGGAGTTAGATTTTCATTCAAACCATTAAGAACTGGTTGCTAATTATTCTAAGCTGAATTGTCAAATCAAAGAATTCAGGATAATAAAAGTGATTACTATTTTTATGGTAGAACAGGATTATTGAGACTCCTGTCATTCAATTTTATTTTTGAGCACGTGGTTGCAATGTTTAAATAAATATCTTTGGTGACAGGGATTATCAATATATTTACAAAAACATACCTCATCCCCACCTGTTACAAGGGGAAGAATGCATTTATATTTTTCTTTATGTGTAGTTGTCATGATGACATAATTATCTTCTTTATACAAAACTCCAGTTGTAGGCTAGAAATAGAACAATAAATATGCATTACTTTCTGTTTAAACTGTATTACATTGCATATCTTAGCTTACAGTCATAGGTCAAACTAATTCATCATTTCAACAGAGTATTTTTAAACATATTTCCAAGGTAAAGGTAAAATAGTCTACATATTTGTAATGATAAAATGAAGATGACAAACTTTATATTGGTGTTACAATATAACAGAAAAAAATGAACAAAAATAAAGTTTGCAGTATAAAGAAAAAAGTAGTAATGTAACAAACTGAAGTTAAAATATGGATTAAAAAGCATTAAGAGGCAATAAATGTTCATAGACACACCATCACTGAATATTTATACTAACAATTACCACCTACATGTGAGAATATATAGCACTTTACAAAAGTACTCTTAATTCTGCTGGATGGGGCACCTGAACAAATTATAGTGCAGTATTTTTCATATTTGGATAACATATAGATAAATTACTTTTAAAAATCACTATAAATCCTCTGTGCTGACTTAACTTTTTTTAGTATATCAGTCAGCAAAACTTTTCTTTTTCTTTTTTTTTAGGCAAGGCAATCTTTGATCTCACAGATTGCAAGGACTTTGTCATTTTACAATCCCTTATTTTTTATGCCTGGTCTTCCTAGGTGGTCTCTCGTGCAAGTACTAACCAGGCCTGACCATACTTAGCTTCTGAGATAAACAGGATCAGGCTTGTTCAGGGTGGCATGGACAGTAAACCTTTTCTATGAAGTGCCAGTAGTTAATATTTTAGGCTTTGTGGGGTACATGGTCTCAGTTACAACTACTCAACTATGCCATTGTAGTAAGAAAGTGGATAAGCAATTTGTAAATGGGTAGGAATGGCTGTATTCTGTAAACATTTTATTTTCAGAAATAAAAATATTTTACACCTTTGGGTCGGCCCAAAGGTGTAGTTTGGGGCTCCTGTATATATCAACAAAACTATCCTTAAAGTTTTCTACACGAGGAACCCAAATTCTCAAATCAAATATGAACCAATGTAATTCAAATGAACATTTCCATTATTATAATAATATTATTTAACTAAGAAGAAATCTCTGTGATAGCACATGTCACTAACTACTGGGGGAGAGGTTTCACAGTTTATGATATGGGTTCTGTGATAATTCAATTCTCTCTTTTTTCTTCTTATAGTACTATGAAACCACTAAACTATCTGGCTATTGCTGGCAAGAAAAGAACCACTCTCTCAATTTAACAAAAACAACTCTTAACCATAATAATACCAGTACTACTTGACATCGATGTCATTTTAAATGTAAATGCAAATTTTGGAAATGTTTTCTCAAGACAATAAAACAAAACTAAAATCAGCAGTAAATACTAGCTGTGTTAACTACACAACAGTACCATTTTAAGTACTTTACATTTATTAACTTACTGATTCTCAAAACAAGTATTCTATCAATCTTAAAGAAAAGGAAACTGAAGCCCAGAGCTTAAATAATTTGTCCAAGGTAACATGGCTAAACTAAGTAGACTGGTTCCACATTCTGTGCACTCTTAACTGTTTTAACATATCTGAATTGGCTTTTGGCAACTTTTTTTTTTGGTTATTATTATCGACTCCTGGATTATAGTTAAGGATCCTTGTTTAAAGACCATTATAAATGAAGAGGGGAAACAAAAAGATTTTAAAGTGAGAGTTGCAAAGTTAAATTTATGATAAAGAAATCCTTAGAAACATTTATTTAGTTGCTCCAACAAATTGCTACATTTATAATGCCTCAATATTTTTCAGATATTTTCAGAATATGATAGTGAGTTCTGCAAAGCACAATTTACATTCACTTAGCAATGGATGGTCTGAAATCTTGTAAAATCACTGCTGTACTGTAGTGAAGGCAGATATTAACACATGTATTCACCTCTATTTGTTAAGTACTTGCAACTCTAATGTTCAGAGTTGACTTCTACAGAAACACCGATTTATTTACTAAAATGTTCACCAGTGCAGACAATGGAAAAAGGAACTGCTTGTTTGGAATCACAGCAACTGAAAGGAAGACAGTTCATTTTTTGTAATAAAAACTAGTCTTGGGTTTTATGTCTATATGATAAACACATTATTCTGTCTGTTGTTTTTCAGATCTAGGTAAAGGGTAACAAAAAATAGACACAAAATAGAAGATATCACCATTCTTATGTGAAGATGCAGACACTTGCTTTTCAATAATTTAGGAAGGGCTACTTTCTTCATCAATATAACAGACCAAGCAGGAATTCTTCAAATTGAAAACTCTTTGCTAAAATAGTCATTTATTGGGATCACAAAGTAAATTTTAAACAAACTTCACCTTACATTTTTTTAATAGAAATTACTGGAAAAAAGTAATCTTTTTAACCTTTTGTGATTTTTTAAGTTAAAAAATTTTTTAATCTACTACTAAAATGCTTCCTTCTGATTTTGTGAAATAGGTTCCTACTTTAAGAAAATATAATAAATTCTGAGTGCACAGAATTACAGGAGGTTTATAAAATATTTGTTTTATGTAACTTAATCCCTTAAACTATCTTCAGCATAAGAGGCAATATTAGTGATTTGATAAAAAACAAATTTTAATATAATGACACTAAACAAAGAAGGAACTTTAAAAATATCTTGGCAGGGAAGAAATTCCTAATGTTTGACATAACTCTGGAGGAATTAAGATAAAAGATGAGAGACAATTCCCTGGGAGAGGCACAAGTTTTCAACATATATAACATGCTTGGAACTATTCTTCCCAAGTATAGTGTTTGGAGAAAGTATTTGAGTGGGAATACACTTCTATATTAACAATAGAAGTAGAGAACATTAGACTTATTTTGTGGTTTTACTTTGGTGAAATCCATGAACCCTGTGAAGTAAGGAATAATTGAACACTAATGACATTGGGATATTTCAGAAAGAAAATATATGCATGAAAAGAAAACTGAATGCTAAAAACTAGTAAAGCATATCATAATCATTAATGTAAACATTTAAAAATGTACAAATTTTTGGTGCTTAAGAAGGAAGATTGTACTGATTATATAATTTTGATATATATGAATGGGAAGATGATTTAAAGCACAGAATTTTAAAGCTAAAAAAATGTGGATCTAATCTAGTCCCTTTCAATTTTAGATGGTAGAGAGATAAAGGCCCTCATTCCTAGTTCATACATCTGCTTAATTATATACAAATATCCAACCAACTGGCTCACATAAAAAAGACAGCACCAGGTGAGGAGGGCTATAGTTTCAATTACATAAAGTAAGAAAGGGAAGCCTTAAAATTATAAAAATATTTTTTGAAAAAATCAAGACTAATGATAATGACTCCTGGGGTTTATTTTTGTGTGAGAGTCATAGACTTTTTACCAACTCATAGAAAAATGTCTCTTGATTTTTCTCAAATTAACTCAAACTTAAAAATTTCTCCTCAAACCCTCAAATGTTCCCACCTTAAATTATGTTGCATTGCCAAAGTAATTAAAAACAAAATTTCAAAATAAAATTGTTAGATATGTGAAAGGTAGGTATAGCATAACATTTTTAGCCAGCAAACAACAGTGCCAGAAAGAAAATTGTACGACAATTTGGTAGCAACCTCTAAAAAGGCTAGCTTTAGTCATCTACTTATAGGTCAATAAGTTTGCAAGGCCACATATTAGCATGCCTTTTTAAATTAAAAAAAAAAAAACACAGGTGCAAGAGTAAAAAAATTTTAATGACCACATTCTTTAAACATTTGCCATGTTCATTCCAAGGGTGCTCTTTGGAAACAATATGAGAGTTGGACTAAAGTATTCTCATTCAAGCCTGCTTAAGTTAAATTTGACTCGCAACTTTTATTTAAGTATATTTCAATATATTATCAATATTTTATGCCATTAACCCAAAGATAAACTTGGCTTCCCAGAGAAATATTTACTTAAATTTAAACTACCATAATTAGCACTGAAAATAGGGGTGGAGAAACAAAACAGGTGTGAAATATTAGCAAAAACTAACATTTGCAAATAGAAAGCTGTTGTGGTAATGACGACATCCACTATCCTGGTAAATCTTTTTTGACATGATGGTATCACTTATTCATGTTTCAATGAAATAGTAATAGAACAATACACTAAAACAGTCTCCCAAGTGAAATGACTATAGGTAATTGGAGTAAGATTTTTTTTTTTTTTAGTTTTGCATGTCCTAGGACTTCAAAATAAATGTTTTATTATACAGTTAAGTATTTTAAGAGCACAATATTTATTTGCCTTCAGTGCATAGGAAGATTTTTCAACAGTCGACTCCTCAAAGGAAAAGACTGAAATTTTTCATTACTGTGGGGTTATGAATGTTCTTCACTGCAGGAAAACTGATCATAAAACCTCATGTTCCGGGATCTTAAATAATAGTCGTAATACATCAAAGCTATAAAGGACATTCTGCATAGAACGTCGTTAACATCTCACAGGCCAAAAAGCCTTCTCAAAAACAACTTTGAAAGGAAAAGAGCTCTGTGTGTGTGTGCGTGTGTGCACACACAAGAGAGAAAGTATGAATATGAGAGAGGGAGCTCATATCTGCAGCACATCGGGTGTATGGGTTGGGTGGTGTGTAACACTGAAGGCGAGAACGCTGTTGGTGGAGGAAGAGCTGCAGTAGACTTTTCAAAGAGGAGATAAAAGTGTACGCCTGACGTAGTCCTTAGAAAGCTTCTTCCACAGGGCGGGAGTGTTGGTTAGCAAGGTCTAGTGAGGCTGATTTTAAAAAGGGGCGAGCAGGTGACCGCTGCATCCCCAATGCTTAGCATAGAGGACACATCCACGTAACGTGCTCGAAAAACACTTGTATGAATGAATGAACGCGGGGTAAATGACGTTTTGGACTGGGGAAGGAGACAAGCGCCTGCAGAGATGGTTCTAGCGGGGAAAAGCGTAGAACACCGAGGGAAGGGACCGAACCCTTAGTGCTGGGAGGAAGAGAGATAGCTACGGGCTTCGCGAGGGCACTGACCAGAGAGAATTCGGTGCCGGGCCAGTTGACTCGGAAAGGGATGTCATCGCTGAGTTGGGGGAGCGCTCGGCCGCCGCCGGACGCCTCTAGAAGGCCGCAGAGGACCAATAACACTGGTCCGCCTGGGACCAGACTCCGCACGCCGCCGCCTCCTTCCTCCATCCTCCACCGTCGATTTCTCCAGCCGCCGACACAGCCTCCTCTGCCCACAGAGAGGAGAGGAGAGGAGGGGGAGGAGGAGAAGGAGGCGGCGGGACTACTAAACGCCCAGGCAGCCCGGGGCCCAACCGCCGCCACGTCTCCTTCCGGAGACCGGGCAACGCCGCCCCTGCCCGCTTGGGCTACCGGCCACCGTTTCCGGGGCGGGCGGCATATCAACATCCGGGGCCGCCGTGCCTTTCGCCTACGGAAGCCGGGACACCAGTCGGGTATTTCTTGTTTCCCACAATCGCAGTTTCGCGGGGGAATCGAATGTAGCGGACTCCCGGGAGAGGACGCCCGAAGAGCGGGCCTCGGACAAGTCTTTCCTGCGGAGAAGCGGCGGCACAAAGAGCCGGTGAGTCCGGGAGATGGCGGCCTCTCCCTCCAGCCACCCGTGCGGCTCTCTGGCGGGTGGGTAGCGGTTTGATCTTCACTGGAGCAGGAGGAAGAGTGTGTAAGTGGGGCGGGTTCTGGTCTTTAGATGGGAAAATTCCAAGTAGCGACACGTGAGAAGTGGTGGTGTTCCCGACTTATTTACCCTCTCGCTGCTTTTCTTTTTACTTTTCTCTGCGTATAGCATCTGGACACTTTATCTCTCCAGGTTGAAGGTTCTCTCCGCCTCTTCTGCTGTGGGCAGTGGCTATCTCAGTACTTTTAGCAGCTACGGACTAACGCAGGACAGTTTGCTTAGTCTCTGCAGCCCTGGACTCAGGGATGCTCGAGCTGAGGAAACTTGTCACAGCATAAGTACTGTAATTTTCTGAGGTAGTCATGAACAGAGCTTCTCCTCGTGGGGAGGGCAGCTAGCTAGACATCACACCCCCTATATTTTTACCGCACGTGGGGCTCCTGCATCCCAAAGTTGAGGTGTTAGCTTGTTTTCAGAGAAGCTGTTTCCTTATGGGAGATTCAGGGCTATGTAAACGTGAATATGATCACATGAGGTTAAGACAAGTCTGAGGGGTTTCAATATAAGAAAATGTTTTAGATTCTCATCTCTCTCTTTTAAAACAAATGTCATTGTTTTAATTTCTAACATAGTGGGTTTATACAGTGTTAGCCACAGAGCACCTATCATTGTCTTTCTGGAGGTGGGAAAAGCTAAATGTTCTTGCTAGATCTACTAAGGGACCGTCTCCTTCACCCCCGCCCTGCAAATTTGAACCAAATCAAAAAGCAGGAACAGAGGTCTACTTTTTCACTTTAAAAACATTCTTTTTTTTTTTAACATAAGGAATACACAGTTAAAAAAAATTACTTTGTTCCAGAATTGAAGTGTTCATTAATTTATTTTGCACCTATTATTAATACTTACTTAATATGTGCTATCACTGGAATTTATAAAATGATAGATAAATGTGTCTCTATCCTCTGTCTCTCATGGTATAGCAAGGGAGATTACACAAACAAATAACTGCAACCTATTGTAATCATAGTTAATTTCTTTTTAGCATTTACTTTGTGCTCTCCACTAGTCTAAGTACTTCACGTGTATTATGTGGCAGGCATCATAAATTACACAATAGAAGAATGTTAGAGTGGAGATACAAATAAGTGAGGAATTCTGGAGTTTACAGGAAAAGCTTCCCAGGAGAGGTGTTCATCATTAGAACTGGAGTTTTAAGGATATATAGGTGTTCATCAGGCAGGTAGGGAAGTGCATTTCAAGTGTAATTTTTCTAGATGGTCCATAAAAGCTTTTTGGTATAGTCAGAGGGCAGAGATTGGTGCTGTAGTGGAACAGAGGCAGTTAGTTCAGGGCAGGTTGCATATTTTCTGCAGAAGAGTTTAAGTTTTATCCAGTGAATCAATTTCTTGAGGGTATAGACTTTTTACTTTGGAATCATCTGAGGCAAACCCTTTTTCTCAAGTATATGAAGATTAATTCCAAATGGATTAAATATTTAAGTGAACAACAACAATAAAAGAAAACAATAGAAGAAAAGTTAGGGAAAATAATTGAACAATCCTGGTCAATAAGATAGGAAATCCTCAAGTCATGAAGGAAAAAAGACATAGTAGTACCCCTTTATCCTCAGTTACCCTTTCTGAGGTTTCGCCATTGGTCACCTACAGTCTGAAAATATTAGATGGAAAATTTCAGAAATAATTTATAAGTTTTCAATTGCATGCCATTCTGAGTAGTGTGATGAAATCACATGCCATCCCACTTCTTCCTGCCCGGGACATGAATCGTCCCTTTGTCCAGTGTATCCATGCTTTGAGTACAGTACAATAAGAGAGATCACACTCACAAAACTTTTTACATTGTAGTGTTATAATTATTCTATTTACTATTAATATTAGTGGCCTACTTTATAAGTTAAACTTTATCATAAGTATGTATATATAGGGAAGAACAGTATATAGAGAGTTCAGTACTATCTACATGGTTTCAAGGAATCCACTGGGGGTCTTGGGATGGATACTCCATGGATAAGTGGAGACTACTATATTTGACTGAATAAAAATGGAAAATATTTGTACAGCTCTGGTTTAATCTCTGGGACTGTAGTAATGAAATCTGCTTCAGGAGAGCTTATGTTCAAGTAAGGGTGGGTATTTAACATGGGAATAACAAATAAGATTATTTCTGGTAGTGGTAAATATTGCTTAGAAACTAGAGTTATGTGAAAGAGAATACCTCTGAGATGCACTACTGAGGTCCGAGTAGACTTCTGTGAGCTGACACTTGAATTGTGACTTGAGATGATGAGGAGGAAGCCACAAAGAAGTTTCCAGGCATAGGCCCTGAGGCAAGGGTGAACTTTTTGAATTTCTTTTTTCAGTGGTGTTTTTTTTTCCTTTTTTTTATGATTTGCTGTTGCTCATTTTTAATGGATGCAGTGTCTTCATGGATTTCTTTGAGGATAGCACTTATAAATTTTAAACAGTTATCTTCTGTTCATAGAAAGAAATAGCTGTGCTACCTTCAGGTTGGTTGTTTATTTTCATCCTTTTGGCTTTTGCTCTAACTAAAAAAAAAAATTTTTTTTTTTTTTTAAATAATTCTTGAGCTCCTGTTAAGGGAGCACAGTGTTGATTGTTGGGCCGAACTTTATGGTCATGGATGAAATGTAGGAAAGGAGCTGCCTCTTCTTCCTTTCTCTCTCAAATAAAGTGGGCTTTGTTATGGAGCATGAAGATGCTCTGATGCTTTCAGGGCAGACTATTAATTTAAAAAAAACAAACAAAAACAGACGTGGTTTTAGCTAGAAACCAATATTGTTGCTGCTAGATTTTGTATGTAATAAAAGAAGAGTGGTAAAAAGTTGGGCTCGGCAATTTCACATATATACTTTAATCATACTGATTTTAGTCCTGCAGTCCTTTCCTTCTTTCTATTACTGCTGCCTCTAGGTTTGGTACTCCCCCAGGTTGTGCTGGCAGGAACGTCTTCTACGTGGTTGCAGTTTTCTTGTGCATGTGTGCATGTTTGTTCGAGACTGTTTTCTCTGCACTGGTTTAATCCTCAGTCTCACCTTTCTCTCTTCCAGAATGAATGAATGTATGTCAGTGAGATTTTGGTAGGAAGCGGAGGAAAATCTGTGTGTTTAGTTTGTCTTACATGGAGTAGGTAATTCGTAAGTACTTGTGGAGCACATCAATTAATGCTGTTGAGAAAATTGGGCAAAGCATATTTTTATTTTAAAAAATTACAGCTCTAGGATATGGGTAATTAAATGAATCTTTTCTCTTTTACTGTTTTTTTTTTAATTCTTTAATTTTATCCTATTTTAGGAAATAATTTCATTTGGGTTAAAACTTATTAGTGGATTCCTAAGAGGCAACAAGAGTTGATTAGGGAAAAGGAGTTATTATTTTCTTTTCTCTGATCTGAAGTTTCAGATGCCAACTACATAAACAAAACAAAAAAAACTTATCAGTGGAGGTACAATATGAGAAAGCTGCCATCTTTAACATTTTCAAAAAAATGAATGGCCTTAATCCCTCCCCACCCACCGTGCTTAGCACAGTGCCTGGCATGTTATAAGTAATCAATAAATGATATTTTGTTAAATTTATTTTGGTAATTTTCATCATCTAAGAAAATGGGGATTAATATATGTAAAGTACTTGAAATAGATTTTAACATATATAGTAAGTGCTATGTGTTAACTATTATTCGATTCATGAACAACTGTTTATTTTCTCCTTGAAACTTTCTCTGATCCTACTAGTTTAAACTAATAATTTGCCTATCTGTATTCTGCTTATATTTTATGTCATAGCCTTTCTGTTAAGTAACACTTGAATTGCTTGCTTGTGTGTTTCTCCACCAAATGTGGTTCTTTATTGCTGGGACTTTTTTTTATCTTGGTAGTCTTGGTAAGTTGTCGTTGCTTGCTACATGTCATTAGTCTTCATTTTTGCTGGGTCTTAATGGATGAAGAGGATAGTGTGACTGGAACAAGGCATAGGGGTGCATTGAAATGTGACAAATAAGCCGACACCAGATTGTAAGTAGTTGAATACCAGACTAAAGATTTTGAACTTTATTTTCTATGCTGTGGGAGGAATTTTTGATGACTGACCAAATTAGTTCTGTATTTTAGAAAGTGTAGGAGAATGTACTGGAAAGAAGAGAGATTAGAGGCAAGGAGATGTAATATAAAGTCTGGCTCTTGCTATATTATAAGGTTCTTATTTTAGTTGAAAAATCTTCTAGTTACACTTGAAGGGTAGGTAGATCTTAACCATCATGTAACATTTTAAGCTGTACCACAGATAGGCTTCAGGGCTTCTCTGATAACTTTTACTTCTTATTAAAAAAATGTAATATAAAGTTTTTAGTAAAATAATGTGTAAAATTTAATATAAACAAGGTGCACAATTATTTTGTACATATCATGAAAATTCATCTTCTCCAAAAGCTTTTAAATTAATGAGTATCTTAAATCTGTTGTTTTCTGTCCTAATCATCATTCAACATTTAATGTGTATCATGTGCAAGGATGTAATATGGGAAAAATTTTTCTAGTTGGGAAAAGAAGTGAATTGTTTTTTGTATATTAAATTTCAGGTGTTCGTGTACATGCTTTATGTATAAGACAGAGTTCTAAAGAGTTTGAGAAAGTAGGCTAGAGATTGGAAGTTTGCCAACTCATAAAGGTAAATGAAGGCTAGGATTTGATGAGTTTGTGTGTCTGATAAATAAGCAGTCTAATATATAAATGTAAATATAATGAAATGTTCTCCTCTTCTGGCATGAGCTCCTTGGTTACTAGTGTTTGAGGCATCAGAGTTGTAAAGAAGGATGAAAACTGAGATCTTGGGTTGAACCAGGGAAGGGGTCATTGGAGATTTGAGATTAGGTGGAGTATTGCATAGTAAAGTTAGATTGGAAGGGAATTAAGATGAGTCTTCTGTACTTAAAAAATTCTGGGGGGGATAGGAAAGCATGAATAATAAATAAATTGTAGGATTAAGTGGTGGTTTTTCCAGTTGTAGAATGTGTGTTTGTATGCTGGCAAACTACTTTTAATGGAAAATGAACCTTAAGAAGAATGAAAAAGCCCTGAAACTCAAAAAAGCTAATTTTCATCATATAAATTTCATGTATTAGGATAATTTTAGTAGTTTTCTCTGGAGGAGTTAAAATTCTTTGATAAAAATATTCCACTATTCTTTGAATTTTAATGGATGCTTAGGGCGTTTAAGACTTTAGAAACACATAAAAACAAAAACTGAATAAATTCATAGAAAATATAGTTAAAATATTTTTGCTGATAAAATATAGGTATGATTGGAGTATTTCATATGTAGATTTTTAACATGATGTGATGAGCAGGAACTAAGCACATTTATCATATAACTGACTTAGAATCAGGGAAAAAAACGGGGTGGTAAATTATAGGAGTATGATGCTTACATTGAAACTTGGTACTGCACCAAAGTTATAATTTGAAAATGATATGTGTCTGTGGAAAAGAGAACTCTAATATAATGGAACAAAATGTTGACTGTAAAATGTTTGAAAAATATCTAATAAACCAAATACTGTAAGTATGATTGTCATCATTATGAATGTCAGAAATACTGGACCCATGGTTCTCTGAATATACAATATAAAGTACTATTAGAAAATATTTATTAGTTATTACATCAGCTGCTGTGTAATGCTTTACATATGTTAAAATTAAATGACACTTTCAAAATGTAAAATAATACACATTTCAGATACTTCATTAGTAAAAAATGAAAAGAGAGATATTTTTCCTATTTAAGATGAAATGCATATCTATAGTCAACTTTTCAAATCAGTCTTAAAGGAATGGGTCATATTCATGCTTTCAAATATTCCGAATTGACATCACAACAACCTTTGTTTCCCTAAATGATCAACTTTTTGTGTACAGAGGTGGTAATAATAAAATGGTGTTTGTTTACAATTCTTGATAGATTGAAGAGTGAATGTGTTGTTTGGACGTGGGAAAAGGGAATATAATAGTGGCCTGTAGTAGGAGTAGAAAGGCCTATTTTAAAAAAACCACTTCATTGGAAATTTGTATTACAAGTTTCTCAGTGTAGTTTACACTCATACTTTTCTTGAATTCCTAAAACTTAACACCTATTTGTACTCTGAGGAATGAGAGTCTGAGTTTTGTGTGTGTGATTAGGACAGAGAGAAAATGTTTTTAAAGTGAGTTCCAAGGGCTGAAAAAGAGAGACTTATGGTTTTGCTAACAAAAAAAAGTTATGCTCTAGATAAGTTAGTACCTTTGTTATGATTTTTGCTGATGTGGAGGCTCCAAACCCTAGCTTCTAATTCAGCACTGTTTAACTTTGCCATTGTAGGCATGTTTCTCCCTATCTCAATGAAAATGAATATCGCTGTCCCTGGGCTCTTTGGAATGGGGCCTCCCTATAAGTGTTGATGGTATCCCACATGTATATTCATATAGTTTGTCTAACTTCCAACTGAAAGCTAGAAAGACATATAAAGTGGAGATCACAAAGTAATCCTTCCTCCTTGATATTTTCTTAACACAGTTACATGTTAAATGGTAGAGTGACAAACTCCTTTGGACCTAGGTTTGTAAAATAAAAGCACAGATCTGTGAATTCACACGTATGATTGTGAATTGTAGCATGTAAATCTTGGATAAGCTTATTATATTTGTGGAAATCTATATACATCAAAATTAACACCTTTGTTACAAGTTATATACTATGTACTATTTCATTATACAAAATATTAATCTTGTTTACCTCCTGAAGATGTAGGGTGATGAAGATGGTTAAATTCAGGTGGATTTTTAAATATATTGTGCTTAATATCTTGTGCTTAAGAGTCAGAGAAACCTGGCTTTCTGCTACTTATTAGATGTGTAACTGTGTACAAGTTACTATGGAAACAGGCTCAGAGGCTTTATCTAGGAAAGGCTTCCATATGTGAAGTGCCTGGCACATCCTTATGAGATACTCATTAATGAATGTTTGTACATTTCCTGTTGTACAGGACAAGTGAAATGCTTTCTGGAAAACTAATATTGAAGATGTTAGATGTTCAAAAAGTTATATAGCTGTGTAAATTATCAAATAAAGTGTCAATAAATAGAAAAACATGAAAAGGAGTACTGTTCCTACTATGTAGGACAGCTTTATTTTATTCTGTTATTAGCTATGCTTTGGTTTGAGGAATTTTTATTAAGTTTCATATTAGATTTAATGATACTGAAATTCTTTTCATGTTGATTTTTATAGAGACTATCCTCTTGAGAAAGGAATCGCCTATAATCAGATAATCTGATTAGTTTTACTCAAGGCTAATTCTACATGAATTAATAATGTAGATGTATATTTCCTACTTGAGCACTGTCAACACTATTATTCAATGGATACCTTTGTTTAGGTGACAAGATAGAAGCAGGAAAAAAAAGCTGTGTACAAAATAATCAGGTAATGCCACTTTTAAAAATTATAATTCTAAAAGCCATTTCATACTTTATATATGTTTGTTAATTTGGATTAGAAAGCCCATTTAAAAAAATTTTTAATCTAAGGTTAACAAAGTGAATAACAGGCTACATTTAGTGGATATGATTTGTATATGTAATTTTTGCTTTTTTAGCTGAATGAGTTTTTTCCATGAGTAAAATGCATTTATTCAGAAGAGGAGAGGTATAGTACATTATAATTCCAAGGACATTTTTATATTAAAAATGTCATTTTGGGTGCTTAAATTGGAAAGAGTTTCATTTATTATCTGAACAGGAAATTCATAATCAAGGATGTACTCTTATCTATATTACTATATATTTCTAATTACCTATTATTTTAAGCTTGTATATTTTAAACCATGGTTACAGAATTACTATATAGGAATATACTGAAGGTAAAACCTTATTTACTGGACTTTTATTTTCATTCTCTACAACTTCAAAATAGTACTGTGATATGAAACAACAATTATTTTTACTGTGTTAAAAACAACCTCTGAACTGCATCCTTCATTGTATTTTTCTAAAGAATTCACTTCATAAGTAAATGTTCAATATCATATAATTAGGAAATCATAACATTATTAAAACTTGAATTTTTCTTTAACTATACCCTAATATTTTGAATATGTTTCAGGATACTTGCAATTAAACTATAAATTTTGATATCTTGACTATAACATTAAAAATAAATAAGTTCTTTAGGTAAGCATGTTTCCAAATTATACTGCCTTTGTGCAAAAACTGTTTTTTAAAGACTAAAAGCTGTGCTTATTTGGAAAAGTCAATGATTAGGTCTTTATAAGCAATTGAGGTTCTGTTTTCCTTCTAAACGTTCCTTTACTAATTTTTCCAAAGAGAAAAGATGCTCATCTGCATCTTCTGGCACAAGGTTCCTAATAGAATTTGCCAGTTCAAAAAGATACTCTGTATTTCTTCCACTTGGACCAGCTGCATTAAAAATTTGTTCAGCAATGTCTTCCAGAGGTGCAGGACCAAGATAATTAGGATTATCACATGTACCAATATAAAGCAACACACTAAATGGTTTTGTTGTGGGATCTTTTGGATAAAAAATGACTGTTGTGGTCCTGTAGCCTCCTTTCTCTCTGAAGTCAAGGTATGATTTTACTTCTTCCTCCTTTCCTACTGGTAATCTGTAAGCAACACCCCATACACAACCCTGTTGAAAAATGAAAAGAATATATTATTTAGTATTTCCAAGGCTAAAATAGGTGAAGAGATATTGTAATCTAAGAAAATATCTTGTATAATCTTAGAAATCCATACAGTTTTCTTCACTTAGTGCACCAAAGAGGTAACAATAAAGGAAATCAGCATTTTAAATTCTTCAATCTGAATAATTTCTTTGCACACCAGGATATTTATCTTTGTTTAAATTTTTGAAAGTATGTCTTTTATCTAATGAAACTGAAATGAAAAAATATCAGGTCTTTATTTGGGCATTAAAAATATAGTTCTAACGCTTTAAACCCATAAGCATTTCACTGATGCCTTAGAGCAGTAGTTTCCATACTGCTTCATAGTGTTGTAGTCACTTGAGCCTACCTCAGATGCTGGCTGGATATGAATGTTGGGGTACTAGCTGGGAGAGTTTTGACACCCCAACCCCCTTCAGCTAGGAGCTGAACATCACTTATCTTTTTACATATTAGGTGTTCCTTTTACAGAGTGTTCTGTATTTTAAAGCTCTGTAGTAATCAATTACTTAAGGCTATAGCAATTTCATTTTTTGTTCATTTCTTCACTGCTTAAACAAACTTTCAAATATCCTTTGTAAAATTACTCTATCCAGAATACTACATGGCAACCTCTTTTGTCTAGAGAACCCATGAACAAAGTGTCATTAAAAAAGTGTACTATAGCTGCAAAGTTTTTTTAGTATTAATAAAATATCTGTGATATAAACAAGATTTATAGTTTGTAGTACAGATTTTCTAGTTTCTTGATAACCTTTATTAACTTTAATTATAAACTTTAGGTTGCTAAAAATCTTCTTGAATAAACATTCAGTAGAAACAAAAGTGCCATTTATTAACTTTAAGAGTTATAGTTACCTTTGAAGCCATTTTTATAGATGCTATTCCTAATGTAAATTATGAAAGCATTTCATAGTTCTACCATTATTCATCTGCTGTTGCTCACTGAAGATTTTTGTATATCGAAATCCTTTCCAAAGTTAAATCTTTAACTTCATAATATAAAACTGAATTTAAATCTTGATAAAATGATTGAAAATATTTAAGAAACAGAGGACTATTCGGTAAATAAGTTTTCTAGTGCTCTAACCTCTTTAAAAACATTTTGTGCTATTGATAAATTTAGGCAATAAAGAAAGTGATAATTTCTAACTAAGATTTTTGCTGGAAATATAAGACTCCTAGCAAATATGTGGCAAGCTTTAAGGGTTCCATTTTATTTTTAGTGGTAGTTAGGCTGGCTCCATTAATGTCAAAGGAAGCACAAAATTCTATCAATAAACTCATTAAGGAAAAATAAAAGACTACATGCCATTTGGTTTTCTTTTGTTATCTACCTTGCATTCTGCATTCCAGCCTTTTCCAACAGATGAAAAGAAACAACAAATAGAGAGGAATTCTAGACCTAATGTAGTTCAAATGGTCTGTAATGACTATTAATACAATTTCATTTATTATGAAAACTGAGAGACATCTCAAAAGCTTATATGATTAAAGACTATATGAGAAAAGTAATTATACCATACCCCCGGATCTTCAACAAGAGTCACAACTCTTCCAGGCTGTTTAAAAAAAAAAATTCTGAAGTTATTTAATCAACTAACTAAGCATCGGCAACTTATTATTGACATGGAGTATTTTAACTTTACTTGCTCAGTTTTTTTAGAAGCACTTATGTTTTTTAATAAATTTTAAGATGAATTAAGTGAGAGAATCTACTTTATTCAAACTATTTTGGCCTTTCTAAGCCATTCCCTTTAATTTGTACATATTAGGTATATATTATGTTGACTGAATATGGTTATATTATGAGACACACCTGAGACTAAGGCTCATCTAAAATGGAAGGCAAATAGAAGAAGCAGTTACACATAAAATTTCTGGTCATTTTTTCCCTTTAGGAAGAGATTGCTTTAGTTTTATTTTATTAAGGTACAAAACATGGCATTCCAGGGTGCTTTCCTATGGGGAAGTGGTTCTCAAACTTTCGTGTAGATCAAAATTATTTGGAGAGCTTGATAAACACACATTGCTGTGTCACACTCTCAGAGTTTGATTCCTAAATTTGCTTTTTCTTTCTTCTTCTTTTTTTTTTAATATAATTCCTACCTGGTGCCAAAAGTTATGTATCTACTAACATGTTAATAACATCATTAATGAGAATGCTGAGTTGTAAACCACAATTTTACTTACTTGATGCCCATTGGCAAATATTGAGCCTAAATCATTCATATTTTTGTGTCATCATAGTTGCTATTTCCTTCTAGTCTTTGTCTACTTGTATAGATAATTAGTAATCATGGAATATGTGGGATTTTCTTTTTTATTTTCCTGTTAGTCTTCTCATACATTTTAAAAGTTGTGTGATATTCTATCATCAATGAACTATAATTTAAATTTTCCTGTGCTATTTCACTGGACATTTAGATTTGACCTGTTTTGTATTTAAGATAATGCTACAATGAGGATACCTATATTGCTATGGGTCATGTAGGTATTGCCCTATTATTTTCAATTTCAAAGTTAAATAGGAGCTATTTATTGAATACCTATTCTGTGTTGTAGAGAAGACAAAACTTTAATTCTTGCTTCCAAGATCTTACATTGTAATTCTGGAATAGGAACTTAACATGTGAAATTTAGGTAGAGAATACTTAAGTGCTAAGATATATGGTATTTATTAAGTACAGTAAGAATTCCAAGTCTTCTGGTAAAAGGGTACTGTGACTCATGATTGAGAAGTGAGGGCCTAGAAACAGTATTATACCAAGCTAAATGTCTGACTTTATCAGAGGGTCCCGCATGTAGGGAAGATGATGCAAAAAGATAATGAGAAATAGGAGAGAGCAGATTTGAAAAGCCAAAGAGCGGAATTGAAATTAGGGGAGAGTGGAAAATAAGCTGTTAAAATTTGGGAGAAATAGGAAATAAGGAGCTACTCTAGCACTTGAGTCACAGGTGACTGGCATGAAAAAAGAAGTGTTTGGGGAAGATCATGGTAGTAAATAAAGTTAGAGTGGGAAGGAGGTAGATTCTGAGTAAGAAATGTTAGTGGTCCAATTGGCAAGTTCTGTACTGCACCTTTCTATGCCTCCCCTTACATTCAGCTAAGTCATCAATTCTTGGTAGCTATCTTTTGATTTATCTTCTGAATCTGGTTCCAGTTTATCTCAGTCGCTTTCTTTGGGATCTCACTGACTGCTTCTAGTTTTGCTTCCCTCCAGTCTTTTCTCTATTTGGCCCTAGAACGACTTTTTGGTGCAAAAATTGGGCCACTCATTCCCGTGCTTTGAATTTTTCAGGGTTGTATTATACACGATAAAATAAAAATTCATTAGCATGACTTAACTACAAACCTCATTTCTTATTTGTTTCCCTCAAGCTGTACTGAATTATCTATTACTTTTACAAACATTCATATCTTTGGATATACTGGTGCCTAGTGTAGCATGCTCTTTCTTCTTTCATATCACTCTGATATCCTCTTACCATTCTCCATAAATGCTTGGCTGATTCCCCAGACAACTGTAGCAGCAGTAGAGAAGCAGCAGCAGCTCCTTCTAAACTCTCATTGTTCTTTTTATTCATTTTCTTTATAGCACTTATCAGGTACGTTGTTTGCATACTGTCTCCACTTATATGTAAAGTGCCCAGTAGTAATTGTTGAAAGGAGGAGGAGGGGTAGTAAAGTCTTAGACTTAGGGAAAACAGCATTATATAGAGAGTCATTTTAAGGGAAAATAAATGGATCCTGTGACTGCTTTATGGATGAAACAGACATGGACTGTTGGTACTGTTGATATATTTTCTAAAACTTAAGCTCTTTTGTTCCTCAAATATAAATATATTGTTATTGAGAAACAATATAAATGCACATAATTGATTTTTTGTGGGGATTGAAACTGAAGGTCTTTTCAAGCTGAATGAAATTGGAGGATGTTGTGAAATGAGTCATGATGGGAGCTTTTATTGAGTAATGAGTAATGTTTTTGATCTAGAAGTTAGGGATTTAGTAAATGTTAAAACATTTCCTCTTTTTGAAATTGAAATTTATATTCTCTCTGATGTGAAATAATCTTCACATTTGAATAGATCCTTCATTTGGTGAGAAATTGCTAGTTATATATAAATGAGATACTTGATTAAATATATGAAGAAATTAGAGTTTAATGAAGCCAAAGAGAAAGCATAATTTAATAAAGCTAGCAAGTTTGGTATTTTCCCCACAAATGTCACATTGCAGTATGTGGGAATAAGTATAACATTTATTTAATATCACATTTCATACATAATGATGACTCGGAGCATATGTTGCTGTAAAAAACAGTCCTATGATATAGTATCTATTTCCTTCTTCCAATGTGCTGTAGACTTTTGTATTCTTGTTTGTCACTTAATATATAAGGTTGCTGATCCATTACAATAAAAAAATGTGAAGTAAAATAGTTTTTTTTTCTAGTTTTTTTTTTTTTAACAGAACAATATACTTAAAACATGTTTAGTAATTAGACTTTAGTTTGCTGTGATGGATTCTTTAAATAAAAGTGGGTGTAAAACTATTAGCCAAGGCAATTCCCCCCACCCCCCAACTTTCCTGCCTTGTATTTTAGTAAATTTAAGTAAAAAGATACTGGCTTTTAGAGCTTTCCTCTTTTAAAGAATCATGAATTGTTGTATTAACTTGACAGTTTCTTTTCTTCTGTTTGTTCTCACAGTGTACATATCTCAATGTGCTGTGTAAGAAACATACATTTAGGTTGAGACTAGGGTAGTAGAATATGCTATTGTGCTTTTGGACCAATACTAATCTTTTTTAAAAATGGTAATTAAGCTTATACAACATTCATTGTATTTTAGAGAACATGTAATTAAAAATTTTGTCCTCTTCCAAAAGTTAGGTTAACTAAAACAAATGTTCAAGTTATCCAAATTATTACCCCAAACTAAGTTTTCCTTACAGATTAGTTGCTTTGCAGCCAATACAAGGTTAATTTCCATAAGCAGTGAGCTCCTAATTCTTTGTACAAACATATTGAGATAATGTCTTTGCATGACTGACTGAAGAGTGGATCAAAGAACTTAACATTTCACATATATAATTTAGAGAACCATGGAGAAAGAAACATTAAAATAATGCAGGAACTCGTTTAACGTTGCTAGTAGTTGACAACCAAAGTGATCACAGTAAGCTCCTTAACTTGAGGTAATTTTGGGAACTAGTTCTTCTGTGACCTTAGGTGCCATAAAATATAACCTTTGTAAAGGTATAAAGAAACCCCTGAAGTAACATACACGTTTGAATTCAAACCAATGGAAGTCTGCCAGAATGCAGAAATGCCAACACATTTAATTTCTAAAAAGCAGTATTTCCAAGTTGGTTTTAGTATTTCAAATCCGTAGTGACTCAAAGCTTGATTTTCCCGCCGTTTTTTTTTTTTTGGGGGGGGGGGTGTGGCAGTAAAGGGGGCCAGAGGCTGCCCAGAGATGGGGCCCTCTGCCAGCCAGTCAGCCTTTTATGAGCTTGTGTGCTTGTGCCCATGCTGCTTGCCTCCTCAAGGAAATTAACCAACAGCATCTGAAGTGGCTTCAGAATGAGTGCCCTAGGTTTGGGAGCGGTGGGAGGCAGGTGGCCGAGGAAGATACATAGATATAATAGTATCGTCCCTAACTCACATGCTCGGACCTCGGAAGCGTTGGGATGTGGATCCAGCGAAGATGGGTCAGCAGTTGGGGAGGAGCGCTTCAGGGACAGTAAGTGTAGGGGACTGGCTAGCGGCTCACCTTGCCGGGGACTCCGCGGTGGTCTGTGCTGCCTTGCCAGAAGCGCCTGCTGTAGCCTGTGATGTATCCGACTAGCTTGTCCTGATAGGGGAAGTCCACCTTCCAGATCAGCGACCCGTAACCAAACACCCACATCTTTTTCTTGCACCTCCTCCGGCACACAGCTGTGGTCAACCCCTCCGCTGTAGTCCCCGAGGTGCGGGCCGGGAGTGCTCCTTGCCTGACGCAAGTTACCGGCTGCGCAGTAGCCTCACAGCATGGTTGGTTGCGCAAAGCACACTGGGACTTGCAGTTCGAGGTACGTGTGGTGACTTGGTCAACGTTATTTTTTTTGTTTCCTTGTTTAGGGTATCAGGAAGCATTGACGTTCTGAATGCTAAGCAATAGATTCTTCTGCAGCCTCTGTAAATCACCCTAACCTTCCTTTCGTGCGCGGACTACAATACCCACAATCCTTTCCTGGGGTTCGTGGCTCTGAGGTTGAATATTCTCCCTTTTTCGAACCCGGGAGAGTGCGAGAAAAGTTTGCAGTCCTGGTTTGCGTGTGGTCTAGATACTGAGAAGGGATATATGGGTACGGAAGTTAGCACATGTAAAGACATTTTGTTCCATTTGAAAATCGGGGTTCTTACCCATTTTACAGCAGTCAAAGGATCACAAGCTGGGAATGTGACTTGTATTTGACTTTATGTACATTTTAAAAAATCATTTGCTTTTTTATCTTTCAAATAAAGGCAGAAAGTGTATGCTTGTGCAAGAGCTACTATTTCAACAAAATTTTTCTTACGTATTTAAAGTTAACATGCAAACTTTGTATGCAAAACTCAAAACAACCGTATCGTCTTTAGTCGTCCCAGCAGCTCACTCAGAAAAGAGTGGGCAAAAGGTCTTGGCTCATTTACAGGCTTTGAAAGCTATCTGGGGAACCTCCAGCAATTGTATACACAGTTAGGAGTCTGTTCATTTTTCTGGGGAGAAACTTTATAGCTTTAATAAATTTTTCCAGTAGGTCAAGGATTATAAAAAAAAAAAAGCTAAGATCTGCTGGTTAGACCTACTGTTCCAAAATATTGTTTAGGAAGCTCACTTGGACTATAAAGGCTGCATTTCTGTATATGAAAACAAGAGTTACCAAATGCTTGTTCTTTTTTTTGAGGATTTCTAACTATTCCACGGTCTTTAGCTTTATAAAAGAATGCAAAAATAGCCAGGTTCAAAAAATATTATTTGTGCTTATAAGAAATCAGCAGGAAACTGCTACAAAGAAAACTTAAAGAATAACCTAGGGTTTTCATATTTCCTCCCAAGTTCTAGTTCCAGGTCACTTAGGATGGTTAGTTTTCCTCCACCCCAACTTTTTTGAAAAATTTCAAACATACAGAAAAGTTCATAAAGTATAGGGATCGTTCATATAGCATCCACCTGGATCCAGTAATTAATATTTTGCCACAGTTGCTTTACTTTTTTCTTTGTATATACTTTTTATCTAAAACATTTGAGGTAAGTTGCATGTTTATGATTTTTCACTGTTAAATACTTTTAAGAATAAGGACATTCTACTAACCACAATGCCATTATCACATCTAAGAAAATTAGCAATAATTACATCATCAAAATGTATTCCGTATTCCGATTTTCTTAATTATCTCAAAATTGCTTTTTGTAGCTGATTTTTTTCAACAATCCAGAATCCAGTTCAGGTATATACATCACATTGGTTTGTTTGTACTCTTAGTCTAGAACATAGGGAGGTTTTTTTATAAAAGGAGGTCTTATATTCATTCATGTTAACTAGTTGGTATTAAGGGTTGAAGGGAATGATCTTGTTATAGTACATTTCTTTTGGCTTCTTCCATAAGAAGCTCAAAATATTACCGAGTTCTGATTTTTTTTTCGGATTATTGCTTACTAATCCGAATTTACTAACTTTTTTTGTAAGTGAGAAAAGCCAATAAAATTTGAAAAAGATTCATACTTGTTTTGACCCAAATGTTGTTTTTTATGTCTTCGGAATAGTATTCTTGTTTGTATTTGTTTTTTCTACATGGAAAAAATTCCTGTAATAGTTGGAGTGCTTATAAATTGCCATAGACCATTGTTTGTTTGTTTTGGAGTGAAATTTGGATGTAATGGACTAGAAATTAGCATAGTTCAAAAAAGTATAGCTTAGCATTCAAGATTCTCCAGAGCCGTCAGCTATATCTCCAACCTCATTTTTCTACTGTTCTTAGTTTACTCTTTCTTACAAAGTGAAACAATTGTTTCCTTTATTTGCTATTCTTTATTTTTTCTTGTTCATTTCTATAATTTTGGTTATGTCTTTCCTTCTGTCCATTGTCTCATTGTCAAATCTTCCCTATTCTTTAAACCCAGGATATACCTAACCAAATTGAAGTAGTTTCTTCTTCCTTTGACTACCTATGACTTTTTATTTGTTCTTTTCTTTTGGTATTTTCTGCCTTTTATTTCAAATAACATATTTATTATTTCTGAATCTATACATAACTTGGGATAGAATCTGCCTGTATCGTTATATCCTTCATATTGCTGATATCTAGTTGGTGCTCAGTAAATAACTGTTAACTGAATAATTAAACATTCTGTAATATCTTCACTTTCCTAGTAATAGACTAGTTGATCTGATCAGATTAATCCATGTCTAATCTTAGCTGTTTGGCTCAGTAAAGAATCAGTTTCTGCAGTTATATTTAACTTTATTATTATTATAATAGCTTTATTATTAAACCTGACCATGATTAAGTTTAAATTTACTACTGGAAATGCTGTCTACTTTTTTAAAAATCTCTTCCCTCAAACCTTTCTTTTCTAGATAAATTATTTAGAATGTGGTTCTAGAAAGTTTTTCACCTATTTTGGACTAGACATGTTGATATTTCCTAAATTACGTCCTAAGATTATTAGAAAAAACTAATACGAGATGGGAGTGTTATTGAGAGGGACTACCTCTTGGGAGAAGCCTGAATCTGACTTAGCTCAATCTGTCTCATAAATGTGCCTAACAAGAAATTATCTTAGTGAGAGTTACATACTGACAGCTATACTGGACACTGATACCAGGGGTATTTTAAATTAATTTTGAAGGGAAATGATGAGGAAGCGGGCAATAATACTGTGAGGCACTTCCTGGGCTGGTGGTGTAGGAAAGCTGGACTCATATTTTTATGATTCTCTTTATTCATTTCAGTATATACAGTCAGTGGGACAGTTTACTCAAGGAAGGAGAAGCTGAGTGTTAAGTCCTTTCTGGAAAGGACCAGCAGGGGCAGGAAAACTAGTATTACGACTTAACTTTGCTTTTTTTCAATAAATCTCCTTTACTTTTTTTTAGCCTGTTTGGGTTTAGCTTTTTCCTATAGAGAGCTATAGATTAATTCTTGAGGCTGAGTATTACTGGTCATTAGATGGCCATCTCTGCATAACAGAGTATGCATTTAGGATTCAGTGGAGGTGTTCAGCTCTCTCATCAACAGAGTTCCAGTGAGTACATTTTGATGGGGTATGAGTAGGAGCAGAAACCTGTAGGAAGAAGCTGCTCAGACACCTTTTCTAGAGGTGAAATAAACACTCAAAACTCCATTGATGTCTTTAATGAGAACATTCCAAGGAATCCCAATTCACCAGAGAGACTCCTGGGTTAGACTCTAGTCTCTGGTGTGACAGGATGCTTTCTCCACTTCAGACTCTTCCTCAGCAGTCATGTGAGAGATGCCACATAGGTCCACTTCGATCCGCTTATCTCTGAGTTCAATGTTGTTTTATTGATTATAATGTTTTCTTTTTGCCTTGTTTTGTAGACTGGTCAAAACAATGGATTTTACGGAGGCTTACAATGATACATGCTCCATGGTTGGACTTGCTGCCAGGGAAGGCAATGTTAAAATCTTAAGAAAACTGCTCAAAAAGGGATGTAGCATTGATGTTGCAGATAACAGGGGATGGATGCCAATTCATGAAGCAGCTTATCACAACTCTATAGAATGTTTGCGGATGTTAATTCATACAGGTATAGTAAATTCAAGGTGTAAGAGGCTGGGCTTGCAAGCTGGATTAATAAAACAGTGGGTAATTCATGACTTATTAACAGTAATATTTGTTTCCTTTTCTAGAACCATAAAGTAACTGCCTTTGTATTATTGAGAATGATAATGCCCGCCTTGGGTTATATTAGTATGGTGTTCCAGCTTGACATCTAGAAATGTCCTTTATGTGGGAGTGCTTGTTCCTGGCCCATTTGTATTGTCTGAGCTAGGTTTAAGCATTTAGTAGTTTGCTGGTCATAGTTATTCTTCCTCTTCCAAACAAAAGGAGCAGTGTTACTGAACTTGAGGGTGCGAGTGTTTGCTTGAAGTAGTCTTTTTTTTAAAATTTACATTTTAGTATCTTTAATTTGGGGAATCTTTCCAATTACATTGACTTTGCAGTAGAGAACAGGATAGACTAGGTTCCTGTCTTATAGTGCTTACATTTCTGTCAGGGAAAACAGACAGTAAATACTTAAACAGTTAAGCAAGATAATTTTGAACCGTGAAAGTTTTATGGAAAAAATAAAATGTTAATGAGACAGACAGCAATCCTGTGCTACCGTACATCTCTTTCCAACTCTATTCAGTTGACTTCATGCTAGTCACTAGATATCAGCTATGTGGGAGTATTTGCACCCCAGAAATCAGCCAGTGCTATAAACCGGTTTTTTTCCTCTTCCCAAGCCAGTAACACATTTACCAGCATACTACTGAGTAAAAGGCTTGGTGTATGAGATTGAATTGGAGATTCTGACACTCAGGAGACAGATTGGGAAGAGACAATGGTGACAGAGTACTGCTTTGTAACAGTTTTACTAAATATTTGATTTACATTATTTAATACAAAACTGCTGTTGAAGCAATGTTCTCATTTTATTGGTGAAAAAACCAAGACTCAGAGAAGTTGCCTTGTCAAAGGTTATAAAATAAAATATGGCATTTGATTTGAACTCATTTCTCTCTGACTCTAGGACCCATGTTTTTTCCACTATATCATTCTTCTAACATTTAATAAAAATAAACATTTTTAGCGTTCAGTTGATGTAAACTGAGGTTGAACATAACACACTCTATGTTCTAACACTCAGTAAACCATTTACATTTCATTGATCATGGAAATTTAGATTTTCTTCCCTGTATTACTTATCACCACCAGGTATAACTCTTTAAATTTTAGACTTCTAGGGCCATAGCTCATCAGAATTACTAACTCCTTACCTCATGGATGGGAAAGGAAATAACCCTTACATTGTTTTTGGTGGTTTTTGTTGTTGTTGTTAACTGTTGTTGTTTGTTTGTTTGTTTGTTTTGTTTTAATGGATGAGGGATGGCAAGGCTAAATTCCCATGTCATAATACAGGAACTTTGTCATGACTGCTTTTTTTAAGTCACATGTTCTAGAGTCTTTTCCAGTTGAATGTTTAAAGATACTAGAAAAATAGATCTTATGTCTCAGATTTTAAAAGCTTAATATATTTTTTTCAGAGTTTGTTTGAAGTTAATTCCATAGCTTAAGTTCCCAAACTATTTCTAGTGACAAATAAAGGCCTGAATTTGAACATTCTTTTTTAGTCAGTAAACTCATTCCTGATACACCATTAGACCTCCCCACATCAGAAGTGTCATTCATGTTACAATTTTTTCCCTTTTAGCAACTTAATAAACTTAGGTATGCTTTTCACTAAGTGTACTAGAATTGGCTGTGTTTCTTTTAGAAATTTAAAATATCACCTTCATTATTAATGACTCTTTTTTTTAAGTTTGTTATTTTTACAGGATAAGATAGCCACATATAGTTAACTATGTGAATAGTTGATATAAATGATCAAATAAAATTTTCTTACTATTTTTATTCGAGTTCACTATTATGAAATACTTTGGATAATTCTAATTTATTTTTAGTGTGTACACAGAGATTAGTGTGGAGTTGAGAGATAGAAAGTTGGGTTTGCAGGAGGTAGGAAACAGCTATATGGCTTATTTTTGGAGGTGATGACATTTTTGAATTTAGTTGCTCTCTGTAGTTGGAACTAATGTCCAAAATTCTATCAGTTTTGGTTATCTGACTAGAAAAATTAAATTAGAATGTGGCAAAAGGGCTTCATAGTCTAATGGTCACTTTAAAAAATGTTTTATATATTACTTTGGCCCCTCTTCCCTTTTGTAAATAATAATCCTCTGCCTTTTGAATATTTCTAGATAATTTAAGTTTAAGACTGACCAGTGAGGAATGGTAGGAGACTACTTTGTAAAAGGTGTAGCTAGTATATAGCTGCATATGAGGAGATATTTTAAAATGACGATGAAGTACAAAGATTTCTTGTCTTGAAGAGTGAAATGAAGTCTTTTCTGCTTAATGATGACAGTAGCATCTTTGTAGCTGAAGCAGTTAGCTTGGTATTATGGGTTAATTTTAAAAGTTTCCAAAGCATGATTGACATTTCTGTCATTCTTTATACTTGCTATACCTGTGTTTTATATGATTCATAATTCTCTTGACCCTGATATACATAAAAGTATCTTCTAAGATATAATTTCTACCTCCTCGAGTTTCATCTAATATTAGTAAGCTGCCAGAGATTCCTAAAACATACTTGTTATTAATGCACTAAAGTATGAAGGTGCTCATGCCTGTATGAAACGAGTGGAGGGGACTTAAATGTTTAGAAAGTTTTGCTTCATTGTCTGTTCAATTTAGTTCCAGAATCTAGTCCAAGAATCATACATTGTCCTCTCATTCAAGTTGGAGAAGAGTATTCAAGTGTGGTATGGATTATTTAGAAATTTAATATGCATATACATATGTTTTTCACTTTAGCTTTCTTTTAAAAGTATTAGCACAAATAACAGATTTGCTTGTGTTCTTTCCTGTATTGGAAATTTGGTGTAATGCGTATTGATATTTCATGAAGCTTGTTATCTTTGAGGGCAATAATAATCTTCAGTGGCAAATAAAATGCCATTCAGTCTTAAACCATTTGCTGACTAAAGGTGACTTAAAATCTTATAATTATAGTATATTGCTAACATATTTTTTTTTTGTCAAATATATGATATAATATATAGTAATTTTTATTAGTTCATGTTAAGGAAATATGCTATCATATTGAGCATGCTAACAGATGCTAATAGTCCTTAGAGAAATAAGGCAGTGTAGTATAGTGATTAAGAGTTGTGTTCAGATAGACCTGGGTTCTACTGGTGCCACCATTTTATTGGTGTACCTGGGACAGGTCTTTAAATCTCTTAATGGTTCAGTTTTTGCATCCTAAGGTAGAAATACTCCATTGTTACAGCTCAGGCTAGAAACTGTGGGCCATCCTTAATTCCTTCTTTTTTTTTTTTTGACATTCTTCATCCAGTCAATCAGCAAATCTTTTTGTGTATATGTATATATTTATATGTGTATGTACCCACACACATATAATCACACCACTTCTCCCCACTCTCACAACCACTATACCTTGGTCTGAGCCACACTGTCTCTTGCCTGGATTGCTGCAGTAGCATCCTAACACATCTGTTTCTGATCCTGCTTTTTCTGCATTTGACCACCGTCTAATCTTAGTATATCAGAGGGATTCTTTTTATAGTATGTCAAACTATGTCTTTCTCCTGCTCACAACGCCTTTCATTCTGAGTAAAAGTACTATTACATGGTATTTCATACTGTGTACGTAATATATTTATTATTCTCCTGTTGATGGATGATTCGTTTAAGATTTTGCTAATTATAATGCTACTTCAGTTAACATCCATCCGTATATATGTGTGTGTGTGTGTGTGTGTGTGTATGAGTGTGTGCACGTGTGTATCCGTTTATGTGTGTGTATGTGTGTGCATGTAAATCTTTGTGTACATAGGTGAGCATTTCTGTAGGATGGAGTTTTAGAAGTGAAATTGTTAGTGAAAGGAGTATGCAGAGTTAAAATATTGATACTGCTAAATTATCTGCAGTATTAATCAGAACTTTCAGTAATCAGTGAAAGAAACTAGTTTAAACTAGCTTACACAAAGAAAAGGAAGGGAATATAGTAGTAGCTCATGTAAATGTTAAGACTGCGTGATAGTTCTGTTTAGGCATTGCTGGATGCTAGTATTCAAAACAGTGTCATTAGAACTCTGGGTCTCCTATTTTCTCACCTCTGCTTTTCTTTTTCTCTGTATTGATTTTGTTCTCAGGCAGGCTTTATCTTTGGAAATTCTAGGTATACTTCATCTTTAAAATGCTTTTTCTGTAATCCTTAGCTGTTATATGTGTTTCATATGTTTCATATATTTTTTAATATTTTCATATATTTTCTAATATATTTCATAGATTTCATATATTTTAGGGTCTAATATCTCTGTGATACCTTCAAACCTCTTCTTTTCCACTGACTTTTTCTTTTCATCTTGTGTGCTCAATGAAATCTTTTTAAGGGTTGTTTGAAAATTTTCACATAGTAGAATTCCTTGTGTTGTGGAATTATTTTATATCCATCTCATTCATAGAATTTCTAAATAAAACATAATGAGATGATGTACATTGTGCAGAGTTCTTGACTCCATAATTTACCAATATTGACATCCATCACACTTTGGGATTGGTACATCTTAAATTTGTTGGGCCTCATCAAATTGTGGCTTAGTCTTTTGACATTAGGCTCTGATCTTAATATTTAACCTATGTTAACCTCTACTTACATATGTAACTTCTACTTTAAACCATGTGGTTTTGCTTTTCTTCTTAGGTGTTTGCAGAAAACTAAATAAAAATTTACTACCCATCACTTAAACAAGTATGCAATATTATTTATAAGTAAAAGGACACTTTATATCAAGAAACATGGGATTGTGGTATCATTGCCAGAGTGCTTAAGTAAACTCTTCTCATTGCTGCACAGGTGTCAGTGGCTAGCATTGGTCTAGCTGACATGGCCCTCGTCCTTAAAGTGCAGCCAAGAAAGAACCCACAAGTTGTCATGACAGAACTGAAGTGCCTATTATGTTTGTCTTTTAGGATGTCTTTAATGCCCTTACCATTTAAAGTTTCAGTAAGTAGAATAGAAGCAGAAACCTCTTTGCCTTCCAATGAGAACAGAGATTAAGGCATTAAAAACAATATTGTGTCATTTTTCTAAGAATCCCTCTTACAAGGAAAGGAAGAGAGTAAGAGAGTTGTGGTTGATGGTCCAATACAAGATACGTAAGGTCCCTTTGGTCCCCACATATCAATTAAGGAGGCCATTTTATCATTGAACTTCCAAAACCAATTATATGGGTCCTGAAGACTCTTTTTTTAAACGGTATTTTGGACACTTGCTCAAATTTGTATTGACTGTGTCAGAACATAAATACTGTAATTCTACTGAACCCTTTTCAGGATTGGATCAGCTATTTTACCTTTGTTTTATGCTAAGGAACCTGTGAGAGTTTAAGTAATTTACCCAAAGAATAATCCAAATTATAACTGGCAGAGTGAGGATTGCAGCCCAAATTTTCTTACTCAAAGTCCATTGCTTTTGCTAAACCATGTTACCTTCCTGGTTCAATGGTTTTAGACCTAGCTATATATATATATACATATATATATATATATATATATATGTATATATATATATATATGTATGTATATATGTATATATATATATGTATGTATATATGTATATATATATGTATGTATATATGTATATATATGTATATTTTTATATAGGTACAATCTTTCAGAGTCTTAATTTAGTAGCAAACTGACTTTACTGTTTTTTTATCCTGAGTGAGAAGTGCCTTTTCTTGTCTTTACTTTATAGATAGTTGCACAGGAGGTTTTGTTTCCCTCTGTAAGATGTGTGTGTGTGTGTGTGTGTGTGTGTGTACATCGCTAAGCATGGTCCACACTCAGGTGGGAATTAAGCACCTTCCTTGAGGGGGGAGTATTTACATAAATTACTTGGAATCCTTATGATATTTGGAATATCTCTTCTCTCCCTTTTATTTATTCAATCATTTATATCTTAATGGACTCATGGTTATTTATTTTATACAGTGGGTGGTAACCCAATATGGTGTAATTTATTTTGAGGCTCAAATTATTCTAGCTTTGGCTGTGGGGTGCCAAATTTCAGATTGGCTCCTGTGTTTCTTTGACATGCCTTCCTTTTTTGTTTTGTTTTGTTTTTTTGACCAAGAAAATACTCTGTGTGCCAACCCTAGAATGAGCCATTCTCCTAGGAGCCCTGGTTCTATTTATTGTTCTATGGTATTCAGAACCAGCATCTGGACACTGGATGTGCCTATTGCTACTGGCATGTTATTGCTTTTAACCTTTTCAGCAGACAGAACTAGGAAATATATTTATGTATTATAACCCATGTGTATGCTTATACCTGTAAGAATTTCTGTGTCTATCCATCTGTATCTATATTAAAGCTAAACATGAGATCATACTGATGTCTGGACTCTAATCAGCTCCATATGATTCATTCCAACAGTGAGAAACCTGGCTCTCACTATCTGTCATCCATGTATTTACTCATTTGATCTTACTGTACATGTGTAGTGGTTTCAGAATTGTTCATCTGTACCACTGAGAAACACCTTTACCAACTAGACTAGCTTTTATGTACAGTTCTTTTTTTATCTTTAGCCTTACAGTTTCTGTGTCATACACCATTTTCCACAGTTACGCCAGCTTCTTTTTTTCACACTCTTTCTGGGAGGTTATCTTGTACATTTATATTTCAGTTAGATGCTTTTGTTACAGTTGCATTCTATCCTAGAATTTCTCCCTGGTTGATTTTTTTACCAGTCCCACATACTTTTACTTTTTTCTAACTTTAAGACAGTTTAATGTACAGCTAAGTCAAGACTTCCCTCAATACTTGCCTTATTTTTCTTAGTTCTTTTTCTTAACCTGCACTCCCCAGCCCCTATCAGCTTGAATCTCTTTACTAAATTATAAAACTAACTAGCCAATCAACCAACCACAAACAGACCAACTCTATTGGCATTTTAATTAGAATTATAATAAATTTATTAATTATTTTGGGAAGAATCATCTTTATAATATTGAAATTTCCTATTTAGAAGCCATCTCTATGTATCTGTATGTTCCTAGTTTTTCATATTTTAATCTTATAGTTTTGTGGATATCTGAGTAAAGGTCAGTTTCTGACTAATCTGAGAAACACTTTTTGTGATATAAACTTTTAAAATATAATTATCTATCTTGTCGTTTAGTCTTGCATCCTGTAAAGTTTGAGGCTGTTTTCTTTGAATATTTCTGCTTATAAGCTGTTATTTGAATATTATTAAGGCTTGGCCTGACAATTTCATCAATAAGTTTTAATTCTGGTATTCAATAAAATATTTGAAGTTAAGAAAATTTTTTTTATTTTGTTTTTGCCATTACAACTCTCAGAAATGCCTTCACCATTCTCTGTACAGCTGATCCTTCTATTATTTAGAATTTTACCATTTTGGAAGCAAAAGTAAGAAAATCACTTCTCAATATGAACTTTTGCTGAGGAATTACAAAAATGTTAATGTAGGTATTCCTTATGTAATTTGAATGTTACCATGACCTTGAGCTTTTTATAGTAAGTAAACCCCAGAAATCTTAAATTAACTCAAAAGTTTTTTATAAATTATATACCACTGTTTGATTATTTTGGAGTGCAGTTTATTATTTTGGAAATGTAATCTTAATTAACTATTAGATTGTGATCTTAAGCTAGAAAAGGAGTTTTGTTTGTTTGTTTGTTTTTATGTTATATCACAACTTATTTATTTTATAACTGGAAGTTTGTACTTCTTGACTTCTTCACCCATTTTGCTCACCCCTAATCCCTCTTCCCTCTGGCTACCAAGAATCTGTTCTCTATATTTGAGTTTTCTTTATTAGTTTTGTTTTCTAGGTTTTACATATAGGTAAAATCATATGCTGTTTTGTCTGTCTTTGTCTGACTTATTTCACTTAGCATAATACCCTCAGGGTCCATCTGTGTTGTTACAAATGACAAGATTTTGTTTTTTTTTTATGGCTGAGTAGTAGTCCATTCTATATACCATGTCTTCATTTTCCATTCATCCATCAATGGACATTTAGCTTGTTTCCTTATCTTGACTATTGTAAATAATGCTGCAGTGAACATAGTGGTATATGTATCTTTGAATTAGTGCTTTCATTTTCTTTGGATAAATACCGAGAAGTGGAGTATTTTAAAATACCTTCATGTTACTAGTTGAGAAGCAAGGAAGTAATGCTAGACATGAGGCCATTTCTCTCATGAAAATTTAGAAATAAAAATATAAAATTTATTAATATTTTAGTAAATCTTGCTTAAGCAAACCTTTGGTGCTATATCCTCTTCAGATTTTGCTTTTGTGTTTCCTTTCCTGGCTCACCAACAATTAGAGAAGAGAAAATGAGTGTGTGGGCAGAATTTTTTGTGTTAAGAACTATTCACACTGTTACCCTTATAGAACTTTTTTCATTTCATAGAGAATTTTAAAACATTAGACCTCCAGAATTTATAATTGTATTTAAATATTTCCTTTAATTCTTGGAATTTTTGCTTTTTAATTCCATGAAATGGAAGTAATATCTTCTAGTTTATGGTTTTATTCTTTTATAGATTCATCTGAAAACTACATTAAGACAAAGACTTTTGAGGGCTTCTGTGCATTACATCTTGCTGCAAGTCAAGGACATTGGAAGGTTGTACAGATTCTTTTAGAAGCTGGAGCAGATCCTAATGCAACTACTTTAGAGGAAACCACGCCACTCTTTTTAGGTGAGATATGCTATTTGGTACAGATGTAATTTTTAATTTTAATTTTTTTTTTTTTTTTGGCTAAAGAAACTAAGCCTAATCCCCCACCCTCACCCCAAGCTGTGGTACCTATAATATGTTCTTTGGAAAATATTTGATTTTGAAACCAAAAAAGGTATTCTTAAAGGTTCTTCCACCCTTGTTTTCCACCCTTGGGTGATAGTGTCTGGGACTATCTTTAAATGTTTATTTAAATTGTAAACTCTGTTATGAATTGTAGTCTTCATCTTCATTGTTCTCAATGTTCTGAAAACCATGTAGAAGTTAAATTGTTGTAATAGTTACAAGATTACCTGTGAATGTTTTATGTTTGCTTTTTTTTTTTTTTAGTATTAAGATATTAAGAAGATTTCATGGAAGAAATTACCAGTTAATACTTTAATGCCAGTTAATTTTTTGCCGATGTGATCACTATTCAGACTTCTTCAAGTATGGAATGTTTTTTAATTCCTTCAGGACAAAAGCCAAATTCTAAAGGACACACTTCCAATACTTGTTTCTTTTTCTTTCCTCCCTCCTTCCCTCTCTTCAATCCTGTTTATCTTCAGGGACATTGTGGCCCATAAAGTTGTACAGAACATAGAAAAATTAAGAGAATAAAACATTCATATAGAATTAGTGTATCTGGACTAGTTTTACTTCTGATACATGTAATTCATATGTTCATTTATTTACTAAATGCTTCAGTTTCCTCACTTATAAAATGAAAGTAATAATACCTCCCTAGTCTTTATTGGGCTGAGTATAAAGTCTCTATGAAAGTACTTATTTCTTTGTGAACTTAAAAATATATATTCTTAAAACTTATGTACAGTAAGCTTCATTCTTTTTAGTATACAGTTCTGTGGTTTTGATGTATACCTAAAATTGTATAATGACAACAATCCAGATACAAAATAATTTCATCACTCCCACCCCCCAAATTCCATCATGCTGCCTATTTTTAACCACTGATCTGTTTTCATCCCTGTAGTTTTTTTTTTGCAGGTCATAAATGTAACCTTTGGGACTGACTTTCACTAAGCATAATGTTTTTGAGATTCATACATGTTACTGCATGTATCACTAATTCATACCTTTTAATTACTAAATAGTAATCCATTATATGAGTGTACCACAGTTTATTTATTTACAAGTTGATGGACATTTGAGTTGTTTTCAGTGTTTAGTTATTATGAATAAGTTGCTACAAACATTTGCATGCAGGTTTTGTTTGAAAATAAGTTTATTTCTCTTGGATTAATACTCAAGCTTAAAAAAAATATTCAGGCTTGTTGGATCATGAGGTAAGTGTATGTTTAATTTTGGAAAACAACTTGGAGATTTCTTACAAAGTGACTCTGACATTTTGCATTCTCTCCAGTAATATTTGATAGTTTTAGTTGCCCTACATTTCCACCAACACTTATATACTTTTCACCCAAATTTTGCTCTTTTGCCACGTTCACTTTATTATTTTATTTCTTTTTATCTATTTATACTTATATTCTTTTTTAATCCTTTGAGATTAAGTTGTAGGCATAATTCTTGCCTACCCATAACTACTTTAGTGTGAACTTCCTAAAAGCAGTAAAATTCTTTAATATAACTACCATTTGATGATGAAAATCAAGAGGTTAACATTGATATAGTATTGTTATTTAATCTACAGATCTTATTCAGTTTTTCCAATTGTTCCACTAAAGTCCTTTAATGGCAAAAAAATTTGTTCTTGTTCAGGCTCTAATCTAAGATCACTTGTTACATTTAGTTCTTATGGCTTTTTAGCCTACTGTAATTTGGAACAGCTTTAGTCTTTATCTATTATAGTTTAAAATTTTTTGAAGAGGTCAGGCCATTTCTTTTGTAGAATAACTTTCCATTTAGGTTTTCTGATGTTTTTTCCTTAATAAAGTTCAGGTTATGCATTTCTGGTAGGAATGCCACAGAAGTGAACTCGTATCTTAGTGCATCTTATCAGGAAGAATATGACCCATTACTGGTGATGTTAGTATGTAAAAGTATTTTGCATGTGTGAAAAGTGTTAAGATGTTTCTTGGAAGCCTTGATATAAAATGAATATCCTAGAGGGGAGATTGCCTTTTCATATAAAGTTTCTTTTTTTTCACATCCACATTTAACCCACTTTGGATATTTTATACAACTACAAAGTAAGTTTTCACTGGGGCCCAGCTACGTGCAGTCTCTTTTCTAGTTGCTATCTTCAGGAACCTACCTTATAGAGTGAACAAAGTGAATTAGGATCTATAAAAGAGATAGAAGTAAAGTGGTCAAGATATTAAAAGAAGGAAAAATAAGTCACTCTGGGATGACAGGGGAAGACAGCTCTTGCAGAGTATTATATTAATTGTAACGTTTATTGAGCAGAGTGTATACCAAGCCCTGTGTCAGGTATACTGTTGTAACTCTCAAGCCCTTACCTCTTTTATGTGAATTAGCTCATTTAATTTTCACCATGATTCTGTGAGATGTGTATTATTATTTTCACTTTTACAGATGAGAAACTGTAGGAACACTGTATTTAGGATCAGAAAAGCTATATTTCTGTCTTGACCCTGCTGTTGTCTGTGTATTGGTTAGAATAGCATTTCCTGAATTGATTCAAATCAAGCTTTTAATAGATGTTCATTGACAAAAATTTTCCTGATAAACTTATATTTGGAAAATGGTATATACCATGTTCCCTAATGTAGGAAAACAGAAAACATTAGCCATCTGGCTTAATGTGTCCACCTAAAGTATCCTCTATACTCTTCTATTTTAGTATTTTTATAGCTTTTCTCACTGACTGCAGTGATTTTACTTATTTGCTTCTTTGTTTATTGAGTTTCCCTTCCAGTAGAAGGAGTATTTCATGAGAACTGGGATTTTATTTATCTTGTACACTATCGTAACTCTCAAACCCAGATCAGTGCCTGGTATGTAGTAGGCACTGAGTAAACTATTTGTTGAATGAAAGAATGAAGGTGTCTGAAAAGACCTCTTATGAAACAACATTTGTTTTAACTTCAACTCAGCATTTTGAAATGTGTTTGACCATAACATTCTTTTTCTTTGTGGGACACTGAGGAATATCTCAAAAACCAGTAATATTTCGTGAGACTTTTGGAGGAATGCTAATTTGCTCACTTAATTTACAGTTCCAAATTTTAATAGTCTCATTTATGAAATTCAGTGTTGTGTTTACTTATATAAGTATTTGGAAAAAATTAGAGGTACAGAGTTTTAGTGATTTATATTTCAGGGTATAGTTAACATGTAATTTTTTTATATTAAGGAAGAGTTGCTAAGATAATTCAAACTAGCAAATAACTTTAAATCACTTAAGTTTCCTTGTCAGCAAACTTAGTATATCCTAATTATTTTTTGTGTTGTCTGACAAAAAATAATTTGACTCAAGTAGGGGTTTTAGCCCAAGAAAATGTAGTGCATGTAGTACTTCTCTCCGTGCTCATGTTCTGCATCACTTATATTTGGTCCTTGTTTGGAAGTAGATAAGAGTATTTTTAAAAAAGGAAATATACAGTGTTAGCTTTCATAAGAACATAATGGACATAGAACTTTTTAGTGAGGTGAAATGGGCTCCAGTGTCTGCTCTGCCCATAAATAATATGGCAAACTTTAGTAATTTGCTTTGTTTACCTTTACCTTTATCTTTCTACCTCTTTTAAATAACCACAGTGATAGATTTTCAATCTATACTGGAAAAGAGTATTTTATTAAAACAAAATCCAGAACACTTCAAGGTTTGCAGCAAACTATAGATGATAATCTCTAGGCTGGACCAAGTAGACTTAAAGTGAGAAAGGGGGACTGCCCATCTAGTATAGCTTCCTTCCCCATTCATAGAGTTATCTTCCAAAAATGTTCTTTGCTGAAACATTGGACTATGTTGCCCCCTTGCCCCAAGGGAAGCTGTGTTTCCTTGCATGTTGCGGTACCTGTCTTAGTGGCCCCATTACCACCTAGACTGTTGCCAGAAGCTATAATGAGTGCATAACTATGGAAACTTGCTAGATGACTGCAGTTGTCATTGACATCAGTGATGGTTGATTACTATTGAGATGAAGGCTAATGCAGAGTTAGAAAATTTACTGCTACCATGTTTATTATGGGGACATTTTCTGTACCTACAACTCACCAAGATTTTCATAACAATGAATTGGGAAGGGAACTCTTCAGTGTGATGGCAGGAAGAATCAAAATGAGAAAACCATACAAGAAAGGGAAAATTTATGAAACTGCTCATTACTTTCCACATGAAAATTGTCCTTCTAGAACATTTTTTGGTTAATGTGTAACTTTAAGTTTTAATAAGGAGTCTGCCCTTATTTCTTTTATCCATGCCTCCTCCTCTTCCCACTCTTGCCCTTTTCTCAAATGCATGCATAGTAAATATTCCAAGGATAGATTCATGAAATTGCTTTGGAAATAAGAATGTCCTTATTTATAAATATATTAGATTCTAAGTGAAAATCCAGCTAATTACATAGAAAATAAGTATTCTTTTTATTTTGCTATATATAAAACAACACTGATAAATTGGAGGCTCAAATTCAACCCAATGTGACTTCATAAAACAATTTCTGTGGGAACTGCACAGCATGCAGTTTTGGCTTTTGATGGATTATTTTTTATTTTTTGTTCTTCCGAGTCTTTGTTTATTTTGTGTAACCTTCAATGTTAAACATAGCAGTAATGTTTAATAAGGACGAAGTGTTTTATAAGCAATGTTATGTGAAGCTGTCTATTTCAATATTTTCCTGTGAAATATGTCATACTTCAGCTCATGTGGCATTTCTTTTAACTGTGACTCTGCTAATGTTGAACAAACCACTATGTATTTCACTTTTTACTAGGATTTTCATGGATCCGTGATCATTTATATGATTGTGTTTTTTTTTTGAGGTGCTAGGAATTTTGAGGGTTTATCATTCATGTATTTAATATATATTCATTAGACTTTATTTTTGCAATTATTTTTAGATTTTTTCATTGGAAAGTTTAATAATTGTCCTCAAGGATTTTAACACAGCAGTTTTCACTTGAGGCCATATTAATACTTGAAAATATGAGTTTGAGTTTTCCCAGATCAAAAGTAGAGCATTCATAAAAAAATTACATTTAAAAGATTTAATTTCATGTTTTGTTCACTATTATGTATTTTTATATAATTTTATATTTCTTAATGTAACTTATACCCTTCTATGTTTTAAGACCAATATCTTTTGTTCATTAATGTAAACAATTAGAAAAGTAAGCTATTTATTGTTTTATATTTACCTTCTTGCAATTAAATGTATTTATATAATCTGTCATTTTATTAGTCATGTTTGATTAATAGATTTAAACTTCTAGCTTTTAAAGATGAGGAAACCAGTGTCCTTATATTGTCTCTGTAATTCTTTTTCTCTCATCTTTTTTCAACTCATGTTAGTTTTATGATATTTGCATTGTTAATGGAAATAACACTTTGCATCCTGTTCTGGCATCTCAATTCCTTTGGTTCATTTTATTCTTAGTTCTGTGGCAAAGTAGCTCAGAAGTTTATCATCGATTATTTTGACATGGTTTTTCCAGCCTTGCTTGGTTAACTAAATTTTTTCTTTAATAGAGTTCTCTAAAAGGACTTATGGAAATAATGTTCCCTGAGTCCTTACATTTTGTAATTGGATAATGATTTTATATTTGGACAGCAGTTTGATTAGGTATATAATCCCTGGGTCATCCTTCCTTTGAAATTTGTAGCGGTAATCTGTTATGTTCTAAAGTTGAAGGTGGAGGCCAGCCTAATTTTCTTCTCTTTTTTTTTTGACAATACTTTTGTAAGTTTGTTCTGTATTAGTTTTCTCTGAGACATGATATGTGTGTTCCTTCAATATATAGATTCAGATTTTCTTTATTTTAGTAAATCTTTCTGGAATTATGTCTTTAAATATTTGTCTTCTATTCTTATGATGGTTTCCTTGGTCTCAAGTTATTCATATGTTGACTATCCTGTTTTTTATATCTATAATTTCTTCTCTGTCTTTTTCTTTATTTTTACTTTACTTTTTCTCTTTTGTTTTTAATATTCTGTATTGCTTTTCAAAAATGCCTTTTCTTTCTAGTATTTCTTCCAATTTCAACTGTACTTCTATGATTTTTTAATTTTTTCCAGATCTTTCCTAAGTGTCCAAATTTATATTACATCATTTTTATCATCTAGCCATCTTTCACCTGAGCCTTATATCCCAGTGTTGTGCCTATTTTTCACTATTTAACTTTTTCTCTTTAACATATATAGCAAAAGGTTTAACCACAATTTTCATTCACTTTGTGGTAATATTTTTGTAAGAATGTTTTATTTATTTATTTTTTGTCTAATAGTTTTTCTTGTAACTTTCTCCCCCTTTTTTGTACCTTTGTATAGATTCGTGCTCATTTCCTTTGTAGTAACTCTTCAAAAAATATGAGTTTTTCCTGTATTCTAATTTTCAGGAGATTTTAAATGGGAAGGAGCTAAAGCCATATTCCAGATTAGATAGTTTTTCTTCTGATTCAGGGTTTTTGGGTGTGAGTTTATTTAGCTGTTATTTTTCACTGGCCAATGAGCATAGGCAGCTATGGGGTTTTGTAATCTAGTTTCCCTTCTGTAATAACAGAGACCAGCTACTGTTACAAATATAGTGTCTTTGTGTGATTCCTTGTTTAGACCCAGCTCTTCCTGACTTTCAGACATCAAGTGGGTCCAGAGCAGTTCATTTGTCAGCCCATGAATCTGTCCTCTGCTGGGAACTTAAGTTTTGCACTTATGAGGGAGTCTTTTACTTTTGAGAAGATTACTTTGCCAGTTCTTTCTGAGATATTCAGCTGAGATATTCTTCTCTCCCCTTCTTCCCACAAGTACCAGGATTGACCTCCATTATTTTGGAAGCTCTTTTGCCTTTTCTTTCTTTCTTTCTTTCTTTCTTTCTTTCTTTCTTTCTTTCTTTCTTTCTTTCTTTCTTTCTTTCTTTCTTTCTTTCTTTCTTTCTTTCTTTCTT